>BSUD01000008.1:6461567-6504047 GCA_033239045.1 Fagopyrum esculentum | reverse complement strand
CCCCCCCCCCCCCACACACACACACACACACATATATATATATATATATATATATATATATATATATATATATATATATATATATATGCATACATATAGACATCAACACATGCCTAAGAAGCTCATCACAAGATTAAACTTAGATTAAACTTGTGAAAAGCTATGCTAAGAAGGAAGAAAAGAAGAAAGGAAAAAAGAAAGAAGAGGAAGATGAAGAGCTTACCAATCTGAGCCCTAACAGAGGAAGAAACCTCACACCACAACCATGGCTAGCTCTCTCAACAACACAACAACAACCATCAGCATCAGCATCAGCATCATCATCATCAACCAAGAACTCAAACTCTCTTCAAAACAAGGAGTTACCAAGAAGAAGATCCAAAGGAGGAGAAGGAGAGAAGAAGATCGTGAGGGAGAAGAAGAGCATATGGAAGCTGGAGAATGAAGGAAACCCTTCATCTGAAGCAAAGGAGGAAACTTATAGGGGAAGAGAAGAGTAAAGCACGGGTCAAGGTCAACAAAAGCGGCTGCATCCCACCAAAATCCGCAAGGGCGGGCCTAGGAGGCGCAGGGACGGATCAGGTTGCCCGTAGGGGCGGCCCACTGGACACGCAGGGGCGGCTGGTCCTGGCTCCAACACCACTCAGCACCTGCGTCTCAGCTGAGGCGCAGGCGCGGGATCTTTGAAACACTAAGGCTCTTACATCTCACCCCCCCTAAAAACAAGTTTCATCCAGAAACTTGCAAAATCCCAAATCCTCTCGGACTCATATGCCAAGGTATAACTCTCGCTATCGGAGACATCATATCTCCACTCAAAAAGGTCACAACCTATATCATTCTATAACCTCAAAACACATGCATGAAGGAATCACCATCTCCAGCAACAACATCAATATACTCGCTAGTGGCATAGAGGAAAACCATCTCTAGCCAGCCTATAATCACATCACAAGGCATAGAGGAAATACATCTCTTGCCATAATCACCTCACAAGGCATAGAGGAAACACATCTCTAGCCATATCATACTCATAACACAAGGCATGGAGGAAACACATCTCCAATGAAACTATTTTCATCAAAATAGCGTGGAGGAATAACCATCTTCAGCTAAATTTTAATTGTATCCAAATAGCATGGAGGAAAGAACCATCTCCAGCTATAACTCAAGCTAGCACTTCAAGATCTAATAGATATATCACATCATAGCTAACACGAAAAATAAACACATCAAAGAACATAAGCACATACACAAAACTCACAAAGATATCACTAAGATCTACTCATCGATCCTATAGGTGCATCTATCTCGGCATAAAACTCTGGATAGTTCCTCTGGATACTATCCTCAGTCTCCCATGTAGCCTCATCAGGTCCTCGTCTCGACCACTGTATCCTCAACATGGGAATATCCTTCGAACGCAAGCGTCTCGTACCTCGCTCTAGGACGGCAATCGGATGCTCAACAAAAGTGTGGTCCAGCTCAACCACCAAATCATCATAACTCACAATGTGTCTCGGATCTGGTATATACTCCCTCAACTAAGACATGTGAAATACAGGATGAAAACCCTATAACCTCGGAGGTAAAGCTAATCTGTATGCTGCTCTCCCAACTTTGTCCAGTATCTCAAAAGGACCGACATATCGGGGACTCAGCTTCCCCTTTATGCCAAAACGTCTAACACCTCGCATCGGAGATACTCTCATCCAGACATGAGCTCCCACTCTGAACTCCAGAGGTCGACGCCTCCTGTCTACATATGACTTCTGGCGACTTTGTGCAACCAATATCCTCTCCCTGATCAGCGCTACTCGAGCCATATCATCCTGAATCTGCTCTGGCGCTATACCACTAACACTTCTAGGCTCATCCCAACATAACGGTGTACTGTATCTATGCCCATACAGTGCCTCATATGGTGCCATCCCAGTCGATGCATGCCATCTGTTGTTATATGAGAACTCAACTAGTGGGAGATGATCTGTCCACACTTGTCCCTAATCCAACACACAAGCTTGCAACATATCCTCAAGGGTCTGGATGGTCCTCTCTAACTGACCCTCTGTCTGAGGATGAAATTAATGCAGTCGTAAAGTGTAGACTCGTCCTTAGAGCAGTTTGAATCTGCTGCCAAAATCTCGAGGTAAATCGCCCATCTCGATCTGAGACGATCGTCCTCGGTACACCATGGAGTCTCATTATCTTCCTAGTGTACTCCTTAGACAATCAGCTCACTGGCCATGTTTCCTTAATAGGGAGGAAACGTGCAGTCTTCGTCAGTCTATCAACCACAACCCAAATAGCATCAAAACTCCTACTAGGACTCAATCCAGTCACAAAGTCCATGGAGACGTCCTCCCATTTCCACTGCAATACTGGCAGTGGATGGAGCTCACCATCAGGTGTGCAATGCTCTATCTTGACTTGCTGATAGGTCGCACACTATGCCACAAATCTGGCATGCCGGGCTTCAGCCCTCCCCACCAATATGATCATCTCAAATCATGGTACATCTTACTCGTATTTGGATGTACTGAGTAAGGTGTACAATGAGCCTCCTATAAAATCCTCTGTCTCATCTCCACATCAGCGGGTACAACAGACGCGGTCATGGCGTCCCATCACTCCATCAGCTCCTATGGAGAACTGTGGTGCCTCACTACGAGACATCCTCTCTCGAATCCTCATCAGGGTCGGGAAGGTCCCTTGCTTTTGTTGGATCTCACCCAACAGATCAGGTAGAACCTCTAAAGTATACAACTGGACATCCTCATCCGGAAATTGGATGTCTAACTCTAGCCAAGCTAGATCTCTCTACAACTGAGGCTGAACTATCAGTCTTGCAATCACCTTCTCTAGAGGCATCTTCCTACTCAAGGCGTCGGCGACAACGTTCGCCTTCCCTGGATGGTACAGAATCTCAAGGTCAAAGTCCTCGATCAATTCAAGCCACCTACGCTGGCGGTTATTCAACTCCCGTTGCGTAAAAATATACTTCAGACTCTTATGGTCTGTGAAGATTTGACATGTAGCGCCATACATCTAATGTCTCCAAATATTCAAAGCATGAACTACGCTGCCAACTCCAGATCATGAGTCGGGTAGTTCTCCTTGTAACGGTCAAAAATAAAAAAATGGCCTAATCGGGAATTTAAGAAATTAAACGGGTTTAACAGATTTAAACCCTAGAGAAAAATAAAATAAATGGAAAATGGATAAATTCCCGAAAGTCAAGCGATGGAAAATCATTATTTTATGTTATGAAGGATTCCCGAAAGTTTTTTTAAAATAATATCGACTTTGGTATGTCGGTGTAATTTCTTATAAGGAACTTTGGGTAAAAAGTGTAAAGGTGGAAATAAGGGGGTAAATTATGCAAATTTACAAAGAAATTGCAAAGTAATCTCTGCAGTTGTGTACGTGGTATGTGGAGGCTTCAATGTGGGCACATTCAGCTTCAATTTACCCATCCCATTAAGTAATCAATGTACAGTAAATCAAATGAAACTTTTGCTACAAGACTTAAGTTAGCACATAGGGGAGAGGAGAGAAGAGCTCAACTGCTCAAGGCTGAATAAGAAACCTTTTAGCCACCACTCCCACCACCAACACACTACCACAGAAAGGCCAGAAGTCGCCGGAGAGGTCGCCGGAAGCTGCAGAAACGGGAACAGAGGAAGAAAATAGATATCGAGATAGGCTGAAGGAGAAGAAGCATTTTTGGGATCAAATTTCGTCCAAACCTCACCAAATTTTAACTGAAGGTAGCTCTCAAGTTAAGGAACACAACCATACTTTCGATTTTCGTTTCGACATCGGAGTAAAAAGTTATGGTCCTCGCAAGAAGTCTGTTCGACTGAATTTTTTCGATATGTGCTGTTACGTTGCGGTGTATCTGATAGAGATTCGAGGTTTACATCGCATTTCTGGGGAATTCTGCAAAATGACTTAGGTACAAGATTGCATTTCAGTACGGCATTTCATCCTCAGACGGACGGACAGTCAGAGAGAACGATTCAGATCTTGGAGGAGATGTTGAGATCTTGTGTTTTGGAGCTTAAAGGTAACTGGGATTCTAACCTGCCATTGCTCAAATTTGCGTATAATAATAGTTTCCATTCGAGTATTGGTATGGCCCCTTACGAAGCCTTGTATGGAAGGAAGTGTCGCACAATTGTATGTTGGGCTTTTGAGGGCATGCGACAGATAGAGGGTCCTGAACTTGTACAATAGACAATGGAGAAAGTACAAGTAGTAAAGCATTGCTTGAAGGCAGCACAAGATCGTCAGAAGAGCTACTTTGATCGCCATAGACGAGAAATGACATATGAGATAGGCGATAGAGTGTTTTTGAAGGTATCCCCTTGGAGGGGAGTTATGAGATTTGGTAGGCACGGGAAGTTAGCACCGATACATTGGTCCATATGAGATCTTAGAGAAGATCGGATGACTTGCGTATAGGTTGGTGTTACCACCTGAGTTATCAAGATTGCATGACGTCTTCCACGTATCGGTGCTACGGAGGTATAGGTCGGATCCGAGTCATATCATTCCCGAACCTGAGACAGAAGTATTTGAGAACTTGTCCTACCCAGAAGAACCAGTTGAGGTTTTAGGCAGGAAAGTTCGAAGATTGACAAACAAGGAGATTCCGATGGTGAAGGTCAGATGGGGACATCATTCAGTTCGAGAGGCTACATGAGAGACCGAGCAAGATATGAGAGCGAATTACACTTATCTTTTTGAATAAGAACCTCGAGAAATTATGATCCGGTTGTGCATCCTTTTGATATATCTACGAGTTTGGTTCTACGTCCTTTCTTAAATTTCGGGACGAAATTTCTTAAAGTGGGAGATATTTGTAATGGTCAAAAATCAAAAATGGCCTAATCAAGAATTTTAAGAAATTAAACGGGTTTAACGGATTTAAACCCTAGAGAAAAATAAAATAAATGGAAAATGGATAAATTTCCGAAAGACAAGCGATGGAAAATCATTATTTTATGTTATGAAGGATTCCCGAAAGTTTTGTAAAATTATATCGACTTTGGTATGTCGGTGTAATTTTTTATAAGGAATTTTGGGTAAAAAGTGTAAAGGTGGAAATAAGGGGGTAAATTATGCAAAATTTACAAACAAATTGCAAAGTAATCTCTGCAGCTGTGTACGTGGCATGTGGAGGCTTCAATGTGGGCACATTCAGCTTCAATTTACCCATCCCCTTAAGTAGTCAAAATACAGTAAATCAAATGAAACTTTTGCTACAAGACTTAAGTTAGCACGTAGAGTAGAAGAGAGAAGAGCTCAACTGCTCAAGGCTGAATAAGAAACCAATACCACCACCTTGTATCCACCACTCCCACCACTAGTACACCACCACAAAAAGGCCAGAAGTCGCCGGAGAGGTCGCCTGAAGCTGCAGAAAACGGGATTAGAGGAAGAAAATAGATATCGAGATAGGCTGAAGGAGAAGAAGCATTTTTGGGATCAAATTTCGTCCCAACCTCACCAAATTTTAACTGAAAGTACCTCTCAAGGTAAGGAACACAACCATACTTTCGAATTTTGGTTTCGACATCGGAGTAAAAAGTTATGGTCCTCGCAAGAAGTCTGTTTTACGGAATTTTTTCGATATGTGTTGTTACGTTGCGGTGTAATTTAAAATACCTTCCCATGGTCCGATCTTGCTGAATTTTTTGTATGTTTCAGTAATAACAGCCACCTAGATCATATTAAAATTTGGGATCGATTCAACGGTGGGATCAAAAGTTACAGTTGTTGTATAAAAACGAGTTTGAGGTTCCCGATTCAAATTTTGTTGGATAAATTGTGAGATTAGTAGGAATTTTATGGCTTGTTTGGTTGAAGTCTTATGAGGCTTGTTTAGTAGATATATAGGTACGAGAAAGGAGGATAGTCCTCGTGGAAAATATTAGCATGAAATATTGTGATATTTTAGGCACGTTTTCTAAGTGTATTTCATCCATATTGGTAGTCATTGATAAAGCATTGAAGTATTTGTGAGTTAGTTCATCTATTTTGTCGATATAGAGGTCTACATAAGCTTTGTGTTGATTGTAGGCAATTAAGAGCTAATTCCGAACGGATTGAGGGAGAATGGAGTTTGATTGAGCATGTCCAAGGATTGAGGACATCACTAGGAGCTAAGGAAGGTGCTAACTTGAAGAAAAGCACGAGACTAAGGGAAATCACGAACTACCTCTAAACCACGCTCTAAAATACGGCCGTACTAGATTCCACGTTCTAGTCCACGACCGTGGAACCTTGGCAAGAGAAGCGTGGTGCATTCCAGCAACTTACACGGCCGTGGAGGGTTGTGACAAACCGTGACCAAATTCCACGCTCTAAATTACGGGCGTGGAACCCTTCCACGACCGTGATCTTGGCGATCTTTTACGCAATACTTTGAAGCCACGATCTTCTACACAATGGGCCGGGCCAATATTTTATCTCACCCTATAAAAGGACGGAAGAAGAGAGATTCCGTCACCTTCGCTTAGACTTTGCCTACGCTTATTGCACGTGCCTAGGGTTTCAAGTGGAACGTGCGGAGATTGCTATTTCGCGACGGAAAGTTGAGAAAGAGTGAAGATTTGGAAGATTGTTCGTAAGGAGATTACGCTTCATATTTAGGTTTGATTAGAAGACGGATTGACATCCCGTTCTTCATTCTTATCTAAGATTTGTGATTGTTTGTGTTATTCCGAATCTATTGACATTATTGTTCTTGATTTGCGGATTTGAGATTGACTTGAGATTTATTCAAGGTTTTCGGAAGATTTCATCTTTCATTCTTTTAAATCTTGAATTTGATATCAATATGACTATTGTTGGCTAAAACCCTTTAGCAATTCTAAGGTGAAGGGTTGATAGTTGTGGCTTAGATGATGATAGATCGATCGTAAACAAATTGGACCCTGAGAGTTAGAGAGAATCGCCGACAAACCTAATCCACGGTCTGTTCTTGAGCTTCCACGGCCGTGGAACTCAAGAACTACCCGTAATTTTGTGTCAGTTTACGAACTTGCTTTTACTTTAATCCAAAGTTAAAGATTTGCTTTAACTTAGTCTTGGCTTGCCTTTTCTAGGTGGTAGTGAAGCCTCAACAACCTCTACCTCGATTCTGAGTGTCACAACCTTAATCGGTTTAGTTAGTCTTGATCCTTGGATTACAAGTTTGGGTATTTGACATTAATTCTTACCTTTAGATCTTTTCTATACTGAAGCCTCAACAACCTTTATAGAGAGTGTCTTTTAGGTGGGTCATATAAGGTTTTTGGAACTTCACCGTACGATTACCTTACATTCGCATACCTTTGCAAACCTCAACTCTGTCCTTATATCTTTAGTATATCTTGAATCGATTGCCACAACTGGATTCCTGGATCTTTAGGATTGTTGTTTTCCCAATAATTTGAAAAGCTTCATACATTTACTTGCTTGATAATCTATAACTGGATTTAACCCCCCAAATCCCTGTGTTCGATACTTTGGAATTCTTGCTTAACTATATCGATCCGTACACTGCGGGTTCGCTTGCTTGATTCTAGTTTTATAAATTTAAGACTTATTTGCACGCACGCTAAGTGGCGAACAAGTTTTTGGCGCCGTTGCCGGGGATTTTGTCTAGGCCGAATTCGGTTATCGGTTGTCAAGCTTGGGAGCTTCTCCCTTGTTATTTGATATCTTTTCGAGTATATGTGCAGGTCTAGGAATAACGAAGACCTCTTACCTCTTGATCAAGAGCTTGAGAGGAATTTAAGGAGAAAGCGTAAGGAAAGACGAATGGCTGAAGGAAACGAACGTGATCTCCAATCGGAGTTAGCGGAGAAGGAAGCTCAACTCCAATGGTGTGAGAAGACCCGTAGGGAAGAAACGGATCGTCATCAAATGAAGGTTGATGATCTAACGGATATGATGTTCCAAATGAGGCTGGAAATAAACAACCTTAAGGAGAAAAAGAAAAGGAGGAGACCGGGAAGATCGGTTAGAGCCAACTCATCCAATGAGGATAGCGACTCCTCCATGCCACCGCTAGAGGAAATTGATCCCACGATCAATGTGAATCCATTCTTTCCACGGCCAGCTGCAAATCGCCGTGTTCCACCTAGGAATGCGAGGGTCGAACGTGTAGAAGAGGAGCCAAGAACTCTTGGCCAAAGGATGGATCCAACGCAGCAACCACACCGTTTAGGTGTGAACTTTGATGCTGACGATGTACAAGGGTTTAGCTTCAACCCTCAAGTTATTACCATTGTTCGCCAAAACCAATTTGGTGGAACAAGTGCTGAATCTCCACACCAACATCTATAAAACTTTGAGATTATGATGGAGACAATGAAGCCTAAGAACGCAACTACCAACAGCTACAAACTCAAGCCTTTCTTCTTCTCCTTGAAGGGGAAAGCATTGTCTTGGTATCAAGCTCTTCCAAGTGGAAAGCTTGAGACATGGGAGGATCTTTCTGCGGAGTTCCTCACTAAGTTCTTTCCGCCATCCAAAACGGCGGAGCTAAGAGGTAAGATTAATGCATTTTCTATGAGATCTAACGAAAGTTTGTTTCAATCTTGGGAAAGATTTCAGGATTTGCTATTGGATTGCCCTCATCATGGCATATCCAAGCTTGCACTATTGGAGATATATTATAAGGGGATGGATGTGGAGACACAATTCAAGCTCCAATCCCTCTCATGTGGTACATTCATGGACATGAGGGAAGATGACACTTGGGACTTCATTGAGAAACAAGCGCGAGTCATAGAGAAGTATTCTCACCGGAAAGTGGAGGGGAATCGTGTGGATCAAGGAGCAAAACTAACACACGAAGCTCAATCTCAAATCTTTTCTCTCAACAACGAGATTAAAGATTTGAAGGAAGCTATCAAGACCAACTTTCCAAAACAACAAGGAAAAGATGTGGGTTATTTAGGCAACAACAATAACCACAACGGTGGTGAGAATACAAACCGTAACAACAACAACCGGAACAATAACCGGAATAATTGGAACAACAACAACAACAACCGGAACAACAATTGGAATAACAATAAGGGTTCAAACAACAACAGTTGGCGCTCCAATCAACAAAATTCCGGTAATTCTTATCCTTCCAATTCAAGAAATTCACTAACTCCACCTTCCTCTTCTTCCACTCCTTTGAAAAGCCAGGGGCAAACATCTAATGGTGGAAGCACTTCGGGGAAGGAGAAGCCCGATCCCATGTTGGAAACGATTTTGGGGAAGCTTCAAGGGTTGGAAACTCGCATCATCAAGGTTGATGATCATATTTCTAAGGTTGATAAAGCCCAAAAGGTTTTAGAAAACCAAATGTTCAGCCATGCGGAGGAAGTTCCTAGGAATCAAGGGAAACTTCCAGGAAAAACGGAGGACAACCCAAAAGGAAGGGTGATGGCAATCACAACTAGGAGCGGGGTGACAACTACCGACCGCAGCCCAAGTTTGTAGAAGTTCCCGTTGAGAAAGAGAAAGAAAAGGGGAAGGAGAAGGAAGATGTCTACGTTCCTCCTCCAGCTTACAAACCTCCCCTACCGTTCCCGCAATCTAGAGCAAGAGCGCGTCTAGACAAGCAATTCGGTAAGTTTATAGAACTCATGAGCAAATTGCATATTAACATACCTTTCATTGATGCTATTGTAGGTATGCCGGCTTATGGCAAGTTCTTAAAGGAAATCCTCTCTAACAAGCGAAAGCTAGAGGATTTTGGAGAGGTTAAGATGAGTTCGGATTCTTCGGATCTCATCAAGACCATGAAGGAGAAAATGCCCCCAAAGCTAAAGGATCCGGGGTCATTTTGTATTCCTATAGGAGTGGGAGATGTCACATATGATGCATTATGTGACTTGGGAGCAAGTGTGAGAATCATCCCACTTGCATTATGTAGGAAGATCGGTTTAGGCGACCCTAAACCGGTGAAGATGACGTTGTACATGGCGGATCGATCCATAACTCGTCCCGTCGGTATTGTGGAAGACGTCCCGGTCAAGCTAGGTAAATTCTATGTTCCTATAGATTTTGTTGTGCTTGACATTCCTGCAGATAGTGCGGTCCCGATCATTCTAGGAAGACCGTTTCTTGCAACATCCGGCTGCATAGTCGATTGCAAGAATGCTAGACTCGCCTTTGACATAGGAGAAGAGAAGGTAGAGTTCGTTCTTTCCACTCTAGTGAAGGAACCAATCTTTGATGAGGATATATTCAATATCCAAGATGAAGAAGGGTTGTCTAGAGAGGAGGTAAGTGCTATTCTCTTCAAAGATCCTTTGCAAAAGGTTATTACTATGAGTCTAATGGATATAGGGGAAGAAGAGGAGTGCAACGAGGTAATTGAAGCCTTAGAAGCACAAGAAGAAGTATGTGAAGAGGAGTTTGAGAAACTCCACGACGAGGCAGAAAACGTACGGATCCACGGCCATACACTATATTCCACGGCCGTGGATTTCACCAACAAAAGCGTGGCTCACTCCAGAGGGTTACACGGTCATGGAGAGAACAAAGCAACCGTATTTCCTTTCCACGCCCAAAACCACGGCCGTGGAGGATGCAGAGAGGCCGTAATTTTGGGTGATTCCGAAGGTAATTGTGTCTCTTCCTAAACTTCTTTTGATTCTTCTCCCCAATCTTCTACATCCTTAGACACTTCTAAGGAACCATTGGAAACTCCGAAAGTCATGGAACTAAAGCCGCTCCCTACTCATCTAAGGTACGCATTTCTTGGACCTAATTCTACCTTTCCGGTTATTGTTAGTTCTGATTTAAGCATAGATGAACATAGTAAGCTCATGGTTGTCCTTAGGAAACATAGAAAAGCTTTAGGATATACTATAGTGGACTTAGTTGGAATTAAACCTTCCCTATGTATGCATAAGATATTAATGGAAGAGGACTTTAGGACTTCAAGACAACCTCAAAGGCGGTTAAATCCTACCATGAAGGAGGTTGTCAAGAAGGAAATTCTTAAACTTCTTGATGCAGGTATCATCTATCCTATATCCGATAGCAAGTGGGTGAGCCCGGTTCAAGTGGTTCCGAAAAAGGGAGGAATGATAGTCATCACCAACAAGAATAACGAAATCATTCCTACCCGAACCGTAACAGGATGGCGGATGTGCATAGACTACCGCAAGCTAAACAACGCGACGAGGAAGGATCACTTCCCACTACCCTTCATCGACCAAATGCTTGAAAGGTTAGCACAACATTCACACTTTTGCTATCTTGACGGTTATAGTGGTTTCTTTCAGATTCTGATACACCCGGATGATCAAGAGAAGACCATTTTCACGTGCCCGTGGGGTATGTTTGCCTATAGGAGGATGCCGTTCGGGCTTTGCAACGCCCCAACCACCTTTCAAAGGTGCATGATGGCCATATTCTCCGAATATATAGAGGAAATCATGGAGGTTTTTATGGATGACTTCTCCGTTTATGGTTCCTCTTTTGACAATTGTCTTTCTAACCTTGCTCTTGTGTTACAAAGGTGTGAAGACACTAACCTAGTTCTTAATTGGGAGAAGTGTCAATTCATGGTGAAGGAAGGCATTGCATTAGGACACTTAATCTCTAGTAGAGGGATTGAGGTAGATAGAGCTAAAATAGAGACTATAGAAAAGCTTCCTCCCCCAACTTCGGTGAAAGGGATAAGAAGTTTTCTAAGACATGCTGGATTTTATAGACGCTTCATAAAAGACTTCTCTAAAATATCAAAACCGCTCACTAATCTATTGATGAAGGATGCAGTTTTTGAGTTTTTGCAGGAATTCTTAGATGCGTTTAACATGATTCGGGAAGCTCTAATTTCAGCCCCTATTATCCAACCTCCGGATTGGAATCTTCCCTTCGAGGTTATGTGTGACGCAAGTGACGTAGCTATAGGAGCTGTTCTTGGACAAAGAAAGGAAGGGCAAACCCACGCTATCTACTATGCTAGCAAGACGCTAGATGAAGCGCACCTCAACTACGCCACCACGGAAAATGAGTTTTTAGCCATTGTTTATGCAATTGACAAATTTCGCTCTTATCTTGTAGGTGCAAAGGTGATTGTGTACACGGATCATGCTACGATCTGGTATCTCCTTGCAAAGAAGGATGCGAAGCCAAGGCTAATTAGATGGATTCTTCTCCTACAAGAATTCGATCTAGAGATCCGTGACAAGAAGGGTTCGGAAAATTCTGTTGCGGATCATTTGAGTCGTCTAACACATCTAGAGGACGACCACCTACCTATAGATGACTCCTTCCCGGACGAGCATTTACACATTATAGAGGAGTGCATCGATGTGATCTCCAAAGGTAACGAACCATGGTTTGCTGATTTTGTTTACTATTTGGTTTGTCAGGAGATACCGCCCGGATTATCCTACGCACAAAGAAAGAAGTTCTTTAAGGATGTTCGGGAATAATTTTGGAATGAACCTCTCCTCTTCAAGAGAGGTCCGGATGGCATTATTCGACGATGTGTGCCGGAAGATGAGATGCAAAGTGTCATCCGCCATTGTCATTCACTACCATGTGGAGGATACGCTAGTTTGAACAAGACTAGCGCTAAGGTATTGCAATCTGGATTCTTTTGGCCTACACTATTTAAAGATGTGCAAACCTTTGTTTCTTGCTGCGATGCTTGTCAAAGAACAGGAAATATCTCTAGGAGGAATGAGATGCCTCTCAACAACATCCAAGAGGTGGAGATCTTTGACGTTTGGGGAGTAGACTTCATGGGACCATTTCCAACATCTTGTGGTAACCAATACATACTTTTAGCGGTTGATTATGTTTCAAGATGGGTGGAAGCGATTGCCTCTCCCACTAATGATGCCATGATAGTGGTTAAGTTCTTTAACAAGACCATCTTCCCACGATTTGGGACACCACGGACCATCATTAGTGATGGAGGCTCTCATTTCATTGCCCGGCGTTTTGAAGCTCTTCTAGCTAAGTATGGGGTGACTCACAAGATCGCCACCCCTTATCATCCACAAACTAGTGGACAAGTGGAGATCTCAAACCGGGAGATCAAAGGAATCCTAGAGAAGACGGTTTCAAGGACTAGGAAGGATTGGTCTTTGAAGCTAGATGACGCATTGTGGGCGTACCGGACTGCGTATAAGACTTCCATCGGAACCACACCATACAACCTTGTGTATGGGAAGTCTTGTCACTTACCGGTAGAGTTGGAGCACAAGGCGTTTTGGGCAATCAAGTGGCTAAATTTCAGCATGAAGGAAGCGGGAGAGAAGCGTCTCTTGGACCTAAATGAGCTTGAAGAACTTCGCTTGAACGCCTATGAAAACGCCAAGATTTACAAAGAAAGAGCTAAGCGTTGGCATGATAAGCATATCATTCCAAAGGACTTCAAAGAAGGAGATCAAGTTCTCCTCTTCAATTCAAGGCTTCGTCTCTTTCCAGGTAAGCTTAAATCTCGTTGGACCGAACCTTTTCTAATCAAACGTATTTTCCCCCATGGTGCAGTTGAAGTATGGGGTGAAGCGGGCGGAAGCTTTAAGGTGAACGGTCAACGACTCAAGAAGTATACACCGGAACTCCAAGCTGAAGAGTTCGCGCCCACCGCACTCGAATAAGTGCGAATATGGTCTAGCTACGGACCTTAAACAAAGCGCTTCTTGGGAGGCAACCCAATGTATTGCATTTACGTTTTTGTTTTTGATTCATAGATTAGCATAGTTTAGACGTTTTGCTTTGTTTTGCCTTCGATACCTTCCGGTATGTTCGTGTTTTTGGATGTAGGAACAGTTGAAAAGGAAAGGGGAAGAGAAAGTTTGAAGAAAAGTGACGAAACTTGGACTTTGGAGCATTACAGAGAGTTCCACGGCCTAAACCACGGTCGTGACAGCTACAGTGACCGTAATTTTCAAAAGCCTGAGAAAAATCACCAAAACCACGGTTCCGTACATTTCCACGGCCGTGGAACCCCCCGATAGACCGTGGTTTTCAAAAATTTTGACGACCACTATATAAACCACGTTCTTCACAAAAACACAACACCACATACCCAAACCACGCCAAAAAACGCCGATTTGCTTCCGCTCACCTCAAATCTTCATTCGTTAATCGTTTTTAACGATTCTTTGGCCAAAACAGAAGCAAATCCGACCACCAACAAGATCCAAGCAACAATTCAAGCGGCAAATCATCGAGGAAAGCAGAATTCGGATTTAAAAATCCGAAAACCTAGGTTTTTTCACTCTTCTCTATCTTTGTCGATTCGGACTTGCATTTGCTAGAATTTTTAGTAATAACTGATTGGAATTGGAAGAGTATTAGTCTAGGACTGCTGCTGTTGAATTTGGTGAGATTCTGCTGAAGTTTGTGAAATTACGTACAAAACCACGGTTTCTGGAGCGTCCACGGCCGTGGAATACTTAGAACAGACCGTGGTTTTTGCCAGAAAATGGATTTTGTGAGGAGGGTGTCCGGTAGGAATAAGGACAAGAATAAAGATAAGGATAAGAGTAAGAAAAGGAAGGGCAACCCCTCTTCCTCTTCTAGAGCACCACCACCTTCATCCCCCTCACCTCCATCATCACCATCATCACCATCACCACCTCCACCTAGGATCCCTACCATTCATGAGGATCACTTAGACGCCTTAGAGAGGATAGAGGAGAGGACGGTCATAGGACCGCGATACTTGCTGCTTGAGGAGCTAGCACCTTTGCACGTGATAGGAGACCTTACTTGGCTCCTAGATAGAGCTGGCTTAGTCATCTTCTCCGCTATTCGGGAAGATGCTTATGAGGAGATTACGAGGGAGTTTGTAGTTTCCTTTGAGCATAGCCATGTCGACAGGACAATTTCTTTCCAACTGATGGAAAGAAACTATGATTTTACGATTAGAGAGTTCGGAGCCTTCTTTGGGTTCTAGGAGACCTTCAATGGTCGTTTCCCCAGTGGTGTGTACGCCAAGGATTTCTGGGAAGAGATCGCTATGATCTATGCCAACGAGGACCGCTGGCAGCCTGCTGATACCAAGGCTAGATTGATCTACCATCTAGCCTTGAAGATAGCTCATAGAGTGCTTTCTGAGTGTCTCTTCCCTAGGACGGAGACACCTCAGAAGATCAAGACGGATGAGTTATTCCTGCTCTACAACATGTTGTATGGCAGGCCAGCTGACTGCGCCACCCTCTTAGCTGCTACCATGAGCAAGCTAAAGAACAAGAGGGCTGGCAACATTGGATATGGTGGGATGGTCACCCACATTGCTCGACAGTTAGGGGTAGATTTTTCTGCTTGCACACGCATAGCTGCTAGACCCCTAGGACTTCAGACCCTTATGACTAGAGGCCTTATCTTCCCCACCCATAGAGGTCCACCATACGCTGCTATGCCATGGGAGAGTAGGACCGGGAGATGGATTGAGTGGCTCCCTGAGTATTCCATTATGGCTGGACGCCATAACTGGAAGGCGACGTTCGCTGCCATGCATGCGAACAGATTGGCAGCCCCTCCCTACGTTCCACCACCACCAGTTGTAGAGGAGGAGATGGGAGGAGATGATTATGAGGGAGGAGGAGCTGAGCAGGACTTTGGTACATTCCCGGATCAGCCGGATGCAGCTCCCGACATGCCTAGACGTTCTCCCCGTCCTGCTAGAGCATCTGGCTCTTCCTCTCGCCGCGCTAGTGTGAGCGAGAGGCCTACTTGGATGGCTGACCCTCCTGCTTGGTATAGGACGCAGCCGGATTGGATGAGAGCTCCTCCACCATGGTCTACACAGCCGCCACCAGCACCAGCACCTTCAGATGCACTGGCGTGGTACAGCCAACCGCCTGGTTGGTACGAGCAGTTGCTAGAGTGGGCTACCGAACTTTCCAGCAGGGTTGGAGCTTTGGAGATCCGAGCTGACCCTAGAGATGCATGTGTGGATGACCTTGACCACATGATGAGAGATGTATACCGCCAGCAGTTCGGGCGGTACTATGATCCCAACTTCTCTCCATTTCCACCTCCACCGGCACCGCAGTGACACCTTTGATGATCGACAGTTTAGCCACTCCACCACCGTTTTGTGAGTTCTTTTTCTTTCTTTCTTTTCTTCTTTTTCTTTTCTTTGAACATTAGGGACAATGTTTGTTCCAAGTATGGGGTGGGGTGTGACTAATAGTTGTAATAACTCTTACTCACTTTTGTATGCTTCTATTGAGACTATCTTGCATGTTTCATTCTATTGTTACATGTTTCATTATTGCATTGCATGAAAAAGCTTTTAAAAACCCCATAAAAATTGAAAAATTTTGTGCTTCTAAGGATAGAGATGATTTCTATGATAATCACCACTTGTGAATTGAGTTTTGATGACAATCGCATGCTTAAACGAATAGTGAATTGAAAAGAAATTGAATGAGTTGATTATACCTCTTTTGCAAATTTTATAATGTGATGAATGTTACTTAAATCATGTTGAGAAATTAAGGTTGAAATCACATAATAAGTTCTTATGCCTCTTTTTGAGATGATTAAGGCAATTCGATTTTCTTTCTTCTTTCTTTGATCATTTAGCCCCTCATTGAAATAATAACCTCCTTTACCTATCCGGGAGTTTGGAGAAGTTGAATGAAAAAGGCATGTTTGATGTGGGAGGGCCATGAAAGCAATATTTTGCATTCAAAGGAATAGAAAGAAATTTTAGGTTTGGGGAAGTCAATCATGATGATGAGTAAATCAGCACCATTCACATATCCGGGTGTTTGTGTCTTGCCAAAGTCGGATTGAGCAATATTCCTAGCGGATTATGGTATGTGCGCTAAGGGTTTGAGGCATCTCATAAAAATTGAGAAACGCCAATCTCCTAGGCTTCGGTTTTTGTGCACCTCTATCCATAACTCCAAAAGTAATGTCGAAAAATGAAAAGACGAGAGCGAAGCTCTAAATTGAAAGTGCTGCGGAAACCGCAAGAGAAGAAGAAAAGAGTAGTTATCCACTTTCCCGGATTCATGCACCACATTCCTTAAAGTGTTCCTTCCCTTTCCACATTCTAGACCTTGTTTGAAAGTCCTTAAGATCAAAAGAATGTTATATGACTTGATGATCTAAATTGAAGTTTTTTATGATTGATTTTGATAATGTTTGAAGGTTATGATGTTTACATGGAAGTTTGATTGATTCATGAGCTTTCTTTACTCTTTACTCTTTGATTATGCATATGAAAGTCTTATAAGCAAATGAAGCAAGATTTGAGAATGATCTATTGATTAGAAGGCACATTCATCTAAAAGAAGTTTTGCTTTGAGAAGGTATACATATTTCATCCTAACTTGTGTTTTAAAGCTTTTGAAAGACCTTGCTTAGGGACAAGCAAGTGGCAAGTATGGGGTTATTTGTTAGCATGAAATATTGTGATATTTTAGGCACGTTTTCTAAGTGTATTTCATCCATATTGGTAGTCATTGATAAAGCATTAAAGTATTTGTGAGTTAGTTCATCTATTTTGTCGATATAGAGGTCTACATAAGCTTTGTGTTGATTGTAGGCAATTAAGAGCTAATTCCGAACGGATTGAGGGAGAATGGAGTTTGATTGAGCATGTCCAAGGATTGAGGACATCACTAGGAGCTAAGGAAGGTGCTAACTTGAAGAAAAGCACGAGACTAAGGAAAATCACGAACTACCTCTAAACCACGCTCTAAAATACGGCCGTACTAGATTCCACGTTCTAGTCCACGGCCGTGGAACCTTGGCAAGAGAAGCGTGGTGCATGTTACGCTCAGGATGTGTGATGTGTGCACGCAATAAGCTTTAAATTTATACTCGTTATATTTATCCTAACTCCTAGTGAACCCGCAGTGTACGGGACGTTTGTAGTAGGGACAGTATTCCGAGGTCGAACACAAAGACTAAGGTGAAATCGAGTCAAACAATGGTCATAGATAGTGTGGATCTAATCCAAGAAAAGAGAAAGAAACAAGAAATGAAAATCTCGATATTTTTGGTTGGTTTTTGTGGTGATCAAACAAGGATCACAAATCAAGCAAAACAATAAAATAAACTAACAACTCAACTAGCAAACAAACAAGTAACTCAAAACACAAGTATATGATCAAGAGAGAAAAGTGGATTCTAGAGGTCAAGATTTCCGGTTATGGCATTGGACTCAAGGTTCTAAGGATTCTAAGGACAAGCTGCGGTGTTGGGGAAGAGTGTTTCACTAATGGAAGCAATTACCGGGTAGGTCTCTCACTTCACTAGTCCCCCATCAAACTCCTATTACCGGGTAGGTCTCAAGGGGTTAAAGTAGGGAATTCGACACGAACCGGATACTACTTAAGGGGTAACCCTCTCCTTACCGGGTAAGTCTCGGAATAGGGAAGTCTCAAGCAATAATCTTAGCACACTCGATCCAATAGCGGCTTATGAGGCTCACTACTACCTAGTATTCATCATCTTAGGTATCTAAGGTCAGAAATCATCGGGTAGATCTCTTCCCTCACTTAGATTGATAGCATTAGGTGATCCTAAGCTAAATTAGGCTTAATAAACACTAGGATTTAAACAACCAAACACTCTAACATACAGATTCATCATTTAAAGAGCAACAGGAGAATAAATCGGATGGATCTTGGCTAAATCGGCCGATCTGGCTGATGATCAGGGCGATTTTTCCTCCTGGTTTGGGTTTCGTGCATACAAATCATCCTAAACTAACATATAAGTCCGTTCTATCATCACCCTAGCCATAACCATCAATCCATCACTCCAGAATCACAATAAACTAGCCAATAATATGCATAACAAGATCCAAAATCATCACACAAGCACACATGGTTTTCATAGATGGATGTGAAAGATAAACAAGTAAAATCAATAAATCTCAGCTAAATCTAAGTTGTAGCAAGACTTACAAACTCTCAAATGAGGATTCAAAACGTTCCTAACAATCCTTGCAATAGTTCTTCAATCCAAGACTCCAAAAATCACTCAAAATCACTCAAAACCTCACTATCACTCTATGTTTGGTGTTCTTCTTCTTCCTTCAATTTTGAGAGAGTTTTTCTTCTCCTCCAAGTCTATCCCCCAATGATGAGCTGTGAATGAGAGAATGTGGGAGAGGAGAGATGCTCAGCAACAGCTTGCAGGCCCACTTATATTCTCCACCAAGAGCAAGGCCGGATCAAGAGATCGTGGGACACGTGGCTTAAGCTGTCAAAGGCAGGAAAATCGACCCAGTGAACTAAATCGGCCGATTTTCCTGGCAGTTGGTCCGATTTTCTTCAGCAGAAGCATGTTATGATCGTCTAGCCATGAGTTGCTCCATTGCTTGCACCAATAGTGGTCTTTGTGTCCTTTGTTGCTCCAATTATGCTCCTTCAAAGCTTTGGATGTGTTCCACCATGAGGCTTGACCCTCGAATGTATCGATTAATGTCCAATAGATCCCCGAATTACCTACAAAACCGATAAAAGGTCGTGTAGACGTCTATCTCGACAAAATACGTGAATTGAGTGCAAACGTCGTGAACTAGTGCTAAACCATGCATGAATGAGTGAGAAACCTATCTAAATGATTACCTAAACCTAAGTCATAAATCGTGTTATCAAAAATATCCCATACTTAAGGTTTGCTCGTCCCCGAGCAAATTCCTAACTATAGACTACAAGATAACATGATTTATATATGCAGAAAAATGGCAAAATCTTTTTGGGTTTGTGCTTCTACTATTGGATCACCTTCATAGTCATGTTTCATGGCAATGGTTAAGCAATCATGCATCAAACAAGTGAAGGCATGGAAAGACAATTATACTTATCTCGAAAGCATGCATTAAATGTAAAAAATGAAGAAGTGAAGATGATCAAGAGCATATCCAATCTAAATTACTAAGTCTTACAAGCATGCAAATAGGTCATAAGGTCTTGTGAAATAAAAGGCCAAGAAACGTTGTGATCGGGTGGGGATTTTTCTAGGCTATGTGATGCTAATCCGGGAATGGAACTAACTCCACAATTTTGTCCTCGATCAACTTCCCTCAACTGTATATTTTCTCTATCTTTTCTTTCTTTTCTTTTTCTTATTTTTGAGACAATGGCATTGGTGTACAAAAGCCGAAACCTTGGTGATTAGCCATCCTCGGGCTTTTTCTATTTTTCGAGGTGCATCCACACCGGGCACACATACCAAAGCTCGTTAGGACTTTTGGTTTATTTGACTTTGGCAAGGCACCAACACCCGATTATGTGAAGTTTACCGAGTTACTTGTCATTTAAACCAACGTCCCCAAACCTATGTTTTTGTCTACACTTTCACAACAAATTCAGCATTTTATTCATGACATTCTTTCATCAACATCTTCACCCCACACTTGCTTTTCACACACATCAACACACTAACATGCTCCTATTCCCGGATGGGTCAAAAGAGGTAAATTTATATCAATTGAAGTGCTCAAACATCATGATCAAGATGAGAAGTAGAGAAAGATGAATTGCCTCATTCATTCCTAGATGGTGTGCGAGAACTAGCATGTAATTTCGACCTTCAATACTCAATCCATTCTAGGCAAACATCATGATCACAAATCATTCATAGAATTCAAGAGAAGTACTTCAAGTCCACATATGCCATTCATAAATTTAACACATAAGGCCATCCATAGCCAATCCACAAGACAAGATTCATCATTAGGGTCATATCCAAGCCTAGAAAGCACAAAATTTTTTTAATTTTTCTGATTTTTATGGGATTTTCGAAATGAATATATACAATGCAAGACATGTGAAGATTTTAAACTATCCTAGATGCTCATCATGCAAAGGATCATGCAAACCCCACCCCATACTTAGAAACACATTGTCCCCAATGTGTAAATGAAGTAAAGAAGAGTGAAAGAAGGTTCTCACAATGTAAAAATGGTTTGCTATGGTATTTGGGATTCTCAAGTGGAATTGATGTTGGATGATCCTATCAACCATGGTAGAGAGCTCTAAGTATTCATCAAGGCGTCGGGACCCGCGCTAGGCACCGCTAGCCGTCCAAGTTCCGCGTCCGCTCCACCCATAATTGATGAGGGGTTCATCATCATCATTCACATGCCAAGCAAGGCTTCCAATGCTACTAAGGTTCTAACACACACAAAAACAGAAAAATCACAAACAAAAACGGAAAGAAAAGGGAAAACGTTACCAATGGGTTGCCTCCCACCAAGCGCTTCTTTAAGGTCATTAGCTTGACCAAACGTGGGGGCGTCTCATTCTAGGTGAAGTGAGGCAATCATATCCACCGGAGCTCCCGGGATGTACTTCTTCAACCGGTGCCCATTCACCTTGAAATCTCCACAATGCTCCCCTCCTATCTCAATAGCTCCATGGGGAAAGATCTTGTTCACCACATATGGCCCGGTCCATCTCGATTTTAGCTTTCCGGGGAAGAGCCGCAACCTCGAGTTGAAAAGAAGGACAAGGTCGCCTTCAATCAACTCCTTCGGGATGAGGCGCTTGTCATGCCACCGTTTGGTCCTCTCCTTGTAGATCCGGGCATTCTCATAAGCATCCAACCGGATCTCTTCAAGGGCATTCATATCGAGCAACCTCTTCTCTCCCGCCTCCTTGAGATCAAAATTTAGCCACTTAATGGCCCAATAAGCTCTATGCTCCATCTCTACCGGAAGATGGCAAGACTTGCCATAGACTAACTTGTAGGGAGTAGTGCCAATGGGTGTTTTGAAGGCGGTTCTATATGCCCATAAGGCATCATCGAGCTTCATAGCCCAATCCTTTCTTGTCCTTGAGACCGTCTTCTCGAGAATCCCCTTGATCTCCCGGTTGGAGATTTCCACTTGGCCACTAGTTTGGGGATGGTAAGGTGTTGCCACCTTATGAGTCACCCCATACTTAGCCAAAAGTGCCCCAAAGTTCCTATTGGTGAAGTGCTTCCCTCCATCACTTATGATCACCCTTGGTGTTCCAAACCTAGGGAAGATCACTCGGTTGAAGAACCACACCACAACCTTGACGTCATTTGTAGGAGAGGCGATTGCTTCCACCCATCTCGAAACATAATCCACCGCCAATAGGATGTAGAGGTTGCCACATGAAGAAGGGAATGGTCCCATGAAGTCCACACCCCACACATCAAATATTTCCACTTCTTGTATGTTGTTCAAGGGCATCTCATTCCTCCTTGAGATGTTGCCCGTCCTTTGGCAAGCATCACAAGCTACCACAAAGCTTTGCACATCCTTGAACAAACTTGGCCAAAAGAAGCCCGATTGCAACACTTTCGCACATGTCTTGTGTGAGCTAGCATGCCCTCCACATGGTAAGGAATGACAATGGCGGATCACACTCTCCACCTCATCCTCCGGTATACATCTTCTAAACATTCCATCCGGCCTTCTCTTGAACAAA
Source organism: Fagopyrum esculentum (assembly GCA_033239045.1). NCBI lineage: Eukaryota > Viridiplantae > Streptophyta > Magnoliopsida > Caryophyllales > Polygonaceae > Fagopyrum > Fagopyrum esculentum. The sequence continues at coordinate 6,481,644 of BSUD01000008.1, read as the reverse complement.
AGTGGTTCACTCCAATAGTAATGCCTCACATCTTTGAAGAACTTCTTTCTTTGGGCATATGTCAATCCGGGAGGAACTTCCTCACACACAAGATAGTTCACAATGTCGGCATACCATGGCTCACTTCCTCTAGACACTTGGAAGAAGCACTCCTCCACCATTTGCAATTGCTCATCTCGGAAGGAGTCATCAATCGGGACGTCATCTCTCTCAATCTCTAAAGGAGGTAGTCTACTAAGGTGATCCGCCACGGAGTTCTCGGATCCCTTCTTGTCCCGGATTTCCAAATCAAACTCTTGAAGAAGAAGGATCCACCGAATCAACCTAGGTTTGGCATCCTTCTTTGTAAGGAGGTAACGGATCGCAGCATGATCCGTATAAACAATGACCTTCGCTCCAATAAGGTATGACCGAAACTTCTCAAAGGCATACACTACCGCTAGCAACTCTTTTTCGGTTGTGGCATAGTTAAGTTGGGCATCATCTAGCGTCTTGCTAGCATAATAAATGGCATGAGTACGCCCATCTTTCCTTTGCCCCAAAACAGCCCCAACGGCTACATCGCTTGCATCACACATGATCTCAAACGGTAGGATCCAATCCGGAGGTTGCATGATAGGTGCGGATATTAAAGCGTTCTTCAACCTACAAAAAGCCTCAAGGCAATCTTTGGAGAAAACAAATTCAACATCCTTCATTAGTAGGTTAGTAAGAGGCTTAGGAATTTTAGAGAAGTCTTGAATAAACCTCCGGTAAAAACTGACATGCCCTAAAAAGCTCCTTACCCCTTTTACCGAGGTAGGTGGTGGCAACTTCTCTATCGTTTCAATCTTGGCCCTATCAACCTCAATGCCACGGTTAGACACCAAGTGTCCTAACACAATACCTTCACTTACCATGAAGTGGCATTTTTCCCAATTCAAGACAAGATTTGTCTCCTCACATCTTTGCAATACTAATGACAAGTTAGTCAAGCAATTATCAAAGGAAGAACCATAAACAGAGAAATCATCCATGAACACTTCCATGATATTTTCAATGTATTCCGAAAAGATAGTCATCATACACCTTTGGAAGGTGGCGGGTGCATTACACAACCCAAATGACATTCTCCTATATGCAAAAGTTCCCCATGGACATGTAAATGTGGTTTTCTCTTGGTCATCGGGGTGGATAGGGATTTGGAAGAATCCACTATAGCCATTTAAGTAGCAAAAAAGAGAATGTTGAGCTAACCTCTCTAGCATTTGGTCAATGAAAGGGAGAGGGAAGTGATCTTTCCTAGAGGCCATGTTAAGCTTTCTATAGTCAATACACATCCTCCACCCCGTAACCGCCCTAGTCGGGATTAGTTCATTGTTCTTATTGGTCACTACGGTCATCCCACCCTTCTTAGGTACTACATGAACGGGACTAACCCACTTACTATCCGAGATAGGGTAGATAATTCCCGCATCTAGCAACTTAATGATCTCTTTCTTGACTACCTCTTTCATTATAGGATTCAATCTCCTTTGATGTTCAATAGAGGGTTTATGGTTATCTTCCATCATTATCTTATGCATTCACAAAGAGGGATTAATGCCAACAAGGTTATCAATGGTGTATCCTATTGCCTTTCTATGCAGTTTCAATTCATTCAACAATCTATTAAGCTCATCATCATTCAAAGATGCATTCACAATCACCGGATAAGTAGAGTTTGAACCAAGGAAAGCATACTTTAAATGAGAAGGAAGAGGTTTAAGATCAAGTTGAGGAGGACCTTTTTCGGTTGGAGATGATCCATACAATGTAGGTTGAGATGATTGCAAAGCCATGGAAGCCTCCTTGAAGTCCCTTGATGATTGCTCACAAACAAGTGGTTGATGCTGAAAAGACTCAGGAAAATCGGCGTAGTCAGAAAAATCGGCCGATTTTCCTGAGGGTAGGTCGATCTGAGTTTCTGTTTTTGCAGAACTGGACGAAGCTTCAACACAAGGCAAAAAATCGGCCGATCTGGTCCTTACAGTCCGATTTTTCTGCCTACTTCTCTCTTCTTCTAGCACTTCAAATCCAACACTTGGTAGCTCGTCTAATGCATTCAAGGCCTTGATTACTTCATTGCTACTCTCCTCAACTCCTTCCTCCATCAAGCTTGAGCTAAGAACCTTCTCAAGTGGATCCTTGAGCAAGATTGAGCTCACAACCTCTCTAGACTCCTCTTCTTCAACTATGTTGAATACATCTTCATCAAGGGTTGGCCCTTTCATCATTGTGGACAGCTTGAACTTGATGTTATCTTCTCCAATGTTGAAGGAGAGAGTCCCATTCTTGCAATCTACTAGACATCCGGAAGTAGCTAGGAAAGGTCTCCCCAAGATGATAGGAACCGGATAGTCCGCCGGGATGTCCAAAACAACGAAGTCTATGGGCACATAGAACTTCCCTAGTTGCACCGGAATGTCTTCCAAGATTCCAACCGGATGAGTGATTGAGCAGTCCGCCATGTAAAGGGTCATCTTGACCGGCTTTGGCTCTCCTAGCCCAACCTTGTTGCAAAGTGCAAGCGGGATGATGCTTACACTTGCCCCAAGATCACATAGGGCGTCATACTTCACTTCTCCTACTCCGATTGGCACACAAAAGGATCCCGGATCCCTTAGCTTAGGAGGCATCTCCTCCTTCATCGTTTGAATCAACTCCGAGGATCTCTTTGTCATCCTTATCTCCCCATACTCCTCCAACTTCCTTTTGTTGGAGAGTATTTCCTTCAAGAACTTGCCATATGCCGGCATTCCTAAAATAGCATCCATGAACGGAATATTAATATGCAATTTAGACATAAGTTCAAGGAATTTACCAAAGTGATTGTCCAAGCGAGCTCTTGCTCGTGATTGTGGGAACGGTAGTGGTGGTTTGTATGGAGGCGGTGCCACATATGTTGGCTCAACGTCCTTACTCTTGCCTCCATCTCCTTGCAATGGTTCTTCTTCATTCACCACTTGCTTCCCTTTAGCATTCTCCTTGGGCAAAGGATCCTTCATGCTCAACCCACTCCTTGTTGTAATAGCCAACACTTGGCCTCTTGGGTTGTCTTCGGTTCTTCCGGGAAGCTTTCCCGGATCTCTATGGGCTTCACCCGCCTTTTGGAACACTTGTGCTTCCAACACTTTTTGAGCTTTGGAAATGGAAGTCACCGTGCTCTCAAGACCACTCAACCTTCCAAGCAATTGCTCAAACATCATTTCGGTTCTATCTTTTGGAGGTTGAGTAAATCCGGGTGGAGGTTCTTGTGAAGCTTTTGGTGGTGGAGTTGTGCTTGTGGAAGCGGGAGGGTTCAAGGCTCCATCCGGGTTAGAATAGGAAAACCCGGGATGGTTGTGGTTGGGCCGGTAATTGTTGAATTGCCGGTTGTTGTTGAAGTTCCTTGGGCCTTGATAGTTGTTGTAATTGTCCCTTCCCATGTAATTCACATCCTCCTCCTTGGAAGACAAATTAGCTTGTGGAAGCACTTGAGGAGTTGCTTGATTCTTCAAAGTTGTAGCACACAACTCCCTCAAAGACTTTAGCTCGTTGTTGATGGTGTCAAGCTTGAAATTGCTCATGGTGACTTTACTCACCTCATATGCTCCCGCCTTTCTCCCTTCACTCTTCCTATGGGAGTATTTCTCAATCACTAGAGCTTGTTTCTCCACAAACTCCCAAGCATCATCCACATGCTTCTCCATGAAAGTCCCACCAGAAAGGGATTGAAGCTTGAATTGGCTATCTTCATCAAGCCCTTTGAAGTAGATCTCCAATAGCTCAATTTTCGGTATACCATGGTATGGACAATCTAGGAGAAGATCTTTGAATCTCTCCCAAGACTTGAACAAACTCTCTCTATCCTTCATCACGAAGGCATTGATCTTCCCTCTTAATTCGGTAGTCTTGGAAGGTGGGATGAACTTAGTCAAAAACTCGGTTGTCATCTCCTCCCAAGTACCAACTCGCCCTTGTGGAATAGATTGATACCAAGCTAAGGCTTTGACCTTAAGAGAGAAGGAGAAAGCCCTAAGCTTATGGTTGTTGCTCTCCAATCTAGGCGGTCTAAGAGTCTCCACCAAAATCTCATAGTTCATCAAGTGTTGATGAGGAGACTCTCCTTCCATCCCTCCAAATTGATTATGCCGGATCATTTGTAGAACTTGAGGGCGGAGCTCGTAGTTGTGGGCTGCGGGATCTCCTAAGTTCACACCCGGATGGTGTGCTCTTTGTGCCGGATCCATACGTCTCCCTAATGTTTGTGGCTCTTCAATAGCAATGGGTACAACCCTAACATTCGCCGCCGGCTGCGGTTGTGGTGGTGGATGAGGTGGAGGTTGTTGACGATTAAGCTCTCCTTGTACAAGGGCTTGCCTAATCTCATCAATCTCCCTCCTAGTTGCTTCTTGCCTCTCATTTGCAAGTCTCCTTTCTTCCTCTAAGAGCTCATCTCTTAGCCTTATTTGCTCTAAAGCCTCATCCAATTCAGCTTGGAGATCTCTTCCGGCCATCTCTTTTCCCTTTTTAATGCCCTTGGATCTAGATCTAAGGGTTTTCTCCGGTTCGGGATCGAATGGAGCTAAATCCTTGCCACGAGATCTTCGCATACACCTAAAGAGTAAGAGATGTCCTGAAAAGCAAAGACACAAACCAAAGAGAGATCAAAAGTAACAAGAAAGATCTACACTATAAACAATCACAAAATAGACTCAATCTAGACCTAGTCCCCGGCAACGGCGCCAAAAACTTGTTACGCTCAGGATGTGTGATGTGTGCACGCAATAAGCTTTAAATTTATACTCGTTATATTTATCCTAACTCCTAGCGAACCCGCAGTGTACGGGACGTTTGTAGTAGGGACAGTATTCCGAGGTCGAACACAAAGACTAAGGTGAAATCGAGTCAAACAATGGTCATAGATAGTGTGGATCTAATCCAAGAAAAGAGAAAGAAACAAGAAATGAAAATCTCGATATTTTTGGTTGGTTTTTGTGGTGATCAAAAAAGGATCACAAATCAAGCAAAACAATAAAATAAACTAACAACTCAACTAGCAAACAAACAAGTAACTCAAAACACAAGTATATGATCAAGAGAGAAAAGTGGATTCTAGAGGTCAAGATTTCCGGTTATGGCACTGGACTCAAGGTTCTAAGGATTCTAAGGACAAGCTGCGGTGTTGGGGAAGAGTGTTTCACTAATGGAAACAATTACCGGGTAGGTCTCTCACTTCACTAGTCCCGCATCAAACTCCTATTACCGGGTAGGTCTCAAGGGGTTAAAGTAGGGAATTCTACACGAACCGGATACTACTTAAGGGGTAACCCTCTCCTTACCGGGTAAGTCTCGGAATAGGGAAGTCTCAAGCAATAATCCTAGCACACTCGATCCAATAGCGGCTTATGAGGTTCACTACTACCTAGTATTCATCATCTTAGGTATCTAAGGTCGGAAATCATCGGGTAGATCTCTTCCCTCACTTAGATTGATAGCATTAGGTGATCCTAAGCTAAATTAGGCTTAATAAACACTAGGATTTAAACAACCAAACACCCTAACATACAGATTCATCATTTAAAGAGCAACAGGAGAATAAATCGGATGGATCTTGGCTAAATCGGCCGATCTGGCTGATGATCAGGGCGATTTTTCCTCCTGGTTTGGGTTTCGTGCATACAAATCATCCTAAACTAACATATAAGTCCGTTCTATCATCACCCTAGCCATAACCATCAATCCATCACTCCAAAATCACAATAAACTAGCCAATAATATGCATAACAAGATCCAAAATCATCACACAAGCACACATGGTTTTCATAGATGGATGTGAAAGATAAGCAAGTAAAATCAATAAATCTCAGCTAAATCTAAGTTGTAGCAAGACTTACAAACTCTCAAATGAGGATTCAAAACGTTCCTAACAATCCTTGCAATAGTTCTTCAATCCAAGACTCCAAAAATCACTCAAAATCACTCAAAACCTCACTATCACTCTATGTTTGGTGTTCTTCTTCTTCCTTCAATTTTGAGAGAGTTTTTCTTCTCCTCCAAGTCTATCCCCCAATGATGAGCTGTGAATGAGAGAATGTGGGAGAGGAGAGATGCTCAGCAACAGCTTGTAGGCCCACTTATATTCTCCACCAAGAGCAAGGCCGGATCAAGAGATCGTGGGACACGTGGCTTAAGTTGTCAAAGGCAGGAAAATCGACCCAGTGAACTAAATCGGCCGATTTTCCTGGCAGTTGGTCCAATTTTCTTCAGCAGAAGCATGTTATGATCGTCTAGCCATGAGTTGCTCCATTGCTTGCACCAATAGTGGTCTTTGTGTCCTTTGTTGCTCCAATTATGCTCCTTCAAAGCTTTGGATGTGTTCCACCATGAGGCTTGAACCTCGAATGTATCGATTAATGTCCAATAGATCCCCGAATTACCTACAAAATCGATAAAAGGTCGTGTAGACGTCTATCTCGACAAAATACGTGAATTGAGTGCAAACGTCGTGAACTAGTGCTAAACCATGCATGAATGAGTGAGAAATCTATCTAAATGATTACCTAAACCTAAGTCATAAATCGTGTTATCAGTGCATTCCAGCAACTTACACGGCCGTGGAGGGTTGTGACAAACCGTGACCAAATTCCACGCTCTAAATTACGGGCGTGGAACCCTTCCACGACCGTGATCTTGGCGATCTTTTACGCAATACTTTGAAGCAACGATCTTCTACGCAATGGGCCGGGCCAATATTTTATCTCACCCTATAAAAGGACGGAAGAAGAGAGATTACGTCACCTTCGCTTAGACTTTGCCTACGCTTATTGCACGTGCCTAGGGTTTCAAGTGGAACGTGCGGAGATTGCTATTTCGCGACGGAAAGTTGAGAAAGAGTGAAGATTTGGAAGATTGTTCGTAAGGAGATTACGCTTCATATTTAGGTTTGATTAGAAGACGGATTGACATCCCGTTCTTCATTCTTATCTAAGATTTGTGATTGTTTGTGTTATTCCGAATCTATTGACATTATTGTTCTTGATTTGCGGATTTGAGATTGACTTGAGATTTATTCAAGGTTTTCGGAAGTTTTCATCTTTCATTCTTTTAAATCTTGAATTTGATATCAATATGACTGTTGTTGGCTAAAACCCTTTATCAATTCTAAGGTGAAGGGTTGATAGTTGTGGCTTAGATGATGATAGATCGATCGTAAACAGATTGAACCCTGAGAGTTAGAGAGAATCGCCGACAAACCTAATCCACGGTCTGTTCTTGAGCTTCCACGGCCGTGGAACTCAAGAACTACCCGTAATTTTGTGTCAGTTTACGAACTTGCTTTTACTTTAATCCAAAGTTAAAGATTTGCTTTAACTTAGTCTTGGCTTGCCTTTTCTAGGTGGTAGTGAAGCCTCAACAACCTCTACCTCGATTCTAAGTGTCACAACCTTAATCGGTTTAGTTAGTCTTGATCCTTGGATTACAAGTTTGGGTATTTGACATTAATTCTTACCTTTAGATCCTTTCTATACTGAAGCCTCAACAACCTTTATAGAGAGTGTCTTTTAGGTGGGTCATATAAGGTTTTTGGAACTTCACCGTACGATTACCTTACATTCGCATACCTTTGCAAACCTCAACTTTGTCCTTATATCTTTAGTATATCTTGAATCGATTGCCACAGCTGGATTCCTGGATCTTTAGGATTGTTGTTTTCCCAATAATTTGAAAAGCTTCATACATTTACTTGCTTGATAATCTATAACTGGATTTAACCCCCCAAATCCCTGTGTTCGATACTCTGGAATTCTTGCTTAACTATATCGATCCGTACACTGCGGGTTCGCTTGCTTGATTCTAGTTTTATAAATTTAAGACTTATTTGCACGCACGCTAAGTGGCGAACAGAAAACGGACTCAATAATTAGTTTGCGAGGTCTATCTTATTTGCAAGTAAGTGTATATGAATTACACTTGCTTAATATATATTATGTATTTATTATGCCATGATTTTATGCATGCTTATATATATGAGTGAAATGATGATGGTGACTTGATATGATTTATGAATGCATGTATGGGGTACATGAGATAATTATGGAAAGAATATGATGAATATGATGAAAGTATGAAAATGAGTTATGATATGAAAGTGATAATATAGGATGATAATTGATTAATTAGCCCAACTGGGTCCCGCGCGGATTTCCAGGGGATGAGGTCTCTACCTGATCTGCAGGGGGTCTTAGGACAAGATGGCCAAGGTCGCTACCTGATCTACAGGGGGCCTAGGATGCTATCGGGTTGGCCAACCGAAAGAAAAAAAAGGAAAGAAAGAAAGAAAGAAAAGAAATACGAAAGCACATGAGAAAATATATCGTACGATCAGTTGGGGCTAGTTAGTTAATTATCACCTATGCATCGATGCGATCGAGTCTAGCATGATTTATGTTATGTTATGATTATTTATATGTGATGGTATGATATGAGATGTTTATATGAGATGATATGTTTATATGTAGTGTGATAACATGCTTGAATGTTTATATGCTATGTGTTATGGATGGTTGTGGATGTAATATGAATGGAGATATGTATTTGTGCTTTGGAATGTGAGAACGGGTATAGAGTGTCCTTTGGGGATGGGATATTGGATACTTATATATATTGGGAGAGTGCGATTTGTATACCCTTACTGAGCTTGTCGCTCATTGTTGTTATATCCATATTTTTCAACTACTCAGACTCGGCCTGTTCAAGGCAAGGACGTTGGACCCAACACCTGGAATTGAGATCATATCAGGTGGGCTGCTATAGGATGCTACCGCCTAGGATGTTTTGTGTGGTTTTAAACAATTGTATTTTGTTAAACAGGGTTTTATGACATATGCTAGTATGTATATATGTTGTAAATATGGTTGTAAGATAAAGTTTTAAAATTTTACGTTTTCCGCTTTTCCGCTTTTCCGCTTATTGTTTTAAACAAGGTTAATTAACTGGTAATCAACTAGAAATGAAATAGGTGTCACACTCCTCATATGTCTTCAACTGTCTAAACACATATGCAATCACTCTGCTCCTCTGCATCAACACACATCCCAAGCCTAGCTTGGTTGCATCACTGTATACCACAAAATCCTCTGTACCCTCTAGCTGTGCCAAGATAGGAGCAGAAGTCAAATGCCTCTTCAACTCCTTAAAACACTAGGCACACTGCTCAGACCATATAAATCTGGCAGTCTTCCTCAGCAAACTCGTAAGTGGACGGGCAATCACAGAAAATCCCTCCATAAAGCGTCGGTAATAGCCGGCGCCATGGAAGCTGCGCAATTCCTTGACATTCGTCGACGTCGTCCACCCTACTACAGACTCTAGCTTCGCCAGATCAACCTTGATCCCATCGGCGGAGATGATATGATCCAAGAATGCTACCTCGGGCATCTAGAACTCGCACTTAGAGAGCTTGGTGTATAGCTCTCTATCTTGCAAAACTCGCATCACAATCATCAAGTGTCTTGCATGCTCCCCTCTGCTACGAGAGTACACCAGGATATCGTCTATGAAGACCACCATAAATTGATCTAAAAAGTCGATGAAGATGCTATTCATCAACTCCATAAAAACAGTTGGGGCATTCGTAAGCCTAAATGGCATCACTACAAACTCGTAGTGTCCACATCGGGTCCGAAATGTCATATTGTGCACGTCGTGCTCTCTCACCCTCAATTAGTGATATCGTGAGCGCAAATCAATCTTGGAGAACACAGTCGCTCCCTGAAGTTGATCCAGCAAATTGTCAATACGGGGCAGTGGATACTTGTTCTTGATGGTAACCTTGTTTAGCTCTTTGTAGTCAATGAACCACCTCAACGATCCGTCCTTCTTCCGTACGAAGAGGATATGTGCTCCCACGAGGATACGCTAGGGCGGATAAAGCCCTTCTCAGCCATCCATGTTCTATCAACCTCGCTGCTCATACTGCACTAATGACAAAACCCGTCTTCCCAAGGTCCCAACCTCGGAAGACCACTATCTTACTTAACTCAGTAGAGACTGTCATAGTCCTCCTACCTACATCTAATAATGCACGATGTCTACACATCCAATCCAAAATGACTTCCTCATGCACAAATGGCATGATTAAGAAGTCTACAAGCAACACACAAGTCCCTAAACAAACGGGACAATCACGTATCTCATGGGTACCTCTGACCCTACTACCATTAGGTAACCCTATAACAAAGGGTATCCCCTCTATCGTAGCTAGACCTAAACGTTCAACACATACATGAGAAATAAATGAATGTGTAGCACCCGTATCAAATAAAACTCTAACATGTAAACCATAAATCAGAATGGTACTTGTAGCAGCCGGTGCAGGTGGCTCCTCTGCACTCCTAACCTTAAAAACTCTACCTTGAGCTCCTCTAGTGTCAATGGTACTCCCACCACGACCTCTACCTCTACTCGACCCGGGAGCAGATCCTTGAGTAGAAGGACGATTTGGGAGTCTCTACTAGTCCCTGTATTTGTTGCTGAGGTGGACTCTGCCCACCTCCTGCCACACTAGCAGGGGAAGAACCCGACTGCGATGTAGCTCCACCCTGCCTAATGAAGGCAACTCTATGACCTGGTCTACCACAAGTGAAGCAAGTCACTGGCGGCCTCATACACTCTAGTCGTATATATCCAAGATCGTCACAGTTGAAGCACTATCGTCCCTTCTCTACAACCGGTGTAGATGAGGGGTAACTCTGGCGTCTCTAGCTCCGCCCAGAACTTGAAGCTCCACCAACACCACCGGTATGTCTAGTTCGTTGTCTCTTCTCAGACCGTCCTGTCTAAGAAATCCTCCTCTGACTGGCCCGCTCACACTCATAAGCTGAGGCCTAGTCTTGATAATCTGCCAAAGACTCACAATGAAAACCCGCCATGTAAGAACGTGTACTCTCCCTCAGTCGACGGGAGAACAAATACACGTACTGGTCCTCAGAAGGTGCAGCTAGACCTAGTAATGCCAGCTCCGTCTGGAAACGACTAATGGCATCTGCTATCGGCACTTCCTAGAAGCCTGCCTCCACAAAGTCTTGCAGTTTCTCCCTCCTCAGTGAGGCACGGCAGAAACGCTCTCTGATCATACTTTTCATTTGGTCATACCTAGTGGCTCGACCCCGCATGGTCCTCCACCACTGTTGAGCTAGGTCACGAAATAGAGTTTGTACTACCTCTATCCGTATGTCCTTTGGACATCTAATAGACTCAAGAGTTGAGTCCACATGTGCAATCCAAACCTCCGTTTCCAATCCCACCTTCCTAAAGAAAGGTGGTACTCCCAGCTGATGAAATGCCTTCAACCAAGTATTTGGTCGAGGCCCTTGATAACACGATTTATGACTTAGGTTTAGGTAATCATTTAGATAGATTTCTCACTAATTCATGCATGGTTTAGCACTAGTTCACGACGTTTGCACTCAATTCACGTATTTTGTCGAGATAGACGTCTACACGACCTTTTATCGGTTTTGTAGGTAATTCGGGGATCTATTGGACATTAATCGATACATTCGAAGGTCAAGCTTCATAGTGGAACACATCCAAAGCTTTGAAGGAGCATAATTGGAGCAACAAAGGACACAAAGACCACTATTGGTGCAAGCAATGGAGCAACTCATGGCTAGACGATCATAACATGCTTCTGCTGAAGAAAATCGGACCAACTGCCAGGAAAATCGGCCGATTTAGTTCACTGGGTCGATTTTCCTGCCTTTGACAGCTTAAGCCACGTGTCCCACGATCTCTTGATCCGGCCTTGCTCTTGGTGGAGAATATAAGTGGGCCTGCAAGCTATTGCTGAGCATCTCTCCTCTCCCACATTCTCTCATTCACAGCTCATCATTGGGGGATAGACTTGGAGAAGAAGAAAAACTCTCTCAAAATTGAAGGAAGAAGAAGAACACCAAACATAGAGTGATAGTGAGGTTTTGAGTGATTTTGAGTGATTTTTGGAGTCTTGGATTGAAGAACTATTGCAAGGATTGTTAGGAACGTTTTGAATCCTCATTTGACAGTTTGTAAGTCTTGCTACAACTTAGATTTAGCTGAGATTTATTGATTTTACTTGCTTATCTTTCACATCCATCTATGAAAACCATGTGTGCTTGTGTGATGATTTTGGATCTTGTTATGCATATTATTGGCTAGTTTATTGTGATTCTGGAGTGATGGATTGATGGTTATGGCTAGGGTGATGATAGAACGGACTTATATGTTAGTTTAGGATGATTTGTATGCACGAAACCCAAACCAGGAGGAAAAATCGCCCTGATCATCAGCCACATCGGCCGATTTAGCCAAGATTCATCCAATTTATTCTCCTGTTGCTCTTTAAATGATGAATCTGTATGTTAGGGTGTTTGGTTGTTTAAATCCTAGTGTTTATTAAGCCTAATTTAGCTTAGGATCACCTAATGCTATCAATCTAAGTGAGGGAAGAGATCTACCCGATGATTTCCGACCTTAGATACCTAAGATGATGAATACTAGGTAGTAGTGAGCCTCATAAGCCGCTATTGGATCGAGTGTGCTAGGATTATTGCTTGAGACTTCCCTATTCCGAGACTTACCCGGTAAGTAGAGGGTTACCCCTTAAGTAGTATCCGGTTCGTGTAGAATTCCCTACTTTAACCCCTTGAGACCTACCCGGTAATAGGAGTTTGATGCTGGACTAGTGAAGTGAGAGACCTACCCGGTAATTGCTTCCATTAGTGAAACACTCTTCCCCAACACTGCATCTTGTCCTTAGAATCCTTAGAACCTTGAGTCCAATGCCATAACCGGAAATCTTGACCTCTAGAATCCACTTTTCTCTCTTGATCATATACTTGTGTTTTGAGTTACTTGTTTGTTTGCTAGTTGAGTTGTTAGTTTATTTTATTGTTTTGCTTGATTTGTGATCCTTTTTTGATCACCACAAAAACCAACCAAAAATATCGAGATTTTCATTTCTTGTTTCTTTCTCTTTTCTTGGATTAGATCCACACTATCTATGACCATTGTTTGACTCGATTTCACCTTAGTCTTTGTGTTCGACCTCGGAATACTGTCCCTACTACAAACGTCCCGTACACTGTGGGTTCGCTAGGAGTTAGGATAAATATAACGAGTATAAATTTAAAGCTTATTGCGTGCACACATCACACATCCTGAGCGTAACATCCCTCTATACTCCTTTGGAGCTCTAACAGTCTCAACAACACGTGCCGGCATAACTAGCACTTGAGTAGCTCCCTGAGACATCTCAGAAGATCCCTCATGTGTTGGCAAATCCGGGGCACATCTACCCGCTTTGGCAGCCTCCTCCACTCGTCTAATGTACGCGCGGAACTCTGGTCCCCTCATAGAGATATGATCCGAGTCATCTGACTAGACTCGTTGTGATCGATGTCTCGCAGATCCACCACTCCTCGTCTCAGGAACGATGCTCTCAGCAATCTCCTCATGAACATCCTCCGACACTGGCGGATCAACAATGGGAACCGGTCCCTGTCCCATCACTACCGGAGGAAGAGGTGGTCTGCCTCTACCCCGGCCCACAACAGAAGTTGCTCTAGTCCGAGCCATCTGCGGGGTATGCACACCTAACTTATAAGGCTATATAAATATACATATATATATAACACATCCACATACAATCCATAATACATATATATATGCATATTTATGCTATTGAGATACATGGCAGAGGTGACGACTTCCCGTACATTCTATCCCAAAATACTGTATACGCAGCTTTTAAAACCAAAAATCCTTTGAAAATGTCAGACCCCTTTCAGGTTAGTTTATTTATCTATTTATTGCAGATTACAAGTGCCATTGTTGTCAATCTAAGGGCTTTGATACCAACTCTATAACACCCCAAATCCGTGGGACTCGGGGCGTCATATGGGCTAGGATCTCATGGGATCCTTACCCTAACCTGACAACAAGTTCACTGGACCTTACAACAAGACACTGACAGATATAAAAACAAATACATAAAACGGTATAACTGTATAACAAAAGAGTATACAAGCCATAGCCGAGTGTAAAACAAAAACATCGTATCCAACATGTACAAACATCCCCAAAAGCCCATGCAACGCCTATGTACGAAAGTCCTCGGCTAGTCACCCTGCCGGATCACTCTGCAGTCCTCCAATCCTACAAAGCATCTACAACACTGTATAAAAACGTTATCTAACCATTCATATATAAGGTAATGCATAAGCACAAGCACAAGTCATGGAATCATAAACACATAATCATGTTGTCACATATTTACCCATTTTAATTATCTTTATATATATAAGGTCATCCACTCAAATCGTATATATATATGTATAGGGATAGGATTAAGTAAGAACGTGTTTTGCCGTAAGAAATAAGAACAAATCTTGACCACATGATTAAACCAAATCGACGTTCATAATTCAATATTATATTTGTATACTAAATAAATACCTTTGTATTTTTGGATTAATATATACTCTTACCATTTAAAAATAGTAGATAGTTACTATCAAATTGAATTCACACATTTAAGATATTACTTCCTCGATTTATTTTTTCATTCAGACATTGGTACAAAATCAAACCGCCGTGTTAGAAGGAGACAGTATATATCCATATTTAATCACTTGCACCATTAGCACGTTTCGTGCATGTATACATGCATGAGCTTGTTTGAAGATTATACTAATTAAGGATTTGTGTCTATTATAATTCAACTCACCTATTCGTGCATGACAAAAGAGAGGGGGTACGCAGCCTCAGCGCCGGGGGCGGAGCTGAGGATGCGTGTCAAGGGTGGCCGCCGCAGGGGCGTAGGGTTGTCACCGCGGGTGCGGTGGCCTACGTGAGCTGACGCATGCCCAGCGCCGGGGGTGGCGTTGGCCAAGGGTGTCACCACAGGGGCGGGGCTTAGAGCCGCAAGGGCGGTTTTCTTGACAAAAACTCCTCTTTTTATTTCTTCGGGTTGCCTCCCGAGCAATGCCTTTGTTTTACGTCGTTGGCTCGACGTAGGGATTCTTCCTCTATGATTGAGCCTCTTCATACATCACCTTTGGGTTTATAACCGTTTGAGAAGGTAATCCGCCGGAGGTCCTGGTTTCATTTTTTGTAATGGCTTCCGCCATTTGACCAACTTGTTTCTCAAGGTTCTTGATGCTAGATTCTGTTGTTTGGACATGAGTAGCAAAGTGTTTAGTCAAAACCTGCAACATATCTTTAGTTGAGTGATACTTACCTTGGCGGGGCTACTGTTGTTGGTTTTGATGATCCCTCCAACGAAAATTCTGTTGGTCACGCCAATTCGGCATGAAATTCTGTACATAGGGATCGTTCCAAGGTCTTTGCTGCTGTGGTTGTCCATAACCCATTGCGTTTACTTCAGCATCGTCATGTTGAACTTGTGGACACATGTCCGTTGGATGATACGGGTCAGCACAAACTCCACAAGCTTTGAGTTGTTGCGGTGTTCCCATAAGTGTTAGCCTCTTCACCATTTCCTTCAATTCCACTAGCTCGGTGGAAATCTCACTCTTCCCGGAACTCACAACATGAACTCCTTTCTTAGCCGGGGTCCTTCCAAAGTTCCGAGTTCCTTCCGCTAGCTCCTGTATCTTTTCCAAAGCAAGGTTAGGAGTAGAGTTAAGAATATTACCTCCGCAAGCCGCATCGACGATCCTCCTTTCGTTTTCTAGCAAACCATTGTACAAGTACAAGACTAGATCTTGAGTTGAATATCCGTGAGAAGGACAGCTGGATCGGAGGCGTGCAAACCTTTCGAAGTACTCGTAGAGAGTTTCGGTTGCCTCTTGCTCGATGTTGCTTATAGCTTTCTTCAAGCTATTGGCCTTTTTAGCTGGAAAGTATTTCTCCAAGAACGCTTTGTGAAGGTTCTCCCAAGTGTCAATACTCCCGGATAGAAGGTGGTAATACCAATCATCCGCCGAATCTTTGAGTGTGATGCCGAATGCCCTCATATTGATCTATTCTTCGGTAATGTTGGCCGGCTTCATGCTCATACACACAATATGGAACTTCCTAAGGTGCTTGATGGGGTCTTCACCACTTAGCCCATGGAAGGATGGAAGCAAGTGAATGAGGCCCGGCTTGAGCTCAAAGTTGACTCCTTCCCTAGTGCCGGTATAGTGATTAAGTAAGGGTAAAACCCAAGAGAGTTAAGGTGTTTTAGATGCAATTATTGATTATAATGACAAGTGACACAAAGGGCGGGGGGTTTGTTGAATTGATGCACAAAAACTTATGAAAAACGATAAATGCGACAAGTAAGACAATAATGGATGAATCTACACTAGGTTGATTCTAAGCATGCAATTGCTACTTTGGTGAGTTCCTTTTACAAGTTTCCAAGTAATCTCTCGTCTCGATCGTATATATGTGTTGAGCCAACCGGCATCAACACAACTTAACCTATTAAAGTTCCGTAAACCTACAAGAACAAATAACAGGTTAGCTTTCAAACAAAGACAAAGGGATATAAAGAGAAGATTAAAACCGTTTAACTTATCTTTATATTCGTGTTCCTTTTCTTTTAGTAATCACAACCCGTTCTTACTTAAAGTTGCTACTAGATTAAAGACCCAAACCCGGAACCTATTAATCCTAGTTGTTTGCATGCACTTTAGAACCTAAGGTGATCAATCTCAAGCAATAGTAAACATGCAATTAGACAATGGAGATCAAGGAAACATAAAGTATTACTGAATGAAAACTTATATTATAAAATACTTACAACCAAAGTAACAAAGCAGCTTCAAACCAACCCAATGTAGCAAGGGAGTTAGCAACTCATTACAAGGTAGCAAGACAATCTAAGTGGATAATTTGATGATTAACAAGATGATAAGATGGATGATTCTAGCAATCAACCAAGGCCTATTTATACTACAAAAGGCACTAAATCGGAGTAAATGGCCGGCCCAAAACAGCCACCTTAAATGCCATAAAGGTGGTGTAAACAGCCGGAGTAAAGCTTCTGGCGTTAAGCCGCAGGGGCGGCCTTTAGGAACCGCAGGGGCGGTTTAGGCAGAATCAGTTGATCTTCTTCTGGGCCGTTGGGGCGGCTACACAATTCCGCTGGGTCGCATCTTTAATGCACTTCAACGTCTAACCTTTCGCCTTCCTGACGTTTCTGATGTCAAGCCGCCGGGGCGTCCCTATGTCGACGCAGGGGCGTCGACATAGCCTCTTCGTCTTCCAGCTCCGAGGTTTGGGTGCAGACAGGGGCGCAGTGGGACACACTTCATGGCCCGAGTAAAAACAAATGGCATCCGTAGGGGCGACTGCAAGGACCCGCAGGTCACCGCATGGGCGCCAAGGAGTGGCGCAGAGGCGGTGACACACTTCATGGCCGGCGCTGGTGAAGGCGCAGGGAGCGTTTCAGTGAAAACGTCATCCGTAGGGGCGGCTGCAAGGACCCGCAGGGGCAATGAGGCAACAAAAGCTTTGCTTCGTGATCGATCTTCACTCCTAAGTGCTTATGACTCCTTCTTTAGCTTCTTTTGATCTTCTTCTTCTGGACCTAGGAGTTAGTAGCATAAACCGACACTAACGCAATAAAAAGACTCTAAAAACTACCCTAATTGATAGTGATTCCATAACCTATCAAACTCCCCCATACTTAGACCTTTTACTCGTCCCGAGTAAAAACAAATGACATCAATTTGACTCAAAGGCCTCAGGAAGCATGAGTAAGCAAAAAGATTTAGGGAAACAAGGGAAAAAACCAAGAAAGAAAGAAGGAAAAGAGAGGAAATGTGAGAAAAAAAATACTACCATCCTTATCGCTCCAATAGAGGCCTACCCGGACAACCTCCTTATGACTACCCTTCTTATGTCGCCAAAACGCCGGAAGGGAAACCTACACTCGGTGTCGCTCATTTTGCCAAGGCGTCCTTTCGGGTTTTCACCTTGCCACTCTTCTTATTTTCTCACTTTAACTCACATCCCTCAAGTCCAATTTTGCACCAACCTAAGGTTGGTCGGACTACCTTCTTTTTACCTAAACCGCCCTTTCGGGTTTTCGGTTTATCCAAGGATTTTCATGCCTTTTTTCACTTCTTTAGCTTTTTTTTTTTTAATGAAACTGAATTCAACAATGCAAAAACAAATGCCAAAAACAACTCAATGAACTGTACAAGCAATGATATATCCCTCCCCATACTTGAGGTACACTTTGTCCTCAAAGTGGAAATGAGTCAAAGATAAATGTGGGAGAAGGGAAAGAAATGTACCCCTCACTGGGGTGGTCTAGATGGACCACCCGGACCCTCCTCCGGTGGGTAAGGGAAGTGGCGGAAGAAATGCTCCTGGCGGCGGTGAAGGGTGTCAATACGGTCCTCCTGAGCCTACATCCTCTCTCTAAATGAAGTCTCATAGCTAGCTTGCCAAGCTAGCTGCTGAGTCTCCAACTGCTGCTGATGAGCCGCCTGCCAAGCATCCTGACAGCGGTCAAAGTGATTGGTCATGGAGGAGGCAAAGTTGGACTGCCACGCCTGCTGCTGCTCAAGCATGGACCGCTGGTACTCGGTCTGCCATGCCTGGTACTGTGTAGTCAAAGCTGCCATCTGAACCTGCAGACTCTCCATGGTTTGATTGTCGTGTCCAGCCGTCGGCATCTCCTCATCAGTGGTGTGGGCCCTGCTAGAGCCGGCTGCGTACCTCCCAACAATATCAACCTGAGGCCGTCTCAGAGGGATTGGGTCAGCCGGTACATACAGATTCGCGAGCTCGTCTCCCAATGGAAGTAGTCTGAGGGAGGTATGTGATGTGACTCCCATGTGCTAAAGAGAGCCAAAAACGATGCTCCCCGTCTGTGCTAAGGAGCCTGCACCTCCTCAATAATCCTTCAGTTTATAAGGGTGCCTCCAAACCCTCTTCCAATGGAGGAAGATCCATCAACTATGCAGCTAACAATGATATGATCCCACCTCCAACGATGTCCCGAGGCTCATTCTTCCTAATCCACTTAAGAGCGGTAAGGAAGAGATATGCCTAATCCGGCACCCAATCATCCGTGGAGAGGCAATCATATATCAATGGAAGGTCCTTGAGAGCGACCTTATTCTCCTCCTTGTGTCCACAGAAGACACTCATGAAGACCTTTGAGATGAGCCTCAAACAGGGGTGAGTGGATTTGTTGGAGTACTCACTTTCTCCATGAAACTCTGACCTTGTGGCGGCCTGCCAAAATTCCAACAAATTAGGCGTCGGAATGGGTTCCATCCAGTCATCAGAAGTTGTTATGATCACCCCTAATGCCTCCTATCTTTGGGTGTAATCCAATGTGTACTTCCTCTTGTTGTACTTGAATGAAATCCCAACACACAATTGGTCTTCCGTCTCCATTTTGAATGTGGCTATAAACTGTCTACTGAGGTCGGGGTGTGTTGGAGCGCTCTTTATCAAAAAATCACCCAACCCGGCATTGTTTAGGAATTCCTGCATACTTTCCAACATCCCCAGATTTTCCAAGGTGGAAGCATCAAGGAACCGGGATGCATGCACCTCCCGGGTTTGAGCAATCCTATACCGATCCTTCTCACCTTCTGTCAACTTGTATTTCCTTTGTGATTCCATCTCTTGCAATTGATCAAGTAAAAGAGTTCACTACTACATTTCACGTGCTATTGTATCACCAGAAAATATTACATTAGCATTAATAAATGTTACATTACATTAAAAGGTAACATTTTTGAAGCAGTACATTTGATGCCGTTGCATTTGAGCTGTTGTAACATTTTTTAACTCTAATGTGATATTTTCTTACCAACTGAATAAAGTGTTACATTTGAAACCACAACTATTACATTTGATGTAACTGTTACATTTAATAAATAATGTTACCTTTTATAAATTTCGTTACAAATTGTAATTATTGTTACATTTAATAAATGTGTTACCTTAATTCAAAGTATTACTACTACCTTATATTTTGTTACAATAGGATTGCTATAATAAACATATATATATAAATTAACGTACTGTTTATATATATATATATATATATATATAT
>BSUD01000008.1:6406553-6460257 GCA_033239045.1 Fagopyrum esculentum | reverse complement strand
TCGACTTGTAAACACGCCATAAGGCATTTATAGTATCCATTACGTATTGTTTCCCCTCTTCGGGAACAATATATCTCTCCTGTATAAACAATATATATTGTAATGATCAAAAAGAATTTAAGTAACTCTGAAAATGATAATAAAAGTAGTTAAAACCATACATACCATCACATAATCCCATATCTTCTCTTTCGTAGGCACATATTTCCAGCTCACATAATTAAGAGGAGTTAGATGGGGAGATCTAGCTACCGTTCCCAGAAATCGACTAAACTTGGCCACAACAGCTGAAGTAGGTCCAATGGGTTGACCACTTGCATTTAAGATAATTGTCTCACGCTCATCCAGTTTACGTCGATGCACCTCGAACATGGTTGTTGGCCCTCTACGCTTCTTCATTTGTGGTACTATATTTATAACAATAAAATAGAGTGCTAAACAAAACAGAAACTTTTTGATTGATTATTTAAATCTAAACCATAATATTAGAGTGAGTACCTCCAAGGTTGGCTGTTTCATTGGTTGTTGTTTGATGCTGTGGCACATCATTTCTGTCTATGGCAGTGCATATAGCATGAACATCATCTAGCAGTATGTCCTCATCTTGTAGTATGTCCTCATCCATATCAAAATTTCTCTCTTGTCTTGTTGATAAAACATCCTCAAGTGGACCCTCCAATTTATCAGCAGATGGCTCATTATCCAGACAGTCTTCAAGTGATCTTTTTTGCTGTTGTTGTTTTAGTTGTTTTTGTCGCATACTCTTGTACATACTCAAATGTCCTGGAGGGAAAAACTGCACTTGTTCAGATTTCTTCGTTGAGGGAGTTGCAACTGCCATTTTTTTGGTTTTTTGTTGTTGTTGATGAACCTTTGGCACGGCATGTTGCTTCAATTGAGGTTGAACATTTAAATTCTCATTTTGTTGTGAGTTTTGTTCCTTTGATTGTTGTTGTGTTAACAGATATTGACGCATTTTCTGAGCTCTTGTTTTGGCAAACTGAACCATGGACAACTTCTGAGGTAATACTTGATGTTTGTCTCTTCTTTGATTATTTTCACTCACTACAATCTGTACAAAGAATTATTATTAAGTATAATAAATCTTATGATAATAATTAACATTGAGTATGTTTATAAAGAGTAAGAATACCAGATCTTCTTCTTCTTCTTGCTGATCATGATCACTAGGTTCATAGTCACTCTCTCCATCCGGCATCTCCTCATCCACAGGTTGTTTTTCTTTGCTACTTGACAACAACACTTTATTGGCTAGACTTTTAAAACCAGCAACTTCCATTCTTTCAGCATTGAACTGAAGTCTTTGATTCCTTAACTTTTCATATTGTGTTAAACCTTCAAGCCGCTGACTGTTTGATGCGTTTCTTTTCCCCATCTGTCAAGATAATCAACAAGTAAACATATGGATGTTAGTATCATAAATAAAACCAATAACTTTAAAAAAAATACACACGTCTAACTAATTACCTATCATAAATATGATATCTATAACTAATAACAAATGATTCAATCTTCTCTTTCATTTTCAATTCCAAAATCCTCTATAAAACCTTCTTCATCTACGATGTGCTCATCCAAATCAATCACTGTTGCAGGAACATCCTCTCGAACACAAGTTATTTCATCTTCCACACCAATGGTAGTGATCTTATCATAAGTGAAGGAGTTAGCTTTTCTCCAAGACAAGTCGTTAGCTTCATCATTGATGATACCATTATCAACACAATTATCCTTTGGCTGAATTCGAATTGCATAGCGCCATCCCGCACTAGAAGGGTCATCCACATAGAACACTTGATGTGCTTGAGTTGCTAAGATAAATGGATCTTCTTCACTAACAAGCTTGTTGCAATTAACTCTAGTAAGCCCATAATCATCTTCTTCAGAATGAAACCACAAGCATTTAAACAAAACAACTTTACACTGATCATGGTAGTGTATCTCTATTATTTCTTGTATTGAACCATAATAACTTACATCTCCGATAATAGGACGCTGGTCCTTGCTACTAGCAAAACTTTCAGTCAAAGCTGTTAGAGTGACTCCACTATTTTCAGTAACACAATTTGCATCACGTTTTATAGTGTGAAATCGAAAACCATTTACAAAATAACCTGTGAATCTTCTAGCAATAAGAGATGGCCCTGCAGATAACCATTTGATATGATCCAGAATATACTCTCCCTGTTGAAGCTGCCATTCAACTTTCTCCTTAAACCAATCGGTAAAATCTCTACCATGACTTTGAGCACCTTTCCATTTTCTTTTCTCTCGACCACTAACAAAGGCCTTGTGCTCACTACACTCAAATAAATTTAATGAGTTGGAAAGTCTATACTTTTTTTAACAATTAAGATTTTAAATTTTAAAACAACCTAGTATAAAAAACTATTTACCTGATATATTTTTCAACATCTTCATTTTGACAATTGAATACGAAATAACGATGAGCTTGAGCTAAGGTGGCATGTTCAATTTTATATATCCCGTGCTCCTTTTTGTTCTTCTTTTTTCTCCCCTTTCCTGGTATAGCATGACCCATAGCTGGAAACATTGAGGACTTCTCAGAATTCTCATGAGAACAAGTTTCGAAACTAGCAGATCTCGCTTTGAGATCAACACCCAAATATCTAGCACAAAATGTGATACATTCTTCAGCTATGTATCCTTCAGCCATTGAACCCTCGGGACGACTCTTATTCCGAACGTATGACTTCAATATTCGAAGATAACTTTCAATTGGATACATCCAGCTTTCCGAAACAGGTCCGCCATATGTCACCTCTTCTACTAGGTGAATAGGTAGGTGAACCATGATATCAAAAAATGTTGGTGGAAATATCCTTTCGAACTGACAAAGGGTCTCACTAATCTCAATATGTAGACGAGCAAGGTCTTGGGGATCTACCACTTTACTGCATATTCCCTTGAAAAAAGCACTTAATCTCATAAGTGGGATTGCTACATCCTTGTGCAATGTTTTTTTGACAGCAACCGGAAGTAAGTATTGCATTATAAAGTGAGCATCATGACTTTTGTAACCAACAATCTTCCGATCATTAACATGTACACATCTTGCAATGTTGGAACCATATCCTTGTGGCAACTTCGCACTCTTAATAACACGACAAAATGTGCTTTTCTCTTCCTTTGTCATCCAAAATCGAGACTTTGCCATTTCAATTTTTTTACCATCAGCAGATATCTTTGGATGGAGCTCGGGCATTATATTAAGCTCGGCTAAATCCCATCGTGCATTCATATGATCCTTAGACTTTCCAGGAATGTCTAGCAATGTTCCAATAATATTATCAAATATGTTTTTCTCTATGTGCATCACATCAAGAGAATGCGGAGATGAAATAAACTTCCAATAAGGAAGATCGAAAAATATAGACCTTTTTCGCCATGGATTATCTTCCTGATCTTTCTTTTTTTTCCCAAGGCAACTCTTTCCGAATTCATTTTGATAGTTAGCCAGCAATTCAAATTTTTCATGCCCTGTCAAACGAACTGGTGCAGCTACATCCCTATGATCCCAAATAGAGTTTCTTCTGTATCTTCTATATGGATGGTACCGGTCCACAAATCTTTGATGGCCCATGTAACACATCTTTTTACTACGCCTCAAATATAGAGAGCAAGTTTCATAATGACAGCCCGGACATGCTAGCTTTCCTTTGGTGCTAAACCCTGACAACATTGCTAAACCTGGAAAGTCACTGATTGTAGACAGCAAGGCAACATGCATATTGAACATTTGGTTACTGGCAGAATCATAGGTTTGAACCCCAAACTCATACAACTCATTCAAGTCCTTGATCACTGGTTGCAAGAATATATCAATGTTATTCCCGGGAGACAAAGGACCCGGTATTAGAAGAGTTAACATAATGAATTCTGGCTTCATGCACATCCATGGTGGCAAGTTATAATTAATCAACATAACTGGCCATGTGCTATGAACAATGCTCATGTTGTTGAAAGGGTTAAACCCATCAGTTGCCAATGCCAGCCTCACGTTTCTAGGTTCTTTCGAGAAGTCAGGAAAGGATAAATCAAAGTCCTTCCAAGCTTTTCCATCAGCAGGATGCCTTAGTAACCCATCCTTAATACGACCATTTTCATGCCATGTCATATGACGAGCAGTCTTTGGACACATGTACAGTCTTTGCAATCTCTTCTTGATGGGGAAATACCGTAACACCTTAGCAGGAATTTGACGAGAATTTTTTTTCGTCTCATCCTTATCACTTGACTTCCATCTCGACGATTTACATACATGACAACTTGTTGCTTCTGCATGCTCCTCCCAATACAACATACAATCATTTGGACACGCATCTATCTTGGTATAATCAAGTCCTAATGCCTTTAAAGTTTGTTTAGCTTCATTAAATGATGACGGTAGATTAGCATCAGGTTGCAAAGCCTTTAGAAGCTCTAACAAGCTAGAAAATGCCACATTGCTTAGCTTGTGATCACACTTGAAAATAAAAAGCCTTATAGTGAAGGAAAGTTTTGAGAAGTTTTTGCACCCTGGATACAATTCCTGTTGACCTTCTTCTACTAACTTATAAAAACTTGTTGTCTCTTCATTCGGACCTTCTCCAAATGTACCATGCAATAAGCCATCCATGTCATCATCAAAATATAATCCAGCACCATGCTCAATTGGTTGATCATCCACTCTTGGTTCTGATTCCGGTTCTGATGTAGGTACAAAACCCTTGGATATCACATGATCTTTCACAATGTTTTCTTCAAACCAATAACGATAGCAACAACTTTTGCAAGGACAACGAATTTCATTTCCTTGAGCTTCAGTTTCAAATGCTTTTTCTAAATAGCTATCTAATCCTTTCTCATATTCATCAGTCCATCGATGAAGCATCCACCAATTTTTATTTCCTCGATCCATGTTCAGAATTAGAGTAGCTACACAAAATACCCTCAAATTGCATGACTAAATTTCAGTATTGCATGTTTCAGCAATAAAAAATGGATTATAAAAGCAATTATGAATCCATTCACAAAGAAAAAGAAAAACACACACAAATCAAGTCATGTACTAGAGTAAAATATAAAAACTAAACATGAACCAATAAGAAATATGCATAAACTTATTAAAACTTAGCTATGAAATTACCTCTCTTTACTTTTTTAACACAAGTCTTCAATCACATTCGGTAACCCACCAAAAACCGATGGTAAAATCAGCAAAAAAAAGTTGTATCCTAGTATAACTAAAGACACTGAATTGGTGGGACTAGCTAATCTCTATTAGACAAGTTAATGTTTAGTTTTTATTATCTGTCTCCTTAGGACCATACAAAAATCCATACATATCATGACAACATAACATTACAGAAAAAACAATTTGAATCCAAGATTAAATGTGCCTTTAGTAATGTTAACAACAAGCACTCACAATATGATGAAGAATACTATGATTACAAAACCCAAATACTTGACGAAATAACAACTGAGAATGAATAGAACTAGGAGCTTGAGCCCTTCAATTGAAACACTGTCAAAATAAGTCCTATTTGTATACTAATCCTTCTAAACTTGAGCACAAGAGGAATCGGGTTTGAGATTGGTTTTGCCTAAACCCTAAATTCTGCAGTAAACTATAAAAGCTTGCTAATTGAGGAATCAGGTTTGAGATTGGCTAAGATAAGAATCAAAGAGGATGAAGGAAACACAGAAATAGTACCTTGTGCGATGAAGCTTCAGTTCTCTTCGGATTTTTTGTCGATGAAGGTGAGTTGTTTTGTGAGAAGAAAGAGTTGCGTACACATACAGAGAAGAAAGGGCTAGAGAAGAAAGGTGAGTTGTTTTTGTCGATGAATCGGGTTTGAGATTAGCAGGCTTTTAATTCCCTTGGCGCGGGGGTCCAAAAAATTCCCCCCTAATTTTTGGCCAAAATTGTGTTACATTTGACACCGTTTTTTGTTACTATTAAAAAAGAGTTACAAAATTTAAAAAAGTGTTACCATTGTACATAAAAACGTAACATTTTATTACTTCGTTTATAAAATGTTACAAGAAACTAGATAGGTAACAATTTTAAAAAATGTTACATGTTTAATGTTACCTTAGGGCAAGAAATGTAGTAGTGGTTATAAAGTTCAGCAATCTGATCAAGAGACGAACCTTCTGTCGTAATATCCGTAGGGGCGGCTGCAATAGCCGCAAGAGCGGCTTGACGCAGGGGCGGGAGCTTGCAGGCGCAGGTGCGGGCGAAGAGCAGAAGGCGATTTGGTCGTTCGACGAAGGTGGTGGCAATGGGGCTTTTCCGGTGTTTTCTTCTGTTGCTGCAGATGTCGCCGGAGGTGGAGTAGTCGAGCGAGAATGGAAGGGTTGTGTGTAGTGGAGATGGTTCGTGTTGGTAAGGGGGTGGCGACACTAGGTTGCCGGAGGTGGCGCAAGGGCGCGACGAGGTGGTGGCGAGAGTTTCCGGAGGGCGCAAGGGCGTGGGAGGTGAGGCAGCTAGGTTTCAAAGAGTGAATGGAGAGGGAGCGGAGAGGGCGGTTGATGTAGGTTATTTTTGGGAAGTGTATTTTTTTTTCTTTCCTTAACTGAACCGCAGGGGCGGTGTTTGTCTCCGCGGGGGCGGTGTTTGTCTCCGCGGGGGCGGTGACAAAAGAGAGGGGGTACGCAGCCTCAACGCCGGGGGCGGAGCTGGAGATGGGGCCGGTTCAAACCAAACTGCCGAACTGCCGGTTTGACCAAACCGGCGGTTTAGGTTTGCCGGTTTGGTTGAACCGGCGGTTTAGGTTTAGGTTTGGTTCTGACCAAACCTAAACCGGCGGTTTGAACCATTTTTTTATTTTTTTAAATTTTTTTTCCCAAACCGGCGGTGGCGGTTTGGCAAAAAAAGAGCCGTTGGCTTTTGCCAACGGCTCTTTGGCCCACAACGGCTATTAGCCGGTGGGCCCCACATCCCAACGGCTATTAGAGCCGTTGGATGTGTATTTTAATTTTTTTTTTTGTAATATTAGTTTAATTAAAAAAAAAATTAATACCCACAATTCCTATAAATACCATACAATTCTTCCATTTATCTCACACCAACATTCTCATCTATCTACTACTACTCTCAATCTCCATCTCGTAATCTCGTATTCTCTTTCTCGTATTCTTGATCTTTCGAAATGGCAAACCCGGATTACCCAAGCGACTACGACTTCACTCCAACTCCCGCTTTCTTTCCTAGCACACAAGAAAGCGAGACTCAACCGCTGGATTCGGAAATGCCACAAGTTCCACAAGGTGAAGGGCCATTCCGACAAGCCCCTCCACCGAAAATACTCACCTCCGACATATTCATCAAGCATTACAAGAAGGGTCCGGTGATGGACGATTATTGCCAAGTTTCATGCAATTATTGTCCGAAGGTGTACAAGTGGAAGGCGAAGGGCGGATACGGGACTTTGCAAACCCACATGCAAAAGACTCATCCGGAATGCACCCGCTTATGATAGATCATCGGATTCCAACTCCGATGATCCGGCCACTACTTCTGAGTCCGAGGCGCAAAGGTAAGGGGGTTACGAAAACAATTCGGAAGTCCAAAAAAAGGTAAGTAAAGGTAAGAGAACTACGTAGGCTTTGATTCCTCTTAAACCCCAAGAGGATACATAGGCAACTGGGAAACCGGTTCAAGCCCTTTCCCTTTTTTTTTTTTTTTTCCATTTAGTTCTATTCAAAATTTCAAATACTAATGTAAATATGTAATAAAAAAAAATTGAATGTATAAAAAATTTAGCTTGCTTTATTTTATTGTAGACTTGTAGTTAGTAATTTTTTTTACTATGTAATTATTTTATTCAATGTATAAAAAAATTTGGTTTGCTTTGTTGTATAACTTGTATGTTAGTTAGTAATTTTATTTTAGTTGCTTCTTTCTTTTATTGTAGTTAGTAATTTCTTTTACTATGTAATTATTTTATTAAAGAGCTAATGTAATGAAAAAAAATTCAATGTATAAAAAAATTGAGTTTGCTTTGTTGTTTTTTAGATAGTAATTTTATTTTAGTTGCTTTCTTTTATTTACTTACTAATTCTATTTAAATGCTATTGTAAAAAAAAATTCTATGTATAAAATATAATTTATAAAAACATAGTTATGTAAAATTTCAATCTACAAAACTTTAAAATGTACAAAGATTAAAAAATGAATAACTTTTTAATTAATATATATTATACTTATATATAATTATATATTATTTATTTATCTTTTTTTAAAAATTCATGTGCCAAACCGCCAAACCGGCGGTTTGGCGGTGTGGCAAACCGCCGGTTTAGGTTAAACCTAAACCCGCGGTTCAGGATATGCAGGTTTAGGTTTAGATTTGCGACCCACCTCGAGGCGGAGCTGAGGATGCGTGTCAAGGGTGGCCGCCGCAGGGGCGTAGGGTTGTCACCGCGGGTGCGGTGGCCTACGTGAGCAGACGCATGCCCAACGCCGGGGGTGGCGCTGGCCAAGGGTGTCACCGCATGGACGGGGCTTAGAGCCGCAGGGGCGGTTTTCTTGACAGAAACTCCTCTTTTTATTTCTTCGGGTTGCCTCCCGAGCAGCGCCTTTGTTTTACGTCGTTGGCTCGACGTAGGGATTCTTCCTCTATGATTGAGCCTCTTCCAACATCACCTTTGGGTTTATAACCGTTTGAGAAGCTAATCCGCCGGAGGTCCTGGTTTTAATTTTTGTAATGGCTTCCGCCATTTGACCAACCTGTTTCTCAAGGTTCTTGATGCTAGATTTTGTTGTTTGGACATGAGTAGCAAAGTGTTTAGTCAAAACCTGCAACATATCTTCAGTTGAGTGATACTTACCTTGGCGGAGCTGCTATTGTTGGTTTTGTTGATCCCTCCAATGAAAATTCTGTTGGTCACGCCAATTCGGCATGAAATTCTTTGCATAGGGATCGTTCCTAGGTCTTTGATGGTGTGGTTGTCCATAACCCATTGCGTTTACTTCAGCATCGTCATCTTCAACTTGTGGACACATGTCCGTTGGATGATACGGGTCAACACAAACTCCACAAGCTTTGAGCTGTTGCGGTGTTCCCATAAGTGTTAGCCTCTTCACCATTTCCTTCAATTCCGCTAGCTCGGTGGAAATCTCACTCTTCCCGGAACTCACAACATGAACTCCTTTCTTAGCCGGGGTCCTTCCAAAGTTCCGAGTTCCTTCCACTAGCTCTTGTATCTTTTCCAAAGCAAGGTCAGGAGTAGAGTTAAGAATATTACCTCCGCAAGCCGCATCGACGATCCTCCTTTCGTTGTCTAGTAAACCATTGTACAAGTACAAGACTAGATCTTGAGTTGAGTATCCGTGAAAAGGACAGCTGGATCGGAGGCGTGCAAACCTTTCGAAGTACTCGTAGAGAGTTTCGGTTGCCTCTTGCTCGATGTTGCTTATAGCTTTCTTCAAGCAATTGGCCTTTTTAGCTGGAAAGTATTTCTCCAAGAACGCTTTGTGAAGGTTCTCCCAAGTGTCAATACTCCCGGATGGAAGGTTGGAATACCAATCATCCACCGAATCTTTGAGTGTGAAGCCGAATGCCCTCGTCTTGATCTGTTCTTCGGTAATGTTGGCCGGCTTCATGCTCATACACACAGTATGTAACTTCCCAAGGTGCTTGATAGGGTCTTCACCACTTAGCCCATGGAAGGATGGAAGCAAGTGAATGAGGCCCGGCTTGAGCTCAAAGTTGACTCCTTCCCCTAGTGCCGGTATAGCGACCGCAAGCGGGTTTTGAGCCAAGGTGGGCTGCGTAAGTTGACGAAGAGTGCGGTCAGCCATCTCTTGTTGAAGTTGTTGTTGTCTTCGTTGCCGGATGTGCGTCCTCTCAATTTCTGGATCAAAAGAAGCAAAGCCGGAATTAGTAGCACGGGTTTGAACCATAAAAATGGTTCAAACCAATAATCAATAATAACAATAAAACACTAAAACTCCCCGGCAACGGCGCCAAAATTTGACCGAAGGTATTTCTATGGTCGTCTACACCCAATCAAAAGTAAATCCCGACTTAGCACTAAGAACAAGTATAGTGATTAAGTAAGGGTCGAACCCAAGAGAGTTAAGGTGTTTATGATGCAATTATCGATTATAATGACAACTGACAGAAGGGGGGGGGGGTTGGTTGAATTGATGCACAAAAACTTATGAAAACGATAAATGCGACAAGTAAGACAATAATGGATGAATCTACATTAGGTTAATTCTAAGCATGCAATTGCTACTTTGGTGAGTTCCTTTTACGACTTTTCAAGTAATCTCTCGTCTCGATCGTATATATGTGTTGAGCCAACCGGCATCAACACAACTAAACCTATTAAAGTTCCGTAAACCTACAAGAACAAAAGACAGGTTGGCTTTCAAACAAAGACTAAGGGATATAAAGAGAAGATTAAAACCGTTAAACTTATCTTTATATTTGTGTTCCTTTTCTTTATGTAATCACAACCCGTTATTACTTAAAGTTGCTACTAGATTAAAGACCCAAACCCGGAACCTATTAATCCTAGTTGTTTGCATGCACTTTAGAACCTAAGGTGATCAATCTCAAGCAATAGTAAACATGCAATTAGACAATGGAGATCAAGGAAACACAAAGTATTACTGAATGAAAACTTATATTATAAAGTACTTACAACCAAAGTAACAAAGCAGCTTCAAACCAACCCAATGTAGCAAGGGAGTTAGCAACTCATTACAAGGTAGCAAGACAATCTAAGTGGATAATTTGATGATTAACAAGATGATAAGATGGATGATTCTAGCAATCAACCAAGGCCTATTTATACTACAAAAGGCACTAAATAGGAGTAAATGGCCAGCCCAAAACAGCCACCTTAAATGCCATAAAGGTGGGGTAAATAGCCGGAGTAAAGCTTCTGGCGTTAAGCCGCAGGGGCGGCCTTTAGGAACAGCAGGAGCGGTTTAGGCAGAATCGGTTGATCTTCTTCAGGGCCGTTGGGGCGGCTATACAATTCCGACGGGCAGATCTTTAATGCACTTCAACGTCTAATTTTTCGCCTTCTTGACGTTTCTGATGTCAAGCCGCCAGGGCGTCCCTATGTCGACGCAGGGGCGTCGACATAGCCTCGTGGCCTTCCAGCTCCCAGGTTGGGGCGCAGTGGGAGACGCAGGGGAGCTGGTCTTCATATATTCAGGGCAGGTCACCGCAGGGGCGCCAAGGAGTGGCGCAGGGGCGGTGACACACTTCATGGCCAGCGCTGGTGAAGGTGCAGGGAGCGTTCCAATGAAAACGTCATCCGCAGGGGCGGCTGCAAGGACCCGCAGGGGCAGTGAGGCAACATAAGCTTTTCTTCTTGATTGATCTTCACTCCTAAGTGCTTATGACTCCTTCTTTAGCTTCTTTTGATCTTCTTCTTCTGGACCAAGGAGTTAGTAGCATAAACCGACACTAACGCAATAAAAAGACTCTAAAAACTACCCTAATTGATAGTGATTCCATCACCTATCAAACTCCCCCATACTTAGACCTTTTACTCGTCCCGAGTAAAAACAAATGACATCAATTTGACTCAAAGGCCTCAGGAAGCATGAGTAAGCCGAAAGATTTAGGGAAACAAGAGGAAAAAAACCAAGAAAGAAAGAAGGAAAAGAGAGGAAATATGAGAAAAAGAAATACTACCATCCTTATCGCTCAAAGAGAGGCCTACCCGGAGAACCTCCTTATGACTCCCCTTCTTATGTCGCTAAAACGCCGGAAGGGAAACCTACAATCGGTGTCGCTCATTTTGCAAAGGCGCCCTTTCGGGTTTTCACCTTGCCACTCTTCTTATTTTCTCACTTCAACTCACATCCCTCAAGTCCAATTTTGCACCAACCTAAGTTTCGTCGGACTACCTTCTTTTTACCTAAACCGCTCTTTCGGGTTTTCGGTTTATCCAAGGATTTTCATGCCTTTTTTCACATCTTTGGATTTTTTTTTTGAATGAAACTGAATTCAACAATGCAAAAACAAATGCCAAAAACAACTCAATGAACCGTACAAGCAATGATATATCCCTCCCCCATACTTGAAGTACTCTTTGTCCTCAAAGTGGAAATGAGTCAAAGATAAATGTGAGAGAAGGGAAAGAAATGTACCCCTTGCTGGGGTGGTCCGGATGGACCGCCCGGACCCTCCTCCGGTGGGTAAGGGAAGTGGCGGAAGAAATGTTCCTGGCGGCGGTGAAGGGTGTCAATACGGTCCTCCTGAGCCTCCATCCTCTGTCTAAATGAAGTCTCATAGCTAGCTTGCCAAGCTAGCTGCTGAGTCTCCAACTGCTGCTGATGAGCCGCCTACCAAGAATCCTGACGGCGGTCAAAGTGAGTGGTCATGGAGGAGGCGAAGCTGGACTGCCACGCCTGCTGCTGCTCAAGCATGGACCGCTGGTACTCGGTCTGCCATGCCTGGTACTGTGTAGTCAAAGCTTCCATCTGAACCTGCAGACTCTCCATGGTTTGATTGTCGTGTCCAGCCGTCGGCATCTCCTCATCAGTGGTGTGGGCCCTGCTAGAGCCGGTTGCGTACCTCCCAACAATATCAACCTGAGGCCGTCTCAGAGGGATTGGGTCAGCCGGTACATACAGATTCGCGAGCTCGTCTCCCAATGGAAGTCGTCGAGGGAGGTATGTGATGTGACTCCCATCTGCTAAAGAGAGCCAAAAATGATGCTCCCCGTCTCTCCCGAGGAGCCTACACCTCCTCAATAATCCTTCAGTGTATAAGGGTGCCTCCAAACCCTCTTCCAATGGAGGAAGATCCATCAGCTGTGCAGCTAATAATGATATGATCCCACCTCCAACGATGTCCCGAGGCTCATTCTTCCTAATCCGCTTAAGAGCGGTAAGGAAGAGATATGCCCAATCCGACACCCAATCATTCGTGGAGAGGCAATCATATATCAATGGAAGGTCCTTGAGAGCGACCTTATTCTCCTCCTTGTGTCCACAGAAGACACTCATGAAGACCTTAGAGATGAGCCTCAAACAGGGGTGAGTGAATTTGTTGGATTACTCACCTCCTGCATGAAACGCTGACCTAGTGGCGGCCTGCCAAAATTCCAACAAATCAGGCGTCGGAATGGATTCCATCCAGTCATCAGAAGCTGTTGTGGTCACCCCTAATGCCTCTTGTATTTGGGTGTAATCCAATGTGTACTTCCTCTTGTTGTACTTGAATGAAAGCCCAACACACAATTGGTCTTCCGTCTCCATTTTGAATGTAGCTATAAACTGTTTGATGAGGTCGGGGTGTGTTGGAGCGCTCTTTATCAGAAAGTCACCCAACCCGGAATTGTTTAGGAATTCTTGCATACTTTCCAACATCCCCAGATTTTCCAAGGTGGAAACATCAAGGAACCAGGTTGCATGCACCTCCCGGCTTTAAGCAATCCTATACCGATCCTTCTCACCTTCCGTCAACTTGTATTTCCTTTGTGATTCTATCTCTTGCAATTGATCAAGTAAAAGAGTTAGAAAGTTCAACAATCTGATCAAAAGACGAACCTTTTGTCGTAATATCCGCATGGGCGGCTGCAACAGGCGCAGGAGCGGCTTGACGCAAGGGCGGGAGCTTGCAGGCGCAGGTGCGGGCGAAGAGCAGAAGGCGATTTGGTCGTTCGACGAAGGTGGTGGCGATGGGGCTTTTCCGGTTTTTCTTCTGTTGCTGTAGTTGTCGCCGGAGGTGGAGCAGTTGAGCGAGAATGCAAGGGTTGTGTGTAGTGGAGATGGTTCGTGTTGGTAAGGGGGTGGCGACACTAGGTTGCCGGAGGTGGCGTAGGGGCGTGACAAGGTGGTGGCGAGAGTTTCCGGAGGGTGCAAGGGCGTGGGAGGTGAGGCGGCTAGGTTACGAAGAGTGAATGGAGAGGGAGTGGAGAGGGCGGTAGATGTAGGTTATTTTTGGGAAGTGTATTTTTTTCTTTCCTTAACTGAACCGCAGGGGCGGTGTTTGTCGCCGCGGGGCGGTGACAAAAGAGAGGGGGTACGCACCCTCAGCGCTGGGGGCGGAGCTGAGGATGCGTGTCAAGGGTGGCTGCCGCAGGGGCGTAAGGTTGTCACCGCGGGTGCGGTGGCCTACGTGAGCAGACGCATGCCAAGCACCGGGGGTGGCGCTGGCAAAGGGTGTCACCGCACGGGCGGGGCTTAGAGCCGTAGGGGCGGTTTTCTTGACAGAAACTCCTCTTTTTATTTCTTCGGGTTGCCTCCCGAGCAGCGCCTTTGTTTTACGTCGTTGGCTCGATGTAGGGATTCTTCCTCTATGATTGAGCCTCTTCATACATCACCTTTGGGTTTATAACCGTTTGAGAAGGTAATCCGCCGGAGGTCCTGGTTTCATTTTTTGTAATGGCTTCCGCCATTTGACCAACTTGTTTCTCAAGGTTCTTGATGCTAGATTCTGTTGTTTGGACATGAGTAGCAAAGTGTTTAGTCAAAACCTGCAACATATCTTTAGTTGAGTGATACTTACCTTGGTGGGGCTACTGTTGTTGGTTTTGATGATCCCTCCAACGAAAATTCTGTTGGTCACGCCAATTCGGCATGAAATTCTGTACATAGGGATCGTTCCAAGGTCTTTGCTGCTGTGGTTGTCCATAACCCATTGCGTTTACTTCAGCATCGTCATGTTGAACTTGTGGACACATGTCCGTTGGATGATACGGGTCAGCACAAACTCCACAAGATTTGAGTTGTTGCGGTGTTCCCATAAGTGTTAGCCTCTTCACCATTTCCTTCAATTCCGCTAGCTCGGTGGAAATCTCACTCTTCCCGGAACTCACAACATGAACTCCTTTCTTAGCCGGGGTCCTTCCAAAGTTCCGAGTTCCTTCCGCTAGCTCCTGTATCTTTTCCAAAGCAAGGTTAGGATTAGAGTTAAGAATATTACCTCCGCAAGCCGCATCGACGATCCTCCTTTCGTTTTCTAGCAAACCATTGTACAAGTACAAGACTAGATCTTGAGTTGAATATCCGTGAGAAGGACAGCTGGATCGGAGGCGTGCAAACCTTTCGAAGTACTCGTAGAGAGTTTCGGTTGCCTCTTGCTCGATGTTGCTTATAGCTTTCTTCAAGCTATTGGCATTTTTAGGTGAAAAGTATTTCTCCAAGAACGTTTTGTGAAGGTTCTCCCAATTGTCAATACTCCCGGATGGAAGGTGGTAATACCAATCATCCGCCGAATCTTTGAGTGTGAAGCCGAATGCCCTCATCTTGATCTGTTCTTCGGTAATGTTGGCCGGCTTCATGCTTATACACACAGTATGGAACTTCCCAAGGTGCTTGATGGGGTCTTCACCACTTAGCCCATGGAAGGATGGAAGCAAGTGAACGAGGCCCGGCTTGAGCTCAAAGTTGACTCCTACCCCTAGTGCCGGTATAGCGACCACAAGCGGGTTTTGAGCCAAGGTGGGCTGCGTAAGTTGACGAAGAGTGCGGTCAGCCATCTCTTGTTGAAGTTGTTGTTGTCTTCGTTGCCGGATGTGCGTCCTCTCAATGTCTGGATCAAAAGAAGCAAAGCCGGAATTAGTAGCACGGGTTTGAACCATAAAAATGGTTCAAACCAATAATCAATAATAACAATAAAACACTAAAACTCCCTGGCAACGGCGCCAAAATTTGACCGAAGGTATTTCTATGGTCGTCTATACCCAATCAAAAGTAAATCCCGACTTAGCACTAAGAACAAGTATAGTGATTAAGTAAGGGTCGAACCCAAGAGAGTTAAGGTGTTTTAGATGCAATTATCGATTATAATGACAAGTGACACAAAGGGGGGGGGGTTGGTTGAATTGATGCACAAAAACTTATGAAAACGATAAATGCGACAAGTAAGACAATAATGGATGAATCTACATTAGGTTAATTCTAAGCATGCAATTGCTACTTTGGTGAGTTCCTTTTACGAGTTTCCAAGTAATCTCTCGTCTCGATCGTATATATGTGTTGAGCCAACCGGCATCAACACAACTAAACCTATTAAAGTTTCGTAAACCTACAAGAACAAAAGACAGGTTGGCTTTCAAACAAAGACTAAGGGATATAAAGAGAAGATTAAAACCGTTAAACTTATCTTTATATTTGTGTTCCTTTTCTTTATGTAATCACAACCCGTTATTACTTAAAGTTGCTACTAGATTAAAGACCCAAACCCGGAACCTATTAATCCTAGTTGTTTGCATGCACTTTAGAACCTAAGGTGATCAATCTCAAGCAATAGTAAACATGCAATTAGACAATGGAGATCAAGGAAACACAAAGTATTACTGAATGAAAACTTATATTATAAAGTACTTACAACCAAAGTAACAAAGCAGCTTCAAACCAACCCAACGTAGCAAGGGAGTTAGCAACTCATTACAAGGTAGCAAGACAATCTAAGTGGATAATTTGATGATTAACAAGATGATAAGATGGATGATTCTAGCAATCAACCAAGGCCTATTTATACTACAAAAGGCACTAAATAGGAGTAAATGGCCGGCCCAAAATAGCCACCTTAAATGCCATAAAGGTGGTGTAAATAGCCGGAGTAAAGCTTCTGGCGTTAAGCCGCAGGGGCGGCCTTTAGGAACCGTAGGGGCGGTTTAGGCAGAATCGGTTGATCTTCTTCAAGGCCGCTGGGGCGGCTACACAATTCTGCTGGGGCGGATCTTTAATGCACTTCAACGTCTGACCTTTCGCCTTCTTGACGTTTCTGATGTCAAGCCGCCGGGGTGTCCCTATGTCGACGCAGGGGCGTCGACATAGCCTCTTCGTCTTCCAGCTCCCAGGTTGGGGCACAGGTAGGGGCGCAGTGGAAGACGCAGGGGAGCTGGTCTTCATATCTTCAGGGCAGGTCACCGCAGGGGCGCCAAGGAGTGGTGCAGGGGCGGTGACACACTTCATGGCCGGCGCTGGTGAAGGCGCAGGGAGCGTTCCAGTGAAAATGTCATCCGCAGGGGCGGATGCAAGGACCCGCAGGGGCGGTGAGGCAACAGAAGCTTTGCTTCGTGATGGATCTTCACTCCTAAGTGCTTATGACTCCTTCTTTAGCTTCTTTTGATCTTCTTCTTCTAGACCAAGGAGTTAGTAGCATAAACCGACACTAATGCAATAAAAAGACTCTAAAAACTACCCTAATTGATAGTGATTCCATCACCTATCAAAGATCGTGAGGGAGAAGAAGAGTGTTGGGAAGCTGGAGAATGAAGGAAACCCTTCATCTATAGCAAAGGAGGAAACTTATAGGGGAAGAGAAGAGTAAAGAACGGGTCAAGGTCAACAAAAGCGGATGCTGCCCACCAAAATCCGCAAGGGAAGACCCAGGAGGCGCAGGGGCGAATCAGGTGGCCCGCAGGGCCGGCCCACTAGACACACAGGGGCGGCTGGTCTTGGCTTCAACACCACTCGGCACCTACGTCTCACCTGAGGCGTAGGCGCGGGATCTCTCAAAGACTAAGGCTCTTACACCCTACAAGCATTATAGTTTAACATGACCTTCTTATTTCTTCACTTTAGTAGATGGTTGTTCCAGATATACATGGGTATATCTGCTTAAGTACAAATCTGATGTTCTTAAGTGTTTGTAGTCTTTCATAGATTCTGTTAAGACACATTTCAACACTGTTATGATAATGGATGTGAATTCATGTCACACAACAACAACTGTTTTCTACTCATTATATTCTGCATCAGAAAATTTTCCTTGGAACTCCTCAACAAAATACTAGTGTTGACAGAAAACACAACATCTCATTGAAACTGCACGAGCTCTCAAGATTCATGCTAACCTTCCATCACTGTTTGGGGGAGATTGTATTTTGATAGTTGTTCATGTGATTAATATTTTGCCTAGTTCAGTATTGAAATGGATAATTCTTTATGCCATACTATATGGTAATGATCCATCCTACAAGGACATAAGGGTGCTTGGTTGCCTCTATTTTTCCAAGAAATATACTATTGTCAAAGATAAATTTGGTCCCCAATCCAACAAATGTATATTGATTGGCTATTCACCTAGTCAAATGGGTTATAGGGTTTATGGTTTGACTACTCAAAGTACCTTTATAAGTAGAGATGTGCAGTTCCAAGAAACATTATTTCCTTTCCGGGATAATGTGATTTTTGTACAACCTCATATTATCCAACAATCCTTGTGTTTGGTTAATCCAACATGTGATGAACCTTTTGTGTATTATCAGTCTTCACCTACCGTTATCACATCATATTTTAATTCTCCTACAAATTCTCCTCTGTTTCACATAAATTCACAAGATATGAATTTGTCTCCTATTAATGATGATACTAATTCTAGCATCTCCAGCTCATTGGCTCCTCTTCACACAATACAACAAGCTCTTCTACTAAGGTCTATACACCTAGACACCCACTTACAAAACTGAAAGATTTTGTTGGATCTTCCTTATCAGAAAATTCTGCCTCTCACTCTGTTTATGCAGCTTAGTTTTTGGATCTCCAAGACTATTCAACTGAATACGTACCTACTTTGTTTCATGTTTTAGCTACGAAGGAGCCTCCTGCATAGTTAGTTATTGGGCCCAAGTGGGTTTATAAAATCATGTTCAAGCCAAATGGTTTAGTAGAAAGATACGAATCTCGCTTAGTAGCTAAAGGATACAATCATATTGAAGGAAAAGTGGTGAGGGATCATCCCCAACACCAATTACACAAGGATCAATCACTAGAACTAGAGCAAAGGCAGTAAAGGAGAGGAGGTTATATCATCTTCAAGACATGACATGGAAGGATCTATCACTAGATCAAGAGAAAAGTCTATCCAAGAAGAGGTTTCTAGTTTATTTGCAACATGTACATCTAAAGAGACTCTACTTGTGTCTAAGTCTTCTTTAGTGACATTGGTTTCTATTGTGGAAGGACCCTACAAGAGTGAAGATGATCAAGGAGCCAAGAAATGTGGCTAAAACGAGAGTTAAGCAAGCCAGTCGAAATCTCAACACTAAAAACCAAATCTCGCCCGCAGTCTCAGTCGAGATTTGTTTTTGTTGAGATCCGCAAGATCTAGTTGAGATCTTATTATATGTTAGTTATTATGTTTTAAATACCTTTAAAGATATACACATTCTAAATGTATCTTTTGGTTTTGATCCCATCTTCTAGGATTATCTTTTATTTTATCTTTTAGAAGAATATCGCCTATAATTGGCCATAGGAGGTCAAGAATTAGAGATATATTTGATTTTGATATTTTTCCACATACATTGTGAGATACTTGTTGCTTCATTTACGAAGTGATCATTTTATTCATACCTATTTAATAAAAAAGAGAGCCTTTGATTATCGTTGTGAGTCCTTGCTAGGTTGTTCTTGTGTGTGTTAATCTTTTTGAAGATTGATGCTACTAGTCAAACTAGTCCCTCTTTGTGCTTGTCTTATTCAGAAGGCTTGTGTAAGATTGAAGAAGGTAGGGATAAGGTAAGCTCTTTGTTAAGGGGTTTTGATTCAATTAGTCAAGGTTCTTTGCAAGAATATGTTGATTCGTATATTCCTATATTTCCCTTAATTCATTCCATTATTCATCTTCCTATCCTACAATTATCATTTCATCAACTCACATTCTTTGTGTTCGAGTTCACAAATCTCAGCCTTATAATACAAATCTCGTCCGAGATTTGCTTATGTCGTTGATGTCGTGAACTTCAGTCTAGATCGGAAAACTGCAGCATCAACCCCGCATCAAAGTGGCATCAGAGCTAATCGATTGAAGTTCAACCCACCAACACCATACAATTTGAGTAATTTTTATTTGAGTCTTCTTTAAGTCATTTAAAAATCAGGTCTTTTCTTTATGATATTCTTTTGTGAGATTATTTGAGTTTAACGTGACTTGTCTTGTGTATTTTGGAGAAGGGAGAGACACCATAGTGCAAACACAAGCCAACCAAACCCTAAACTGAAATCTTGCAAGTGTTCTAGAGAAATCTCGCCTGAGATTGTGTGCTCAATCCCGAAAATACATTACATGGAAATCAAGTTTCGTGATCTTCTCCATATCCAAGTGAATTCCATACTTAGATTTGAGTCAAATATAATTATATCCAGTTGCATATCTAGAGATGAAAGAGATTTACTAGGAATCTTATTGTTGAAATCTTATCTAGTAGGTGAGATCTTATCATATCTTTCAGAATACTAAATGAATATCCTTTCCCAAATCTGTTCCTATAACCACCTGCAACAGTCATACATTTTTTATCTACCCATCCCCTAACTCCACAAGAAATCCCAAACGAAAAGCTCACTACCATATTTTTAACGTTGTTTCATATCACGATTATACCCTAAAGTTTGAAAGAAGCCTTTCGAGTGAGAATTGTTGTGATTCAACTGAGAAGGTGATGTGGGACTATCCCAAAACCTCCTAAATGACCTATCACTAGAGTTAGAGCAAAGGCATTGAAGGAGAAGAAGTTGTCATCTTCAAAGGCCATTCAAGAAGAGGTTTCTAGCTTATTGACAACATGTACACCTAAAGAGACTTCATTCATGAATATATCTTCTTTAGTGAGATTGTTGTCTAATGTGGAAGGACCTTTCAAGAGTAAAGATGACCAACGAAGCAAGAAAAGTGGATAGAACGAGATCAAAAAGAACTAGTGAAGAAATCTCGGTCTTGATACCAAAATCTCGCCCGAGATTTCCTGTCTGTCGAGATTAATAAGATCCGGTCGAGATCTTATTAGATGGAGTTATCTTTTAGTTATCATAATACCTTTAAAGCTCTCAAACTTTTTAAAGGTATCTTTTTGGTTTTGATCCTATCTTTTTAAGATTATTTTAGTATTTATCTTTTAGAGAAATCTCTCCTATAAATAGCCTTAGAGGACGAGATTAATAGGTAGATTGATTTGATTATTATTTCCACAATATTGTGAGATGCTCTATGATTCGCTTACGAAGTTCATTTTATTCATTTCATTCAATCAAAATGAGAGCCTTTAATTGAATCGTTGTGAGTCCTTGCTACATTTTTTTTGTGTGTATTAACCTTATGGAATATTAGTGCTACTAGTAAAATTAGTCCCTCCTTGTGCT
Source organism: Fagopyrum esculentum (assembly GCA_033239045.1). Lineage (NCBI taxonomy): Eukaryota > Viridiplantae > Streptophyta > Magnoliopsida > Caryophyllales > Polygonaceae > Fagopyrum > Fagopyrum esculentum. The sequence goes on along the minus strand of BSUD01000008.1, from coordinate 6,439,157 downwards.
TGTCTTATTTAGAAGGCTTGTGTATGGTTAAAAAAGGGAGGGTTAAGGTAAGCTCTTTGATAAGGGGTTTTGATGTGTTAGTCAAGTTTTTTGCAAGAATACCTTTGTTCGTAACTTCCTATATTTCCATAAATTTCAGTCCATTATCCATCTTCTTATCTATCCATTATCATTCCATATTAACCACGTTATGTTCCTTTGAGTTTCATACTCTTCGCCATCACTAGTAGAATCTCGTTCAGTTAATCCAAAATCTCACCCGAGATTTTGCACCGAGATTTCTTTTGTTGTCATGTTCGTGAACTTCAGTCTAGATCTGAAAACTACGACATCAACCCCGCATCAAAGTGGTATCAAAACTAATTGATTGAAGTTCAACTCAGCCATATACCAAATGTTCAAGTATTTTTATTTGAGTCACATAAAAATCAAGCCTCTTGTGTTTTCATATCTTTCGAGATTATTTGAGTTGTGTTCTCTTGTGACTAATGGGAAAGAGAGAACAACAATAGCCAACACAAGCCATCCATAACCTAAACAGTGAAACCTTAATTCGAGATTCCACTACCAAAGACAAATCTTGACCTCGTTGTAGAAAACTTGCCCGAGATTTTGTGAAAATTACCCGAGATTTTGTTATAATGGAAAGATTGAGATTTTCTTTTCAAATTCAATCAGATCCAGAGTTATATTTGGAACATATCTTCAGAGAGATATCTTATCATGCTGCAATAAGAAGGAAATAAATATACAGAGTATCCTTTTGTTGATATCTTATCTAGTAGGTGAGATCTTATTACATCTTCAAATCCTAACCGAATATCTCCTCAAATTTCGGCCATATTTATTATCTAGCAGCCTTATATCCATCACCAACATTGGATACACGTTCATATCTTATCAAAGGTCCTCTCTTGACTTCACCCATATTTATATCATCGAATATAACCCAAATTTCGGTGAAGCCATTCGAACGAGAGTTACTACGATCCAAGTGTGTATATATAAAGATGGCATCAAGGAAGAAGCTTACCGCGAGCCCCAACAAGTTTTTCATCACAAAAACCTTTCCTTTGACAAATCTCGCCCCTTTGACCAAATTGCGCCCAAGATTTTGACCAATTTGCCCGAGGTTTTCTACTGTCGAGACTTAACTCTAACCGGCTATCTCTCTTTACAGTTTCTCAAGTGCAAGGTAAGTAAAACTCTCTCTTAGTCTCATATGAAGTCTATTTCTTGCGTCTTTTCTACTCTAAACACATTGAGTCAATTCTTTGAGTGTGTTAGTAAGCATCTATACTTTCTATCATACTAGTGTTTCTACTTGTAATATTCTTTCTACTTTGTGTCAATTGCAGGGCTACTATTCGGGCGGACTCGCGCCTTCATAGAGGCGGAGTCCGCCCGCGCGCAAGTTAACGCGCATGCGCACTGTGCATGCGCGTTAACTTGCCCGTTATTCATTCAAAAATTGGACCATTGGACGTACTAGCCGTTGGGGGAATATAGCCGTTGGGGATTTTTGGAGCCTATATAATAACATATGAGACTCATTCATCTTCATCCACAAGTTAGAACACGTAAAGAAAAAAGTCGTTAAAATGTCGTCGTATTCCGATGAAGTTGATGTAGAATCCGATGGTGAAAGCTCGATGATGCCGTTCGATATAGAAAAATATAGTGATCCGGAAGAAATTCTCACAAAACTTGAAGTAAGTGTACAAACTCATTTTTATACTTTGCTGTTATGTCGTTTTATTTTGTCGGAATTATAGAATTTGCAATGTTAGAATAGAGAATCGAAATTATAGAATTTGCAATGTTAGAATAGAGAATCGAAATCATAGAATTAGCAATGTTAGAATAGAGAATCGAAATCATAGAATTAGCAATTTTAGAATAGAGAATCGGAATTATAGAATTAGCAATGCAAGAATAGAGAATCGGAATCATAGAATTAGCAATGTTAGAATAGAAATCGGAATTATAGAATTAGCAATGCAAGAATAGAGAATCGGAATTATAGAATTAGCAATGTAAGAATAGAGAATCGAAATCATAGAATTAGCAATGCAAGAATAAAATGATGTGTTTTTTTAAAATAATATTCTATGTTATTTTTATTTAGGATCTTATGCATTACTCTCGTGCTCTCGGTACCAATTATTCTTCAAAATTTGAGCTTCATGGATATTTTGTGGATAGAGAGAACTTATTGGGATGGGCTCGGTATGTGGCCAACGCTATGAATATGGTGTTGGTCATTAAAAAATCATGGTTGGATAGAAGGGGTTTTCTTATCCTACAATTGGGTTGTGATAGACACGGAGGACCGAGAAAAGAAAAAGACGTAGATCCCGATCATGTTCCAAGTTCTAGCCGGAAAAAAACTCGAAGAAGTGTATGTGTTTGTTTGAGCTTGTAGGAACCCAAATTGAAGAGGAAAAGTGGACGGTGAGGGTTGTATGTGGAATCCACAACCATATCATTCCTTCGGTGTTAAGAGGTCATGCATATGTTGGACGTATGACTCCGAAGCAGACCCGAAAGGTGGAGCGTGAATTGAATTCTGGCTTAAAACCGAGACATATATTAAAATCCGTACAATTAGAGGATCCCAACAATGTCACCTCCATCCGTCAAGTTTACAACACCGGTTTGAAGATTAGAATGGAACAAGCCGAAGGAAGATCTCCATTACAACAAGCACTTCACACGTTGACGGAACGTGGATACTATATAAACACTCGGAGAAGTCAAGATTCCGATGAAGTGATTGATTTCTTTATCTCACATCCCGACTCGAGGCATTTGCTCAACATGTTTCCCTATGTTATTGTGATGGACTCGACATATAAGACCAACAAGTAAGCTTCAATTCAAGCCACATTTTTACTTTATTTCATACACTCATTCTTATTTCCTTATAAATTGTAACTCAGTCGTTGTTTCGTATTACTTTTAGGTACAATATGCCATTGTTGGAGATCGTAGGCATCACTAGCACCAAGAAGACATTCACAATTGCTTTTGTGTTCATGGCACATGAGAATAGAGATCATTACGAGTGGGCTTTGAGGAGGGTCAGGCATTTGTTGTACGGAAAGACGCCGGAGGTGATTGCCACTGATCGTGAACTTGGTCTTATAAGCGCATTGGGTGTAGTATTTCCCGAGGTGAAGCATATATTGTGCACGTTTCACTTAAAGTGCAATATAGTTAACAGAGCGGCACTTGTTTTGCGCAATAAGGAAGCGGAAGCACTCTTCATATCCCATTGTCATGCCTTGTTCGAGTCAAGATCCCCTGGAAGCTACCAACGCCGTTTGTTGGAAATGAGAGACTATTGGCAATCATCTCCGAGGTTAATGACCTATCTAGAGACGACTTGGCTTGACCCATACAAGGAGGCAATCGTTCGAGCATGGACTGACCTACATCATCATTTCGGCACACGAACGACAAATGCGTAAGTTATTTAAACATTCACTACATTGTTAAACATTTCTTCGTTTTTTGTAATAAAATTTTCTTCTTAGGTGTGAGTCCGCGCACAAGTTGTTGAAGCAAACACTAGATTCTAGCGTTGGAGGATTTCAGCTGGTTTGTGATAGCATACATTTGATGGTCACGGACCAAGTCCAAAAGCTACAAGCTTCTCTAGAGATGTCACGGGAGAGGATTCCACGAGAGGTTAGTATACCAATAGTTTAATTGATGAAAATAATGTTAAATATTTATTTGATATGTAATAAACCTTTTTTTGCAGGTGCGTATACCGATATTTGACTTGCTCCGTGACTACGTAACAAATGAGTGTTTCACGCTCTTGTGGAATAATTACACCAAGGCTCGACATACAAGAGATGATGAAGGATGTCGGGATAGTTATTGGAGAGAGGTTTATGGAGTGCCGTGTGTGCATGACTTTAGACTAGCGATCCGGGCTCGTAGACCTATCTATTTGTCACAGATACACCCTTATTGGAAGCAAGTTCATTGGAATCCGGTTGATTTTTTGGATGGTGATATTGGTGATGATGATGATGATGATGATCGTTCGAACCCGAATCAAGCGGCGCTGAACATGTTTAGAGAAAGAATGGACTCAAATATGTTAAGCCCGGATGAGCAAGATAAGATTGCATCTTTTGTGGATGACATGGAAAACCCCGGGGGTACGACAATGAAGGAGCCGGCACACAAGGCCAATGCAAAGGGACGACCTCCAATCCCGAGATCAACTAGAAGAGAGCCTAGTTCTTTTGAGCATTTTGCTACACTTGGTCCTGGGCGTCCGAAAAGGAAGAAAGCTAAAGATGTAGATTCTACACCGGAGTTGACTCCTACGAGTAGAGCACGTCGTAAAGGAAAGCAACCCGCGAAGACCGGATTTTGTTTGAGGGAAGAAGATTTTCCAAAGTTCATGGAGCCTTATGTATTGAGAGTAAGGGATGTACCAGGAGACGGCCATTGTGGATATAGAGCAATTTCCGTGGTGTTGGGATTCTCGGATGAGGATTATTTGATAATACGGCGAGATATGGTTATGGAGTTAAATGCGAGAAGGGAATTTTATTCCAAGGTAACTAAGTCTTCCGGTTATATCAAAGTTTTAATTATAATCCATGATTTTACATAATCTTACTTGTTAATCATTGCAGTGTAGAATCCTCAATCATGTTGACGAAGTCATTCAAAACGTTTATTGGACGAGTAAGTTTCCGTGTCCAGAACCAAATTGGATGGAAATACCGATGATCGCATGTGCAACCTCCACCTACTATAAGATTGCATTGGTTGTCCTAAGGAACATTCCGGCGACATTCCTGCCTATGATTGCCACCGCTCCCGACCAAGAGGCTCCTACGGTCATTTGTTCGTTAGCGTATATATATAACAATACACACTTTGTGCCGGTAGGTCGACGTTTTACTTTCATTCAATGGACGTCTATTTAGACCTAATATTTACTAACCGTTTTCTGTAATTTCATATTTGTAGGTATGGTTAAAAGATGATGCTCCGTTACCGTTGTTGAGCGACGCTTGGAAAAATAACCATGATCCAAGTGTTGATGGATGGGATGCGCCGTTTATTGAAAGGATAGCTCGTTATGAGGATCTTCGTCGAGCATGGGGAGTTGAACACAATAGTGCAGGATATCTTTAGCCGTTTTCAGAAATCTTACTTGAAATCGTGTTTTAGACGTTATTATTGAACTTGTTGACATCATGTTTTAGTCGTTTTGATATATTGGATGTCATCATATTTTAGCGGTTTTGATATATTGTTGTCACCGTATTTTAGTGGTACTTGATATTTTAATTTTTTTTACCAAGATAAAACAACAAAAAACAATTAAGAAACAAAATAAAACTTAAAAGCAACAAAAAAAACCAAAAAAAAACAAAAAATGCCGACGGAGGCGGAGTCCGCCTGCGCGCCAGCCTTCGCGCAGGCGGACTCCGCCTCCGTCGGCGTCGTTGCCGGCTTCCATTAACATCAGTGTGAAGAGACTTCCAACAGGTTTACCTTTGACTATCTTCCACCACAAGAACCTTTCTTCCGAACAAAGTCAACTTTCTAAGTCACTCAAGGGGTTCTAGTTGAAGCCGGTCACTAGTTGGTAAAGAAGTATTAATCCATCCAAGGCAATTACATCATATTAGCTTGAGATTCACAATAGAGTGTGAGTGTGAGAGAAAACAAGTAAGGAACTCTCGTTTTCACTAACATCACAAGTTTGTTGTTACTTTGTGTGATTGTGTAGATGTCGAAACATGGTAGCCCTCGAGGTCCACATAAAAGTGAATCCTCAGGCCTGGAAGTCATATATATGCTAAGGGAACTAATCGATACAATATCCACGTTGGCTGAACGAATGGAGAATGTGGAAAATTATTGACATCTCGCCCATAATTTCGGCCCCCTACCATGGAGATATCAGCCGAGATTTGCCACTAAGATTGGTGAAAGTTCATGTAATCCACAACTGCCTCCACCCCCTGATCCATCTCCAAGGCCCCCTCAAGGGACATGTATGAGACCTCTGAATCCTAATTTTTATACACCGGATTTTGTTAACGAATTTCAGGAATTCGAGTAGGAGGATGACGAAGGCAAGTGAAGAGACTATCCTAGATGTAATCATCATCCTAGGAAAGGTCGAGACTTGGAACCGTATATGCCTCACCAAGAGAATTATGAGATTGACAAAGTGAAGGTCCAAATTTCAAGTTTTGAAGGCAAATGCAATCCAGACGCTTACATGGAATGGGAGACTAAAATTGAACATATTTTGGTCTTGCCATAACTTTAGAAAACATATGAAGATCCAACTTGTTGTGTTGAAATTCCAAGAATATGTCTTAGTGTGGTGCGATTATCTTATCAAGGAAATAATAAGAACGTTAGACCCGGACATCAACACTTGGGAGCAAATGAAGGCATTGATGAAAGCAAGTTTTGTGCCTCAACATTATGCTAGGAAACTAATGCAAAGGTTGGGGAACCACAAACAAGGTTCCATGAGCGTAGAAGAGGTCTACACCACCATGCAAATGATGGTGAAAGAAAAATGTTATAGAGGATGAAGAACCCATTATGGCTCGGTTTTTACGAATTTTACATCCATCCTTATCTAATGAAATTAATATATATCCCTATGCTAATATGACTAATCTATTAGATTTGGATATTAAGCTAGGAAATAAGTTCAAAGGAACGAGCCAAGGAACGAGTTCGTGGAAACTAGAGAACAAATCTCGGTCCCGTAGAGAAAATCTCGCCCGAGATTTTGACTGAGATTCTCAGAAAGACAAGAATAAAATCCAAAATCCTGATCAAGCATGACAGAAAACCTCGTCTCTGTTGACACCATCTCGCCCTTTGAATGAATGATAGCATGAATTATAGTCTATATTTTGGGACTTGTTTAGACGTTTTATCTTCAATAATCTGCATGTTTGAATGTATATTATGTGATTATATTGTCATTTCATCTACCTTTGCGGGAATCGAGGTCTACACCAAGTTTCGTTGTAATCGTAGGTAAAATGGCACGTTTTGTATCAAAATGGAGCTAAAGGAGTCATTGGAGCTACATTCAGGAGCTTAAGGAAAAACCCATGAAGCAAGGAATTAACAAAGAAGATTTACTTTGGACCAGATTTGAGAGATTTTACATTCAGTTTAGAGTCACCTCGGTTGACCACAGAGTCACCTCGACCGAGGTGATCTAAGGGAGCGTCTCGACCGAGGCGAATATCCTGACGCGGCGAGATATATTTTATTTGGCTGAGATCTTTTATTTTTAGAAGGAGAGATCTTATATTTTTGGGCTGGATTTCTTGAAGGAAGATCATATATTTTGGAGATCTATTTTAGAGATAAAGATATATTTTATTAGGATAATATCTTTTCAAGATATTTTATCTTTGGAAGATAGTTTTCCTATATAAAGGGTTGGATTTTTCACAAGTTCAAGCATGCTTAGACAAGCCTAGAGGGCTGATAGCATCCAGCAATTAAGGGATTTTCTCTAGGTTTTGAAGGAAGGAAGATTGAAGGAAGGATTCATAGCTTGTCATAGCTTTGTGAAGGGTTTTGTAAGACTTTCTTAGATTCCCTTCTTGTTGATTTGTCTTGTTGGATTGTGATCCAAGGAACGCTGATTTGTGTGAAATTTTCCCTTAACTTTAGAACATCTCGTTCATTCGATGCACATCTCGGCCGGGGTGGAATTCGTCTGACCGAGGTGACTTATCTGATCCGAAACTGAAAGTTAAGTGTTAAAGTTTGTCAAATCCTATTCTTATTACACCTTTCCTGGTTCAATGCAAGCCTAGGATGAGACTTACCCGGTAATTCCTTTGTTTGTTTACCCATGATCATAAGTGTAGGTAATAAAGGTTTATCCTTTATTGGGGTTTGAGTGTGCCTTCATCCCATCTTTGTGAGTTAGCTTGAGACTTACCCGGTAAAGGTTGATTCTATTCTCTTAGTTGGTGTGTTGGTTCGAGATTATAATTCCTTTCCTTAGTACCTTGAGGCTTACCCGGTGATAGGTTCTTTGGCTTGGGATTGTGAGTAGTGAGACTTACCCGGTGATCTATTCCACTTTAGTAACACCTTCCCTTTGCAAAATCTCAGCTTTGTCCGCTTATCTTGAGATCTTGAGTTGGAACCACAAATGGATGCTTTAATCCCTAGAATTGCATATTCCTTTAATTGACTTTTTATCATCTTTGATTGTTTTAATCGCTTTTGTGGTTAGTTGCGATATTGACTACCTATATTGGTTTTGTTTCACCTAAGTCCCTGAGATCGACACCCCGGAATTCTTTCTTTTACTACGATTGACCCGTACACTGCGGGTTCGCATCCTTGTTTTAGGCATACATCTAGGGTTATAAATTTACAGCTTACACACACCATTTGGAGCGAACAAGTTTTTGGCGCCGTTGCCGGGGACTGTTCTTGCTTTTTCTACTAATCATTCTACTTTAGTGTTCTTGCAGATTTGTGTTCTTAGGTACACGCAAAGTTCTTGTTCCGGCAACGGAACAGAGTTTTGCCAAAGAACAAGTTTTTGGCACCGTTGCCGGGGACTTGGTCTAGACCGAGCCGGTTGTGGTAGTCTTTTGGGGCACTTGCCCCTGTTTCTACTAACCACTCTACTTGAGTGACTTTCGCAGGTTCTTTCTTATAGGTTTATGCGAAGAACCCGCGCCGGGAAGGAAATCGTTCCTTACGATCCCGAACCAAAAAAGACATACAAAAGACACTTGAAAGAAGTTAAGATGGCCAATCAAGAGAATTGCGATCTTGAGGCCAAATTGAAGGAGGCATTGGAACAACTACGCTTCAGTAAAGAAGAACTGCGACTCGAGAAGGAAGAAACTCGCGCAAGGACAAAAGCAATCGAAGCAGATATGGCGACTTTACGGGACCAATATCTACCTCGACCAGATTCACCTCCTCGACCGAGGCAGGACCCAGTTCCAGTCGCCCCGGCCGAGATACTTCCACCTCGGATGCCAGTCCGAGATGTTCTTTTTGCAGGTATTCCACAGACCCTAGGGCAGAGGATGGACCCCAACCAGCAACTGAGGCGTCCAGGAGTCAACCTAGGTGACCCAGCGGACCATGACTATGAACTTCGACCGCAAGTTCTTTCCATGATTCACCAATGCCAGTTTGGAGGGCTGGAGAGGGAGTCTCCGCATCAACATCTGCAAAACTATGAGATCTTGATGGAGACCTTGAGACCTTCAAGGCTGGAAAACAATAATTACAAGCTAAGGCCTTTCTACTTCTCCTTGAAAGATAGGGCGCTTACTTGGTATCAATCTCTCCCTCCAGGAAAAATCAACACTTGGGAGGAGATGACGACGGAGTTCTTAACTAAATTCTTTCCCCCCTCTAAGACCGTTGAAATAAGAGGGAAGATCAATGCATTCATCATGAAGGACAAGGAGAGCTTGTCCAAGTCATGGGAGAGATTTAAAGACATCCTTTTGGATTGCCCACATCATGGGATTCCAAAGATAGAGTTGTTGGAGATTTACTTCAAGGGGCTGGATGGATAAACCTAGTTCAACCTTCAACTACTATCCGCCGGCACATTCATGGATATGCCGATTGACGAAGCTTGGGAGTTCATAGAGAAGCAAGCTTTACACATGGAGAAATACTCCCACCAAGGAGCTGAAGGTGGAGTTAAAAGAGTCAACTTCCAAGAAGCTCCATCAAACAATGATCAACTCACCTCTTTGAAGAATGATGTGAAGCAATTGAAAGACCTTTTGGTTGCTCAAACCCAAAAGGAAGAAGGAGGATATCAAGGGTCAAGGAATAACAATTAAGGTTCCCGAAACAACAACTACAACAACAATAGAGGATCCAACGGCAACAATTGGAGATCCAACAATCAAAAATCGGGTAACTCTTACTCTAACTCAAATTCAAACAATTCTTCTAACCCTTTCCTCTCTTCTTCTTCTTCTTCTACTCCATTGAAGAGCCAGGAGCAAGGATCAAGTTCGTCCCAGCCGGAAAAGAAAGATGCGGTGCTGGAGGCCATCTTGATCAAACTCAACTCTATGGAGACATCCATGACTTCATTTTTGAAGGCACAAAAAGCCTTGGAACAACAATTCTTTAATAAGGCGAATGAAGCGCCAAGAGATCCAGGGAAGCTTCCAGCAAGGACGGAAAGCAACCCCAAAGGACAGATCATGGCAATAACGACGAGAAGTGGACTGAAGACTGCAGATCCAATGCCTCGGTCGATGCTAGTACAGATGAAGAACACCTCGGTCCAGGCACAGTCGAAGAACACTTCGGCCGAGATGTCAACCGAGGTCGAGCCTCAGAGAGCGTCGGACAAAACTGAAGTTTATGTTCCACCTCCTGCATGTAAACCACCACTTCCATTCCCCCAGTCAAGGGCTAGAGCACATCTAGACAAGCACTTTGGTAAGTTCCTTGACTTGATGAATAAACTACATATTAATATCCCTTTCCTTGATACTATTCTAGGGATGCCCGCCTATGGGAAGTTCTTAAAAGAAATTCTTTCAAGGAAGAGGAAGTTGGAAGACTTTGGTGACATAAGGATGACATCTAAATCCTCGGAGCTCATTCAAATCATGAAGGAGAAGATGCCACCCAAATTACGGGATCCCGGCTCATTTTGCATTCCCATTCAAGTTGGGGATGTCACTTGTGAGGCATTGTGTGATCTAGGAGCCAGCGTGAGCATCATCCCGTTGGAGCTATGTGTGAGGATCGGACTTGGAGAGCCCAAGCTGGTGAAGATACGGTTGTACATGGCGGACCGCTCAATTACCCATCCCGTGGGCATTTTGGAAGACGTTCCGGTTAAGTTAGGTAACTTCTATTTACCTATAGACTTTGTTGTACTTGATATTCCCGCAGATTACCCCGTTTCTATCATTCTCGGGAGCCATTTCTAGCAACTTCGGGTTGCAATGTGGATTGTAAGAATGCCAAGTTGCAATTCAACATTGGCAGTGATCAAGTTGAGTTTGCATTGCTTGCAACAATGAAGGGAGAGCAGCTAGGAGATGATATCTTCAACATCTATGATGAAGAAGATCAAGAGAATTGGTGAGCTCCATCCTTATTAATGATCTACTTGAGAGAGTTATTAGTTTTAGCTTAATGGAGGAAGGTATAGATGTTTCTTGTGATGCAGATATACGGAGCTTAAAGGCACTGGAAGAAGATCCAGGAGCTAAGATTGAAAAATTAATCCACGAGAAGAAAAGCTCCAGTTTTGGTCCCAGTTGCAGTACCTCGACCGAGGCACTTTCTGGACCAAGCGAGGTGTTCTTGACTGAAGAACATCTGGGTCACCCACTCTGGACCTCGACCGAGGTCGAAAGCGAGATGATGTCAACTAAGACTTCTGAAAGTCCAATTCTTCGATCTACTCCACTGGAAGGAGGAAGCAAAGATCCACCTCAGAAAGCACCCCCAGTTGTGGAGCTTAAGCAACTCCCAAGTCACTTGAGGTATGTCTTTCTTGGACCAAATTCTACTTATCCCGTCATCGTTAATGCTTCCCTCTCCAAATCTGAATTATCTAAACTAATGCATATCTTGAGGAAGCATCAAAAGGCTTTGGGTTATACTATTGATGATCTTATTGGCATTAAGCCTTCTTTCTGCATGCATAGAATACTAATGGAGGACGATCATAAGACTTCATGGGAACCTCAAAGACGGTTAAATCCGATCATGAAAGAGGTTGTGAAGAAAGAAATTCTTAAGTTGTTGGATGCAGGTATCATATTTCCTATCTTGGACAGCAAGTGGGTGAGCCCGGTGCATGTGGTTCCGAAGAAAGGAGAGATGACCGTTGTGACGAATAAGAACAACGAGTTAATCCCAACTAGGACCGTCACAGGCTGGAGGGTGTGCATCGATTATAGGAAGCTGAATGTGGCCACTCGGAAGGACCATTTTCCACTTCCCTTCATCGATCAAATGCTCGAACGGTTGGCCCAACATTCACACTTTTTCTATTTAGATGGCTACAGTGGCTTCTTTTAGATTCCTATCCATCCGGATGATCAAGAGAAGACCACTTTCACTTGTCCATGGGGGACATTTACTTATAGGAGGATGCCATTTGGATTATGTAATGCACCCGCTACCTTCCAGTGATGCATGATGGCTATCTTTTTCCGAATACATAGAGGAGATCATGGAGGTATTTATGGATGATTTTTCAGTATATGGTTCCTTTTTTGATGATTACCTATCTAACCTTTCTCTAGTGCTACAAAGATGTGAAGACACTAATCTCGTTTTGAATTGGGAGAAATGTCACTTTATGGTTAATGAAGGCATTGTGCTAGGACACCTCGTTTCCAATCGAGGTATTGAAGTCGATCGAGCTAAGATCGAAACAATTGAGAAACTTCCTCCCCCTTGTTCTGTTAAGGGAGTGCGGAGTTTTCTCGGGCATGCAGGTTTCTATAGGAGATTCATCAAGGACTTCTCGAAGATCTCTAAACCACTAACTAACCTCTTGAATAAAGATGTTGTTTTTGAGTTTTCGCAGGAGTGTCTCGATGCATTCTACAGGATTAAGGAAGCGTTGATCTCCGCTCCCATTATCCAACCTCCGGATTGGACCTTGCCCTTTGAGATCATGTGCGACGCGAGTGATGTGGCGGTAGGAGCGGTGCTAGGACAAAAGAAGGATGGCCGGACTACCGCCATTTACTATGCTAGCAAGACGCTAGACGAAGCCCAGCGAAACTACGCCACCACCGACCATGCGGCTATTCGTTACTTGCTTGCTAAGAAGGATGCCAAACCACGTCTTATTCGATGGATTCTCTTGCTTCAAGAGTTTGACCTAGAGATCCGCGATAAGAAGGGATCCGAAAATTCTGTTGCGGATCACCTCAGCCGGCTACCTCCATCCTCACGCGAGAAGGACGAACCACCCACAGATGATTCATTCCCCGATGAGCACTTGCACTTGTTGGAACGGTTGATAGACTTCCTTATCTCACCCCATGATGGAGGTGAAGTATGGGGTGAGGATACTTTCCACCTTGTTTGAAGACACCGTACGGTCCAGCTAGCGACCTTAAATCAAGCGCTTCTTGGGAGGCAACCCAAGGTATTGCTTTCTTTCCCTTTTCTAGCTTAGTTTTAGATAGTTTGTTTTTGCTTTGCTTTGCTTTGTTTTTGGCGTCCTAGACAAACAACAGGTAATCTCTAAGGAAGGAATACAACCCAGGAGCAACACTGGAAGGACAGAAGTTCGAGAATTTGAGAAGACGGAGTTTGACTGAGACACATCTCGGTTGCTGTCACAGCACCTCGACCGAGATGATTCTTGAGCAACCAAGGCGACTAGGGTTACTGAAGACCCACCTCGGTCCATACCACCTCGGTCCAGTCGAGACCATCTCGACCGAGGTGATAGCAGTTCCAAAAAAGGGTATAAAAGGGAGATCGATTTCTCTCTCTTCCCTCTCTCACCTTCTCGACCGCGGCGCACCAATCCATCTCGCTCTCCGATTTTCGATCATTTTTGACGATTCTTGCTTCCAAACTGCAAGGAAAGAGTAGAGGATCGATTTGCAAGCGAAAAACTGCAACAAAATCGCTCCGAATCGACCGAATCTGGGGTAAATCGGAAAAACCCTAACTCCCTCTTTTCTCCACTGTTTCGATCAAATTGGGCTTTGGTTGCCCCTGCATTGTGTTGAAAAAGGCTTAAGTACCCCATAGGAACAATTGGTAGTGATATTGGGGGAAAAGAACTGGACTTCTGAAAGTTTCGATCGAATAGTCATCTACCTCGGTCTAGTCGACCTGCGTCTCGACCGAGGTGTTCTTGGGATCTGACAGCCGACCGAGGTGGTCTGACAGTGAGTAGAAAATGAGTTCTGACAGACAACTGGTTCTGAGGGATAGATCCTCCCCTTCTCCTTCTTCTTCTTCTCTTCGATCCATACCGGTGATCCATGAGCGTCACCAGGTAGATTATGACCGCATTTATGCACGTCCAGTGGTTGCACCGCGATTCCTTGATATTGGTGCTTTTGATTGCCTCCACGTAGATGATGATTTGAGGCGGATGATTGCTACGGTAGGGTTGGAGCAGTTTACTAAGATTAGAGCTCCGCCTACCTTGAGCCGACTTTGGAGTTTGTTAGCTCCGTGACTTACTTGCCTACGGAGCGTGCCATCAAGTACCGGTTGCTGAACCGGAACTATCTAGTTCCGATGGACCATTGGAGGGATATCTTCGGCTTCCCGACCCCCACAGTTGCTTATTTTCCTTCTCGAGCCGTGGCTCGAGAGTTTTGGGGCCAGATAGCTCACGTAGTTGAGCATGCTGATAGGTGGAGGCCAGGAGACTCCAGGGAGCGTATTATCTTCCACCTCTCCTTCAAATTAGCCCACCGGATCTTGAGCGAGACACTTCTGGCGCGTACTGAGACGCCCCACAAGATTAGACAGGGGGAGCTGCTGAGTCTGTACTGTATGGTGACCGGAGGAGTTCCGGACTTTGGAGTGATGCTGGCTGAGGATCTCCACAGGATCAAGGCGAAGGCGAAGGGAGATATCTGTTGCGGAGGTCTAGTGACTCACATCGCGAGTTACATGGACCTTGATTTGAGTGCTTGTACTATGGTGGCGGCTGCCAAGCCGCTTGGGTTGCAGGAGATGATTACGAGGAGGATCTTGGTTCCTCGCGGACTTACTACGCCGTATGTGGCGATGCCTTGGGAGCAGACTGCACCTCAGGGTATTAGATGGTCATCTCAGTTCTCAGTATTTGACCCGCAGTACTGGTACACGGCGTGGATTCCTCTTATTGAGGACGCTAGAGACGCAGCAGCAACAGCCCAGGAGCAGGATGAGGAGGAGGTTGATGAGGATGGCGGTGCTGCCATGGACACAGGGACAAATACAGCTGGTCCCAGTATACCAGTCGTCGATCTAGACGACGAGGAGACAAAGGACGAGCCAGCTGTAGCACCAGCACTTCCTGCCAGGCGTAGAGTACGCAGGTAGAGGGATTCAGTCGCTCACCGCCGGATTGATGATCTGACGGATCAGATGATAGACTCCTACGCCACCTTATCCCTAGAGATGATGGAGATACGGGAGAGCCAGCACTACCAGCACAGGATGGCTGAGATTCTGTTTCAGTAGGTCATGGGCTACCCGTTTGACCCGTCTCAGTATCCGTACATACCATATCCTCCACCACCGCCAGCAGATCAGGACTAGAGCTTGCAGGATTTTCTTTTCTTTATATATTATGCAGCTCAGCTTTGTCCGGTGAGTACACTTCTTTATGACTTTTTGGACCCATTGGGACAATGTGTCTCAAGTATGGGGTATGCAGATATGTATTATTTGACTTATGTGGATGATTTGTATGACTCTTTCGGATATTACTTTATTATGCTCTACGTGCTTATCTGAGACTACATGCATGCATACGGGTTATTTGATTGAGAAAAACGTCAAAAACTGGTTTTTTTTTAAAAAAAAAATTGTTGACCTCGACCGATGTGACTCTGACCAATCGAGGTGCAGTACCTCGGTTGACTTAGAACATCTCGACTGAGGTGGGTTAACCGAGACAGTTTTTGAAACGATTTTTGCGTTTCTTATCTGGATATGACCTCAGTGATGATTCTGTTTGCTGATTGGTTTTGAAATCTGTATATGTTTGAAAGGTTTTATAATATGTTTAAGTTGCTAAATGTTTTGTTTGAAATTTTGGCATGTTTAATACTTTGTTTTTATCCAAATTATGTTGAATTTGAAGGTTGACACCACAAGATAAGTTCTCTCACTTTCTTCCTAGGATGATTAAGGCAATTCATTCTCTTCTCCTCTTCTTCTTGATCATGCTTTAGCCCCTCATATACATATTTGCCTTCCTTTACCTATCCGAGAATTTGGAAGCAAGCAAGTGAAAAGCAAGTGAAAGAAATGTTGAGATGTTGGCTGAAAGTTAGAAAGAAACAAATAGGTTTGGGGAAGTCAATCATAATGATGAGTAACTCGGCACCATTCACATAGCCGGGTGTTTGTGTCTTGCCAAAGTCGGATTGAGCGATATTCCTAACGGGTCATGGTATGTGCATCAAGGGTTTGAGGCATCTCGAGAAATTGATGATTGCTAATCTCCTAGGCTTCGGTTATTGTGCACCTCTGTCCATGCATCCCAAAAAGTAAAAAGTAAATAAGCAAAGCTTATTGGTGGAAGATGTTGAAATTCAAAGCAAGTGAAGTGAAGACCCTTTTTCCCGGATTCTAGCACCACATTCCCTATATACATCCCACCCTCAAGCGTTTCTTGACCTTCTTTTGAAAAAACCTTGAGACCTCGAGCTTGTTGATTGACTTGGTGGTTTAAACTGGATTATACATGATTAATTTCGATATTAATGATTTATTATGCATTCTATGATTTTATGCAAAGATGAACAACTTTCTAATATTTATAAAATGTTTTGATCATATTTTGATTTTAAATTCCAAGAAGCATTCTCTTAGAGTGATCTATGATTCGAGCACACCATTAAAAATGTTTTGAAATACTTTTCTTTGATCTTTATGACTTATAATCCATTCTATCTTGTATTTTAGATTTGGAACTTGCTTGGGGACAAGCAAGGGACAAGTATGGGGTATTTTGATAGCATGAATTATAGTATATATTTTGGGACTTGTTTAGACGTTTTATCTTTAATAATCTGCATGTTTGAATGTATATTATGTGATTATATTGTCATTTCATCTACCTTTGCGGGAATCGAGGTCTACACCAAGTTTCGTTGTAATCATAGGTAAAATGGCACGTTTTGTATCAAAATGGAGCTAAAGGAGTCATTGGAGCTACATCCAGGAGCTTAAGGAAGAACCCATGAAGCAAGGAATTAACAAAGAAGATTCACTTTGGACCAGATTTGAGAGATTTCACATTCAGTTTAGAGTCACCTCGGTTGACCACAGAGTCATCTCGACCGAGGTGATCTAAGGGAGCGTCTCGACCGAGGCAAATATCTTGACGCGGCGAGATATATTTTATTTGGCTGAGATCTTTTATTTTTGGAAGGAGAGATCTTATATTTTTGGGCTGGATTTCTGGAAGGAAGATCATATATTTTGGAGATCTATTTTAGAGATTAAGATATATTTTATTAGGATAATATCTTTTCAAGATATTTTATCTTTGGAAGATAGTTTTCCTATATAAAGGGCTGGATTTTTCACAAGTTCAAGCATGCTTAGACAAGCCTAGAAGGCTGATAGCATCCAGCAATTAAGGGATTTTCTCCAGGGTTTTGAAGGAAGGAAGATTGAAGGAAGGATTCATAGCTTGTCATAGCTTTGTGAAGGGTTTTGTAAGACTTTCTTAGATTCCCTTCTTGTTGATTTGTCTTGTTGGCTTGTGATCCACGGAACGCTGATTTGTGTGAAATTTGATTTAGTTATTGGAGTCTTGTTCTTAAGGTTTTTGTATTTAAATATTCACTTTCTTCCCTTATATTTAATTATTGCTTTCATGATGATGAGTGGCTAATTTCTTTGTGCGATTCTAGGGTGATTGGCTAAAGGTTGTGGAAAAAACAATGATAGAATAATCTTAAATTCCAGTAGGACCCTGAAAGCTCGAGTCTTTTCCCTTAACTTTAGAATATCTCGTTCAGTCGATGCACATCTCGGCCGGGGTGGAATTCGTCTGACCGAGGTGACTTATCTGATCCGAAACTGAGAGTTAAGTGTTAAAGTTTGCCAAATCCTATTCTTATTACACCTTTCCTGGTTCAATGCAAGCCTAGGAAAAGACTTACTCGGTAATTCCTTTGTTTGTTTACCCATGATCATAAGTGTAGGTAATAAA
This sequence comes from Fagopyrum esculentum, assembly GCA_033239045.1. NCBI lineage: Eukaryota > Viridiplantae > Streptophyta > Magnoliopsida > Caryophyllales > Polygonaceae > Fagopyrum > Fagopyrum esculentum. The sequence goes on along the minus strand of BSUD01000008.1, from coordinate 6,421,228 downwards.
GGTTTATCCTTTATTGGGGTTTGAGTGTGCCTTCATCCCATCTTTGTGAGTTAGCCTGAGACTTACCCGGTAAAGGTTGATTCTATTCTCTTAGTTGGTGTGTTGGTTCGAGATTATAATTCCTTTCCTTAGTACCTTGAGACTTACCCGGTGATAGGTTCTTTGGCTTGGGATTGTGAGTAGTGAGACTTACCCGGTGATCTATTCCACTTTAGTAACACCTTCCCTTTGCAAAATCTCAGCTTTGTCCGCTTATCTTGAGATCTTGAGTTGGAACCACAACTGGATGCTTTAATCCCTAGAATTGCATATTCCTTTAATTGACTTTTTATCATCTTTGATTGTTTTAATCGCTTTTGTGGTTAGTTGCGATATTGACTACCTATATTGGTTTTGTATCACCTAAGTCCTTGAGATCGACACCCCGGAATTCTTGCTTTTACTACGATTGACCCGTACACTGCGGGTTCGCATCCTTGTTTTAGGCATACATCTAGGGTTATAAATTTAAAGCTTGGACACACCATTTGGAGCGAACAATGAACCTTCAAAGGATGATAAAGGGAGCACTCATAACTCTACTTTACGTTTTAAAGATATTGTATGTTTTAAATGCTAAGGTAACGGTCATTATATGAGGGATTTTCCTAATAAAAGAGTTTGATTTCTAAATCAACAAGGACAATATAAAAGTGAAGAAGAGTATGAAAACGATCATACCCATCTTAATGCATTGCATGCACATGATAGTGCTAGTGATAGTGAGGAAGGTTGTGAATATGAGCATGGAGAATCTTTAATTGCTAGAAGTACTTTCCATGCTAAGATAGCCCCATGTGAGGATAATCAACGAGAAAACCTTTTTCATACTAGATGTCTTATTCAAGGGAAGGTGTGTAATATGATCATTGATGGTGGTAGTTGTTGCAACATTGCTAGTGATGAGTAGATCAATAAATTGAATATCACGACTTTTTACCATCCTAGACCATACAAGTTGCATTGGATGAATAATTGTGGTGAATTAAAGGTGAATAGGCAGGCTATAGTTGCTTTTACTCTAGGAATGTATGAGGATACCATTATGTGTGATGTTGTGCCCAAACAAGCATGTCATATCTATTAGGACATCCATGACAATTTGATAGAAAAGTCAAGCATGATGCATTGACTAATAAAATTCATTTGAGTTCAATGGACACACAAACCCTTAAACCTATGACTCTTTTATAGATCGCAAAACATTATGACAAAAAAGAAGGATCAATGGAAGGAACGAGAGCGAGAAACACACTCTAGAGAAGAAATCTCAGTCAAAGACCCGAGATTATCAAAATCTCGCCCCAGTGCACGAGATTCTCACTCCAGTTCCATATCTCATTACAATTCATCAAAATCTTTGTCCCGTGATAAAATCTTGGCCAAGGTTCCCACCGAGATTCCTTTTGCTGAGACTAATCTAGTTCTTTTAGCGTCCAAAACGGAGTTTATTGATGATTATATTCCCTTGGATACTATTCTTATGAATCTTTGTAAAATCCTTGTGACCTTGAGTGATGAAGTCAAGGCTACCTTACTTGAAAATGTTCTTAAGCTTTTAGACAAGTTTTGTGATGTATTTCCTAATGAGATTCCTGCCGGTCTTCCACTATTGCAAGGCGTTGAGCATCAAAATGACTTGATTCCAAGAGCCTTACTTCCTAATTGACCCGCTTATGGGATGGGTCCTCAAGAGAGTCAGGAAATTCAGGATCAAGTTCAAGAGCTTTTCAAGAGAGGCTATGTATGGGAGAGTTTTAGTCCATGTGCAGTTCCCGTCCTTTGGGTTCCCAAAAGGACAACACTTGGAGGATGTGTGTTGATTGTCGAGCAATTAACAATATCACTATCAAGTATCGCCATCTCATTCCTCGTTTGGATGATATGCTAGATGAGCCTAGTGGATCTATTTTGTTTTTGAAGATTGATCTTGAAAGTGGATACCATCATATTCGAATGCGGGAAGGAGACGAATGGAAGACGACGTTCAAGACTAAGTTTGGTCTTTATGAGTTGTTGGTTGTGCCTTTTGGTTTGACTCACACTCCTAACACTTTCATGATATTAATGAATTATGTCTTACATCATTTCATTAGAAAGTTTGTGGTAGTCTACTTTATTGACATTCTCGTATAGAACAAATCACTTGAGGAATATGAAGATCACTTGAGGGAAGTGCTAGGGACTTTTAGAAATGAGTCTTTATATGATAACATTAAGAAATGTGAGTTTAGTACTAATCAATTTATTTTCCTGGGATTTGTAGTGAGTAAAAGAGGTCTAGAAGTGGATGAAGAGAAGATCAAATCAATCCAAGAATGACCTACACCAACAACGATCGGACATGTTCGATCATTTCATGGATTAGCTACATTCTATAGATGTTTTGGATGGGATTTAAGTAACCATTGCAGCCCCCTCACGTCTTTCATGAAGAAGCAAGTACAACTCGAGTGGGGAGATGTACAAGAAAAGGCATATAAGGAATTGAAGTGGCAACAATCACATGCACCATTACTAGCACTTCCGGATTTCACTAAACCATTTGAGGTTGAGTGTGATGCATTGAGAATGGGCATTGGAGGAGTGCTCATGCAAGAAGGTTGACAACAACGCTTATGCATTGGAGCTTCCGGACAATTATAGCGTGAGCCCTACCTTCAATGTAGGAGACTTGAGTCCTTATATATCTAGTGACGAGCATGGTGATTCGAGGACGAATATTTTTCAAGAAGGGGAGTATGATGATGGACCATCCCCAACACCAATTATGCAAGGACCAATCACTAGAGGTAGAGCAAATACATTGAAGGAGAAGGAGACTATATCATCTCCAAGACATGATCATATGACGAAAGGGGGTACAATTTTAGTAAAATACAAAACACCTTATGAGGTGTGGTTTGGTAAGTCTAATGACATCAGAATAGCAACCACCAGAAGCTTTTCACTAGAGCTTGGTTGAGGTCACTCAAAAAGAGTTGGAATAAGATCTCCAAAAAGGTACGGTTTTAAGGATATGGTTGGTTATGATCCATAGGTTGCTAAAGAGGTGGACACTCATGAACCATCCACCTATATATAAGTTGTATATGGTTTGAAGCTACGTAGTGGTTTGCAACAATCGGAGATGAGATGGAGTCATTTCATAAGAATCAAACTTGGGAGTTAGTCATACCGCATAGAGTGAGAAAATTTATTACTTGTAAATGAGTTTTCAAGAAGAATGATGGATTTTCTCCTACTGAAGGGGTCAAGTACAAGGCTCTAGTTATTGCAAGAGGTTTTCATCAAAGAGAGGGAGTGAATTACAATAAGATTTTATCGCCGGTAGTCAGACATACCTCCATCATAGTGCTTCTAGCAATAATTGCACATTAGGATTTAAAGCTTGAACAACTTGATGTAAAGACAACTTCAGCTTTTTTACACAGAGAGTTAGAGGGAGAAGTATACATGACTCAGAAATATGGTTTCCAAGTTCCAAGGAAAGAAAAATATATCTGCAAGTTGAAGAAGTCTTTATATGGATTTATGCAATCTTTGAGGTAGTGGTACAACAAATTTGACAATTATATGATAGAGATTAGTTATGAGTGCTTATGATTATTGTGTATACTACAACAAGTTGAAGAATGCATCTCATCTATCTGGTCTTGTATCTAGATGATATGCTAATAGTTGCAAATAACAAGGATGCCATTCAGAAATTGAAAGGTCTCCTAAGTGTTGAGTTTGAGAAGAAGGATTTGAGAGCAGCTCAAAAAATTGTAGGAATGGAAATTCTAAGAGACATGGTTCATAAAAAGATTTTATTATCACATAAATGCTACATTGAAAAGGTGTTTTTAAGGTTTAGAATGTCATCGGCCAAGCCTATTGATACACCTAGTATTGATGACATCCATCTTACCACACTATTTTCACCTCAGTCGGATGAAAATAAAGAGTATATGTCGCAAGTCCCTTATGCTAGTGTGGTAGGGAGTTTGATGTATGATATGGTCTGCACATGACCAAATCTGGAACAAGATGTTATTGTCGTGAGTAGGTTCATTGGGAAACCAGAAAAAGAACACTAGTAAGTTGTGAAGAGGATATTTCGGTACCTTAGAGGTATATCTAACATTGGAATCGTTTTTGGGATAGGGTACTCTAATTTTGATTATGTAGGAGATGTTGATACTAGAAGATATATGACTGGTTATGTTTTCACTCTTGGTGGTTCTGTTGTGAGTTGGAAGGCAACCTTACAACCCACAACCACTTTGTCTACCACAAAAGCAAATTTCATGGCATTGACAAAGCAACTAAAGTGGAATTTGGTTGAAGGGATTTGTTAGTGATCTAGACCACAATCATGTTATTGTACATTGTGATAGCTTGAGTGCAATTTGTTTATCCGAGGACCATGTTCATCATGTGAGGACAAAGCATATTAACGAGAGGTATCATTTCTTGAGAAGTGGGAAGAATATTAGGGTGAAGAAAGTAGAGACTACTAATAATCATGCTCATATGCTCACCAAGTCGGTACCCCGTAACAAGTTCCAACATTGTTTGGACTTGCTAAATGTCAGAAATTGTTGAGTATCCAAGGGGCTCATTTGGATAGAGAGAGGAGCTAGTCTAGGCATTGTTGAGTCTTTACGGTTTGACTTAGTCTTATACTTGACGACAAAGTATAACCTAGAGTTTAATTACTTTATGTATATTGTAAACACTTTCTTTTTCCTCCAATCATCTTGTTTAATTATTTGTTTATATATAACTTGAAACTCCTCAATAAATCTCTCTGAAAATGGACGTAACTACTGTTGGCAGGGCGGAGCCAGAAAATTTTTAGGGGTGGGTGAAATTTAAACTAAAGATAAAAATTTATAGTTATCATATATAACTATAAATATAATTTAATGTGTTGTTATAGATCTGTGACTTTTAAACAACTACCAAGTAGTAAAATAATATGAAACTTATACTTTAAAAATAAAATAAAATTAAGTTTAAATAATAAATCTAATTATAAAGACTAATATATAGAATAACGCACAAATTAAAACTAAATATAAAAATATTACTCGACCTTATCAAATAAAAAACAATTAAAAATGTTTAAATTTTGATAGAAAGGCAAACACATTTTTTAGTTTCTCTGCGGCGGTAGCAGTACTAAGTAGTACAGTACCCTAGAAAAATTACTCCTATTTGAGTTAAAAAAAAAAAAGATATACGTCCTGAATTTTTTAATATTCTTTCGGGTTGGGTTGGGCGCCGGTCCTGTGTTGCCCAATCTTATATCAGTCCTTGATTATTGAGTGAACCACTGTATATTTATGTGTTGTTTTTGTTTATATCCATCTTTAATCAGTGGTGAACCACAATAAATTTGTGTTATTTTTGTTGTTTATTAAATTATGTTTTTTCTTGTAATTTCTCATAACTCTAACCCCATGGTAAATTGATTTCATCAAGTGTGACCACAATGTTCCTACTACATAAGGTGATGTGGCACACAAGATTAAGGCCCTCGTGTCGTGTGGGTTGCTCCGAGCTACCCATCAGCTACCAATCTCACCCTATAGAAACAAAACTACTGCACTCATTCACTAGGATGTTTGGAGATTACCAAAATACTGACTTCTTATTACTTGTTCAACCACAACATCAAATGCAAACGGTTCAATTATTACACACCAACACAAGTCCCAAACTATAGGAAACAACATCTACAGCAATATGAACTTAACCCATTGTATAGGTCGGTCCAGGCAAGTTGATCACAGTGCTTTTGATCTTGGTCATCATGTTAATACTGTTTGCTATTCCCTGTGACCCAATTCCGCTGTCCTTGATTCCCTGGAAGGGGAAGTGATCGGGTCCACGAGCAGGAGCCGAGTTGATCTGAACTGTACCAGTCTCCATTGCATCACTTATCAAGATAGCCTTGTTTATGTCCCTAGTAAATACACAACCCTGAAGGCCAAAGTTACTGGCATTGCAGTGATGGATCCCTTCTTCGACGGAAGTGATCCGGATCACCGGCAAGACAGGACCAAATGGCTCTTCCCAAGCAATCCTCATATCAGGCCTCACATTATCAAGCAACAATGGCCATATGAGGTTTCCATCCCTCTTGTACTTCTGGCAGAATGTAGCTCCTTTCTCCTCTGCATCTTTCACCAGCCCTTCAATGTAGTTTGCTGATGACTCTGTCACTACTGGCGTAATGTCACAGTCATCCTCCGGTGCCCCAACACTCAGTTTCGCAACCTTGGCATTCACTTTCTCAACGAGTGTATCTGCCACGGATTCCATCACTAGAACTATCTTCACTGCTGTGCACCTCTGCCCACTGTAAGAGAATCCGCCCTTTATAATGTTGGCTGCTGCTAGATCCAAATCTGCATCTTCGAGAATAATGCAAGCGTCTTTCCCACCTAGCTCCATCTGAAGTGGAACCATTCCGGCCTTCTTTGAGATTGCAACACCTGTGTCTCCTCCTGTAAAGCTGGAGCGGAATGGAATCAGATAAGGATAAGAAAAAGGAAATGCAAATGATGGGATTACTTTTATGTATTAAAACTCGATTATACCTTATGCAGTTGACACCGGGATGCATTGTGAGGAAATCACCGATCTCAGAACCCTTTCCGGTAACACAGTTGATAAGTCCCTTTGGGAAGCCAGCTAAGTGGAAGCAATGAACCATGTGGAGAGCTGCAACCGCCCCCTGTGTCGGAGGCTTCAACACAAGGGAGTTGCCAGCAATGAGTGCAGGCGCGATCTTTGAAACCGCGAGATTCACAGGGTAGTTGAATGGTGGAATGGCTAATATCACACCCAATGGAATCTGCATTTTTTACACTAACACAGTTGAGTATCTACAATTCAGAGTATGCAAAATGTCAAATATTGACAGTACATAATTACCTTAGAAACCATACAATACTTAGTTCTCTCATTTCCGGGGAAACTATCCGAAACAAGAAACTTGCCTTCTCCGAGTAGCCTCACACCCTCTTCAGCACAATACGACACGAAATCTCCTGACCTAACAACCTAAATCCGGCAACAGAGTTTCAGTCAGCCAAAATAGTACAATGAGTTTCGTCCTAAAATCAATTGACAAAAAAGACCTCAGTGACAGCGTCTTTTGCAGGCTTAGCGATCTCCTTAACAAGACATTCAGCAATGGGGTTTCTGTGTTGTTTGAGAATAGCAGCTGCTTTGTGAAGCAGCTCAGCTCTTTTCCAAAGAGGTGTCTTTGCCCAACCTTTCTGCGCTGCCTTTGCTGATTCCATTACTTTGTTCACCTCTTCCTGTGAACATGCTATTCAAATGAAGAAAGAATCACACCATTTTAGCAGCAAATCACAGACTATATTATGGAATGAATAATTAAACTAAACAGCACCTTGAACTTTGTATTGGGTTGTTCTAGTGGTGGGATTGATGATGGAAACAGATTTTCCAGAGGAAGAAACCCTCCATTCTCCATCAAAGTAGTATTTGTAGACATCGCCATCGATGATCTCTGCAAAAACTCCGCTTCCTGCCATTGATGTTGAGGATAAGGCAAGAAGAGTGTTTTTCTTCTTTCTGGGTTCTGCTTCTCAAGTGGGATGTGCCCTTTTGTACAGATGGAAGCTGAGGAATTCACTGCTAACAGTTAAAATTCACACTTGCTTTTTTTTTTTTTTGGTGTAAATAATTTAGTAAGACTTTGTAATAAAATAAATAAACACAAAGCATGCAGTCATCTCAATTATTAATTAATTAATGACTAGGAGGTTTCATAGTTCTTGTGCATGTTTGGTTATTTACATTGGGGTTGATAGATTTTGTTAGGTGAATAACGTGCCTCCCGTGTAAGATTTTAACATCGCCTCACATTACAACGAATTCATAACAGTTTTATCACAATTGTCTTATTTCTAGGGCTTTGTTCATTACTCTCTAAATCCCAAATTCTCAAATCCTAATTCATCTATAAAAATGTCCCATTTACATTCTCATTCGCATTTCTCAACCGAAAATTCATCCTCACGCTCTCTCTCATCCTCTCGCTCCCACTCATCTTCCTCCTTGTGCCGAGAATACTTCCGCCTCGCTAGCTACCAATCTCCAGGCTGGGGTGGACTCGCAGTCCGCCTCCGCGCCAGGCTGACACACTCGCAGCCCGCAGGCGCTCTAAGCTACGTGCAGTCGTGCTCCGCAGGCGCAACAACCTTGTTGCGGAGGCGGACTGTACCTATGTGAGACGTTTGTTCAGCGCAATAGCATGTGAGATTGGATGAATTCCCCTTAGGGTTTCTGTCGACAGACGGCTCATACCCCGCATGCAAGATAAGTAGCAGAGATATTGTCACTGTATTTAAAATGGATGTCTTGGCAAGCGGGCAATGTAGATCAAGCAAAAGGTTGCGCAACCATGAACATTCTGATACAACATTGGCAACTCCTCTATACTCTGCCTCTGCACTGGATCTAGAAACTACATATTGCCTTTTGGCAAATCACGAGATTACAGTGTCAATGGAGAAGACATAGTAACCTGAGGTTGAGCGGCGTGTATCAGGGCACTCTGCCCAATCAGCATATGTATAGGCAATTAGATCAGATTTCAAAGAAGAGGAGATGGTGATACCTAATGATGGCGTGACAGAGATGTATCGAATGATGTGCTTGAGAGCAGCAAAATGAGCTTCCCTAGGGTCTAGCATAAAGAGGCACACTTGTTGTACTACAAATTGATATCAAGGCGTGTGAAGGTGAGCAACTGTAGCGCCCCAGCCAGACTTCGGTAAAGTGTAGGATCACTAATAGCCGGACTAGATGAAGCACTCAAATTGACAAACATCTTAGCTGGGTAGCAGATGGTTTGCAGTTAGACATCTTTACTCTTTCAACAATCTCACAAGCATATTTATCCTGGCATAAGAATAAACCAAAAGATGTATGTTGAACAAATATGCCCAAGAAATATGACAGAGGACCTAAGTCTTTAAGAGCAAATTATTGACTAAGAAGTTGTATCATATGCTTGCGCAAAGCGTTAGAAGAATCAGTGAGGATAATGTCGTCGACATATAAAAGCAGATAGGTAGTGTCGGATCCCTGTATATAAATAAAAAGGGAGGAGTCACTCTTACTTCCGATAAATCCAATGTGATGCAGGAAGCCTGCAAAACGTTGAAACCATGCACGAAGAGCTTGCTTAAGACCGTACAAAGACTTTTGTAGAAGGCAAACATGATTGGTTTGGAGGAGTCACAGAAGCCTGGTTTTGAAACATATACACAGTCTCATTTTAGGGCTGTGTAGGAAAGCATTATGAACATCTAGCTGGTGAATAGACCAAGAGCGGGAAACTGCAATGCTTAGAACCATACGGATGGTTGCCGGTTTAACAACAAGACTAAAGGTTTCATCATAGTCAATGCCAACCTGTTGAGAACATCCATTAGCAACTAAACAAGCTTTGTATCTCTCAAGGGATCCGTCAGACCTGTACTTATGCCAAAATTACTACATACATCGCACAATATTAGCATAATAAGGACGAGGAACCAGTACACACGCCTTATTTTGTATAAGGGCTCGATATTCGTCGAGCATGGCAGCGGTCCATTTGGGGTATTATAGAGATAAATTGTGGTATTTAGGGATGAGAGATATGGCATGTGATGACGGATTGGTGGAAACGGATAGATCAAAGACGGGTTTTGGCTTGACGATACCGGATTGGCTGCGGGTTTGAGGCCAGGAGGAAGGACCGGTGTGTTGGGCTGGAGGTGGTGGGGCATTTAAATATTGGCGGGCTAAGGGTGCAAGAGTTGGAGAGGAATGTGGGATAACAGTTGTCGTTGTGGGTTGTTGGTGTTGTAGGTTGGCGTGTGGGGATGGGCCGGTATCAACAGTCCGGTTGGCAGGAAGGGTGATAGAAAAAGGGGCGATCTAGATCGAGGAGAAACTTCAACTACTTCTTCTTGATCGTTCGAGTTGGATCAAACGATAAAATTTGGGTGGCGGAAGCATTTGGTTGATCCTTCAAAAGGATCCTCGAGTTTGAGGGCTTGGATCAAAGACTAGATCCAAGATAAGAACTTTAAGAGGATTGAAGGAGAAGTGATGCCTAAACCAAGTAAGAGGGTTTTCCTTCTCAACACTTGGATTTCAACTTAGACATGGTTTTACAAATGAGTCAAGCCATCCTTATATAGTGGATGGAGGCCATACAAAAGGTTCAAACATAAATGACGGAATTAAAAGTCGGAATTAAGTTCCGAATATGAAAAGCCTGAAATATGAAAGGTCGGAATTTAATTCACGGAATTAAGTTCCGGAATTAAAGTTCCGAATAAAAAAAGACTTATTATTAAATAGCCGAATAATAATAATTGTCTTCAAAATGTGCGGGTCCTTCTAGCCGGAAACACGGATGGCATCGCCATCCGGGGGCGTATCAAAGGGGAGCTGGGACTGGGTCGATGTTAGCGGATGGGCCAGAGCACGCATGTAAGGACGTTGGGCCCGCTATTGCAGAAGGGTTGGAATTTTGTGGTGAGAAATGGTTTTGAGTAGTCCGGAGAATTTCATCATAATAAGGGGAGGGCCCGTCATCCGTTAGAGAGTTATAGTGATCCGGGGAGAAAGAATTCCGGTTAGCGAAAGGAAAAATAGACTCATCGAAGGTGACATGACGCGAAATGATGATTTTATGTGTACCTACTTCTAGACACTTGTATCCACGATGATGAGTGGGATACCCGAGGAATACGCACGGTGTAGTGCGAGGTTGATGTTTGTGGGAAATAGTTGCACTTTGATTTGGATAAAAAAAGGCAACCGCAAACCCGGAGATGACCGAACGATGGGAAGGTGTTATATAACACTTGAGTGGGAGACCGATTTTAGATAGTGGTGAAGGGAAGGATGTTGAGGAGATAGCAAGAAGTCTCCAAGGCATGGGGCCAATAGGAGATAGGAATAGAGACATGAAAGATAAGAGAGCTCACCATGTTGTTGATGGTACGAATGATACGCTCAGCCTTGCCATTTTGTGTTGATGTATGCGGGCATGAGAACCTAAAATTGATACCATGAGTGGCAAAAAAATTGTGGAAGTTAGTGTTATTAAATTCACCCTCCATGTCACATTGAAAGTTTTGAATGGTGACTTAGAATTGTGTATGAACTAGTTTATGAAATTGCACAAAATGATCAAGTACTTGTGACTTATATTTGAGAGGATAAATCCATAAAAAAATGATAGAATTTATCAAGAAAAAGTAAGTAATGTTTAAAATCATCCCTACTTGGGATAGGAGAGGTCCAAATATCACTATGAATAATGTCAAAAGGTGCAAAAGTACTAGTGGTGGATCGATCAAAATATGATCGATGATGTTTGCCAAGTTGACAACCATGACAAATAGGAGCGGACAACTCCTTATTACAATGAACAAAAGAAGATTGTCTAAGAAAATTGAGGACGGGCGCGCCCGGATGATCTAGACGAGTGTGCCAAGTGGAAGAAGACTCGACGGAAAGAGCATTTGAGGACGAATGGGTGGAATGGTAACAGAATATAGTTCCCCGGAACTATTACATCTCAAACGAGCGGTCCCCATTTGCAGATCCTTCACAAATAAACCAAAAGGGTCAAACTCGACGGAAGCAAGATTATGAGTTGTAAAACGTCTGACGGACACTAGATTTTTGACAATTTTGGGTGCGACAAGAATGTTGGTTAGATGGAGAGTTAGTTTGAGGTAAGGAGTATAGCATCTCCAAGACCTGTAGATGGAATACGCATCCCATTTCCAACAATTATCGAATTTAAATTACCATTATACGAAAAAGATGAGAGTTTATCGGAATCGTTCGTCATATGTTAGGTAGCACTCGCATCCATATACCAAAGGTTGTGTGCAGGATTAAGTGACATCGTCGCAAACGCTTGATCCAGCGCAGTGGGCTGGTAAGATGAAGCTTTAGTAAAGTTGAAATGGGCCTGAGAAGGCGGTAGTGGGCTGGGTCCAAGGAGTCCGGGTTGCTGAGTGGGAAATGGACATGGTGGGCGGCCTGTTGGGTTGTGGGCTAGAGCCTGTTACCAGGACTGTGGCTGGTAGTGGGAAGGCCCACCAAAGATGGGCACCCAGCTTGTGTTTTGCCGAAACACATAGTAGATGCCGCCGCCAGGGAGTCCCTGACCGCTAGTTTGACGGCCCTTACTCTGGCAACCTCTGTTGCGAGTCCGGTTAGACTATTCCGGCGCCGGTGATGGAGGGGATGGCGGTTGCGATGTGGAAGAGGAACAGGTGGCGTCAAAAGATGAGGTAGCGGCTGAGAGGGCGGTCGAATTCGAGCCGGGACCAAATTGTGCAGTCATTCGGGTTTCTTCCAAAAGCAATTGGGATCGCGCTTTGGTGAAACTTGGAAGCGGATTGCTTTGTTGAATGAAACTAGCAGCGGCATTGTACTCAGCAGGTAAGCCTGAAATTAGTTGAAGGACGAGGCGGTTGTTGGAGACTGCGGAACAAACACCTTTGAGTTGATCCGCGAAGGTTTTGAGTTGTTGACAATAAACGGAGATTAAAGCAAAACCGGATAGTTTGCAGTTCGAGAATTCATGTTCAAGATAAACGACACGAGTGTTCTTGTTATCCTGAAAGATTTCTTAAACGCGGATCCATTCCTGAAGTGCGTTATCATCGGGATCTAGGATCTGAAGGAGAATATTACGTGAGTCCATTGAAGAACTACTGCGTCAACTTGTTACCATAATGAGTCATCAATGTCAAGCAGTTTGGGAACCGTAGTATCAATGTGATCGAGAACATTATGAGCTTTCACTGTGACACAAAAAAGAGTAACCCATGATGTATAAGGAGTGTCATGGTCAAGGACAAGAGCAATGTTGTTCTTGATGTTGGAGATTCCGAGCGCGGAATGGAAAGACGGTTTCTTGTTAGCCGCTATAAGCAAAACGTGAAGGGGAGTCCGAGCTATGGAGTCGTGAGATACGTAGCCAAGAAGAATGGCCGGAAGTCTCAATGTAGACTCAACAGTAACGGAATTAGGGCTAGGGTTTAGCCATCGGGGAAAAAGAACGTGCGGAAGAAGGTTTAGAGAAAGAGCTCTGATACCATGTGAGATTTGGATGAATTCCTCTTAGAATTTCCGCCGACAGACGGCTCATATTAATAAGAGTACGAGATTACATAATTACATTAGGGTACCCTCTATTTACAATACTTGCATAATCTATCATAGTAAGCCTCGATACTTTAATATCCAAATATGTTTTTATAGTAAACTTTTGATCTATATTTCATTGGGTGTATGATAGTTTTTAGCCAAGCTGGATAATTATGCGCAAAAATGTAAATTATCCATTTGATCCATACCCTAAAATTCAATATCCAAGTACAGTTGGACCTTGTGAAATAGTTATCTTGGATTATTTACTTGATTTGGATACTTCTGTTATTGTTATTTTACCGTTATCGTTAAATCCTCGTTTTGTTGTAACCACTAATTGTCGGTTTTTATTATTTTGTTTTTATCGTTAAATGTCCATTTCTTTTATTTTGTCATTATCGTCAAAATCTCGTTTTTGTATTTTTCCGTTATTGTTAAATTTCTTTTTTTAATTCACCGTTATTGTTAAATTCACATCTTTTGTATTTTTCCGTTATCGTTAAATTCTTTTCTTTTTTATTTTACCATCATCTTTAAATTCCAATTTTTGATATTTTACCATTTTTGTTCTTGTAATGTTAGTCCGTATCGTTAAATTATCACTCTTATTATTTCGTTATTATCGCTAAATTTTCGTTGTTTTGGTTTTTATTTCACCGTGATCATTAAGGGACAAAATAAGAATTGTACTATAATTTTTGACAATTCATTCGTGTTATTTTATCATTATCATTAAATTTTCTTTCTTTTGCTAGTTATTAGTAAATATTCATATTTATATTTTTGTCATCATCGTTGAATTTTCGTGTTATCAGTTTGTTGTTGTTAATATGTTGTTATTGTGAAATTGTTTTTTTTCTTCATAAATTTCTATTATTTTGTTTTACTAGTTATCACGTTCTTGTTCATTCTTTTTATTATATCGTTAACTTTAAATTTTTTTATTTTTATTAAATATCTGTTTTTATCATTATCGTTAAATTAACCGAATTATTAATTTAAAAAACATTAGAAACTTTATTATTAAAAAATTCAACTAAATGCATCTATGTGCGTTTATGGTGTATTTAATTTCCCTTTTCCTGCACTTCCCTGTACAAAATCGATTGTATGAGTAATTTATCTTTCTAGGAGAATCTTCAGGTACGGCCCTCTTTTTGCGGTACGGCCGTACCGCAGGGCGACACGTGTCCCGAAAAAAGAAATTTTTTTTTTTTTTTTTTTTTTTTTTTTTTTTTACGGAAACTAATGAAAATTTATTTGAACTACCATGTTATAATTTATGCACTATTATCCTATAAACTTTGAACTATTCCTATATAATCCATGAACTATTACTTTTTAATATAATCTATGAACTATTCTATTATAATTCATGAATTATCCCATAATAAGTTTTGAACTATTACTTTCACTCCTTTATAAATTTT
>BSUD01000008.1:6322821-6398504 GCA_033239045.1 Fagopyrum esculentum | reverse complement strand
GGGGGGGGGGGTGACATGAAGTTTCCGACCACTAGAAAGGGTGCGACCGGTCGTCGCAGGGGCAGAAAACCAACAGATTCGTCATCTTGGTTCCTTCTTTGCTTCTCTTTCTCTTCCATTTGTTGCTAAATCCTTAGATATCATTATGGTTTACTTATTCAGCTAGATTTATATAGTAGCAACAACATATAACCAAAAAACTCTAAAAGCATGCATTAACTACCTAGATAAGATAGTGATTTAATCACCTATCACAAGCTCAAACCCCCCTTGGTATTAATCTCCGAGCAAGAAGGCTTGGAAAGCTCAACAAGACATTAATTCTCCTTGTTGATTTGGAGGGACAATCTCTTGTTATTGTAGTTGTAGCTATCTACATCCAATCTCCTACCACCTTCATATCTCGGGGAGTGAGAAATGTGGCTAGCGTTGGATGATCTCAAGGGAAAACTGTCCCTTCTCCAAGTGTTTATATGAATACGCGTAAGTATATTTTTTACTATATTTTATGGGGTACAGAGTATCTCACACTATCAATGCCTTATGCCTCTATTGAAAATGTAGCTATCAATGCCTTATGCCTCTATTGAAAATGTAGCAGAGATTCATGATCATCCTATCAACTTTTATATATGTCTAATGTTTATCGATTCCTTTTCCAGTTAAACATAAATTAAGTTTCCTATTTAATAGTGAATGATACTCCATCTACTCATTTTAGACTTTTGGGTTTTCTCTAGTCAATACTCATTGATTGAATCATGTTCATTAATTTGTGTTGTTTGTTCTTCTTCTTTCCACTTTCTAGTTGATACCGAAGAACTTGGACTTAAACGCATCCCCTCATGCTTTCTTGTTGACTTGTTGTTATCATTCTTTCACAAATTCATATATTTCTTGTTTTAACGTAATTTTATTTCAAGGCTTGCAATGAAAACTATGAATTCCCAATGAAATATAAGAGGATTAAACGATATACTTGAATCAAACTCGAGTTTTCCTTTATTTGGTAAATACTTTCTTAATTTTGTAAGTTTGTGTCTTAAATAACATCGTACATTATGCTTGTAGATCATTTAACTACACAACATAGCTCACATAAAGAAGTAGTAGTAGAGCTTTCTGGTGCATCAGTAGCTGCAACAAATGTTGAAAATGATGAGGTAGAATCTACACTAACAAAGAGTGGTGTAAAACGCGATTGGACATCCGATGTAGGAAACCACTTCAAGCTTGTTGATGACGAGAATGCTGGATTTCTATATGAAATTTGTATTTATTGTTATAAAAATTACAAGGCATATTCACATGAAGGTACTTCTACTATTCTGAAGCATGTGAAAAATAGTCGCACATAATTTAGTAAATTGAAATTAGTTGATACTACAATGGGAAGAGACTTTGATCATAATTGTAGCACCCCAAATCCACGGGACTTGGAGTGCTACATTGGGCTAGGATCTCACAATGGATCCTGACCCTAGCCTGACAACAAGTTCACTGGATCTTACAACAAGGCACATGTAGATTAAAGCCAAATACATAAAAGCTGTATATGATACATCAAAAGAGTTTACAAACTCCAAGCCGAGTACAAAACAACATCATAAACCATAACCACAAAAGATACTCCATCTCACTCATCCTAATGTACAGAAGTCCTCGGCTGACCACACCATCTGTCTCACCCTGCAGTCTTCCTAACCTACAGATCATCTACAACATGGTATGAAATCGTTAGCTACAACAATGAAAAGCATGAAGGTAATAGCACAACCACACATCAACATCTCATACATGCAATGCCACACACCTTCATTTATTATCTTTCATTACGTTATTCCGTTACTAATTCAACATCTTTTGTAACACGAGGAACCTAAAGAACCTCGTCCCTTTCCTCGTTAACACATTGGTTTGCATTGGGAGTGATCGTCACTCGTCCCCCCTGTGTTACTGTCTTCCAAGCACCTCCTCCTAACCAGCAGGCGGAGACCGGTGGTTACCGCCCGTCATAATACACTTGGGCCAAATAAATGTAATAAATGGTCTTCCTAGTCCGGTTTAGGTTAAAAATGCACAATCATATGAACACAAACAACCATCACAATCATACAATCCACAACTGCACGCTAAGTAAGTCCTATGGACTTACCTGATATACTCATAACCTGTACCACGTCACTGTTAGCATGAAATATTGTGATATTCTAAGCACGTTTTCTAAGTGTATTTGATTCATATTGATAGTCTTTGATTGAACATTGTTGCATTTGTGAGCTAGTTTGCCTATATTGTCGATATGGATGTCTACACTAGCTTTATATTGATTATAGGTGATTGAGAGCCATTTCCAAACGGAATCGAGCAAAGATGAGTTGATTGAGTATGTCCATGGATTGAGGGCATTCTTAGGAGCAAAATGGATGTCAACTTCAGGAATGCACGAGGCTAGGGAAGAATCACGTTCTTGCCCTAAACCACGCTCTAAAAATACGGCCGTACTACGAACCACGTTCAGTTCCACGGCCGTGGAACCCTGCAGGAGAAGCGTGGTTCATTCCAGAAGCTTTGACGGTCGTGGAATCCATGGTTCAAACCGTGTTGATTCCCACGCTCTAAATTACGGTTGTGGAACCTTCCACGACCGTGATCTTGGCGATCCTTTTCGCCACATTTTAAGCCACGATCTTTCAGAAGATTGGGCCGGGCCGATATTTTATCTTGCCCTATAAAAAGACAGACGGAGGGAGATTTCGTCATCCCGGCTTACATCCCCGCTTACATCCCTGCTTACATCGCCGCTTAGACCTTCACTTAGACGCATTTTGCAATCTCGCTTAGAGATTTTCGCCTACGCCGCGACTTGGAGATTTCTGCGATTCTTACAAAAGACGTAATTTGCGCTCATCCTTGGAGCTGCCCTGATGTCGCACTTCTGGTGGAGATTGATGTTGAGATTTCCGGATTGACGGAAGATCAAAGATTCGGAAGGTTGTTCGCAAGAAGATTTCTCTTCTTGTTTAGGTTTGATTTAGAAGACGGATTGACATCCCGTTCTTCCTTCTTATCTACGATTGTGTTTGTTTGTTCTATTCTGAATCTTGTGATGATATTAGTTCTTGATTGTGACATTGAGATTGTTTTGAAGTTTATTGGAAGTTTTCGGAAGTTTTCATCTTTCAATCTTTTAATTCTTGAATTTAATATCAACATGACTGTTATTGGCTAAAAACCCTTAACAATTCTAAGGTGAAGGGTTGATAGTTGTGGCTTAGATGATGATAGATCGATCGTAAACGGATTAGACCCTGAGAGTTAGAGAGAATCGCCGACGAACCCTAAATCACGGTTTGTTCTTGAGTTCCACGACCGTGGAATCTCAAGATCCACCCGTAATTTCCCTTAAGTTTACGAACCTGCTTTTACTTCAATCCAAAGTTAAAGATTTGCTTTAACTTAGTTTAGGCTTGCCTTTTCTAGGTAGTAGTGAAGCCTCAACAACCTCTACCTCGATTGTGAGTGTCACAACCTTAATCGGTTTAGTTAGTCACGATGCTTGGATTGTAAGTTTGGGTATTTGATATCAATTCTTACCTTTAGAACCTTTCTATATTGAAGCCTCAACAACCTGTATAGAGAGTGTCTTGTAGGTGAGTCATATAAGGTTTTTGGAACTTCACCGTACGATTACCTTACATTAGTATACCTTTGCATATCTCAACTCTGTCTTTATATCATTAAGTATATCTTGAATCGATTGCCACAGCTGGATACTTGGATCTTTAGGATTGTTGTTTTCCCAATATTTGCAAAACCTCTCATATTTACTCGCTTGATAATCTACAATTGAATTTGTTCCCACCCAAATCCCTGTGTTCGATACTCTGGAATTCTTGCTTAACTATATCGATCCGTACACTGCGGGTTCGCTTGCTTGATTCTAGTTTTATAATTAAAGCTTATTTGCACACACGTTTAGGGGCGAACAAGTTTTTGGCGCCGTTGCCGGGGATTTGGTTTCGGCCGAATTCGGTTACCGGTTGTCAAGCTTGGGAGCTTGCTCTCGTTATTTGATATTACTTTGAGTGCATGCGCAGGTCTAGGAACACCGAAGATCTCTTACCTCTTGATCAAGAGCTTGAGAGAACTCTAAGACAAAAACGCAAGGAAAAGAAGATGGCTGAAGAACAAGAACGTGATCTTCAAGCGGAGTTGGCGGAGAAAGAAGCTCAACTCCAATGGAATGAGAACATCCGCCGGGATGAAATGGATCGTCATCAATCTCAAGTTAATGATCTAAAGGATATGATGTTCCAGATGAGGATAGAACTAAGCAACCTTAAGAATAAGGGAAGCAAGAAATCCTCAAGACGGACATCAAGATCAAGAAGAAGAAGTCATTCATCCGCCGATGATAGCGATTCTTCCATGCCACCTCTAGAGGAAATTGATCCCACGATCAATGTAAATCCTTTCCATCCACGAGGAGCTACTAATCGCCGCATTCCACCTAGGAATGCAAGGATCGAACGTGTGGATGATGAGCCAAGAACTCTTGGCCAAAGGATGGATCCAACACAACAACCACGCCGCTTGGGTGTGAATTTTGATGCTGAAGATGTACAAGGGTTTAGCTTCAACCCTCAAGTTATTACTCTTGTTCGCCAAAACCAATTTGGCGGGACAAGCGGTGAATCTCCACACCAACACTTGCAAAACTTTGAGTGTATGATGGAGACAATAAGGCCGAAGAATGCTACTACCAACAACTATAAGCTCAAGCCTTTCTTCTTCTCCTTGAAGGGGAAAGCGTTGTCTTGGTATCAAGCTCTTCCTAGTGGGAAACTAGACACGTGGGAAGACCTTTCCGCGGAGTTCCTCACCAAATTCTTTCCGCCATCCAAAACGGCGGAACTTAGAGGTAAGATCAATGCATTTTCCATGAGATCTAACGAAAGTTTGTTTCAATCATGGGAAAGATTTCAGGATTTGTTATTGGATTGCCCTCATCATGGCATATCCAAACTTGCATTGCTGGAGATTTACTATAAGGGGCTGGATGTGGAGACACAATTCAAGCTCCAATCCCTCTCATGTGGTACATTCATGGACATGAGAGAAGATGACGCTTGGGACTTCATTGAGAAGCAAGCAAGAGTCATAGAGAAGTATTCCCACCGGAAAGTGGAGGGAAATCGTGTAGAGCAAGGAGCAAAGCTCACACATGAAGCTCAAACTCAAAACTTTTCTCTCAACAATGAGATTAAAGAGTTGAAGGAGGCCATTAAGACCAACTTTCCAAAACAACAAGGAAAGGATGTTGGCTATTTGGGCAACAACAATGGCGGTGATAACACAAACCGCAACAACAACAACAATAACCGGAACAATAACCGGAACAATTGGAATGGAAACAACAACAACCGGAACAACAATTGGAACAACAATAGGGGTTCAAACAACAACAATTGGCGCTCCAATCAACAAAATTCCGGTAACTCCTATCCTTCCAATTCTAATTCAATAACTCCACCCTCCTCTTCCTCTACTCCTTTGAAAAGCCAGGGGCAATCACCTAATGGAGGAAACACTTCGGGGAAGGAGAAGCCCGATCCCATGTTGGAAACGATCTTGGGAAAGCTACAAGGGCTAGAGAACCGCATCATTAAGGTTGATGATCAAGTCTCTAAGGTTGATAAAGCCCAAAAGGTTTTAGAAAACCAAATGTTCAACCATGCGGAGGAAGTTCCTAGGAATCAAGGGAAACTTCCAGGAAAGACGGAAGACAACCCTAAGGGAAGGGTTATGGCAATCACAACTAGGAGCGGAGTGACTACCACCGATCCGCAGCCTAAATTTATTGAAGTCTCCGTAGAAAAGGACAAGGAAAAAGAGAAGGGGAAGGAGAAGGGATATGTCTACGTTCCTCCTCCAGCTTACAAACCTCCCCTACCATTCCCTCAATCTAGAGCGAGAGCGCGCCTAGATAAACAATTTGGTAAGTTCATAGAACTCATGAGCAAGCTGCATATTAATATACCCTTTATTGATGCTATTGTAGGTATGCCGGCTTATGGCAAGTTCTTGAAGGAGCTCCTCTCTAACAAGAGGAAGCTAGAAGATTTCGGTGAGGTTAAGATGAGTTCGGATTCTTCGGATCTCATCAAAACCATGAAGGAGAAAATGCCCCCAAAGTTGAAGGATCCGGGGTCATTTTGCATTCCCATAGGAGTGAGAGATGTCACATACGATGCGTTATTTGCCTTAGGAGCAAGTGTGAGCATCATACCACTTGCATTGTGCAGGAAGATCGGTTTAGGCGACCCTAAACCGGTGAAGATGACGTTGTACATGGCGGATCGATCCATTACTCGCCCCGTCGGTATTGTAGAAGACGTCCCGGTCAAGCTAGGTAAATTCTTTGTTCCCATTGATTTTGTCGTGCTTGATATTCCTGCAGATAGCCCGGTCCCGATCATACTCGGAAGACCGTTTCTTGCAACTTCCGGCTGCATAGTCGATTGCAAGAATGGGAGACTCGCTTTTGATATAGGAGAAGAGAAAGTAGAGTTCGTTCTTTCCACTCTAGTGAAGGAGCCAATCTTTGATGAGGATATTTTCGATATCCAAGATGAAGAAGGTTTATCTAGGGAGGAGGTAAGTGCGATTCTCTTTAACGATCCTCTACAAAAAGTCATTACTATGAGTCTAACAAATGTAGGGGAAGAAGAAGAGTGCAATGAAGCAATTGAAGCCTTAGAAGCACAAGAAGAGATGCATGAAGTGGAGTTTGAAAAACTTCACGATGAGGCAGAAAACGTGAGAATCCACGGCCATACACTATATTCCACGGCCGTGGATTTCACAACCAAATCCGTGTCCCACTCCAGAGAGCTATACGGTCTTGGAGAAGACATGACAACCGTATTTCCTTTCCACGCCCTAAACCACGGCCGTGGAGGACATGGGAAACCCGTAATTCTAGCCGTGGAACGGGGTGATCGAGACACTTCTTCAACTTCTTCTGATTCTTCTCCTACACACTCAACACCCTTAGAGGCTTCTAAGGAAACATCGGATGCTCCTCAAGGATCGTTGGAAGCTCCGAAAGCGATGGAACTAAAACCACTTCCTACTCATCTAAGGTACGCTTTTCTAGGACCTAACTCTACCTTTCCGGTTATTGTTAGTTCCGATCTAAGCATAGATGAACATAATCAGCTCATGATTGTCCTTAGGAAACATAGGAAAGCTTTAGGCTATACTATTGAGGACTTAGTAGGAATTAAACCCTCCCTATGCATGCATAAGATACTAATGGAGGAAGATTTTAGAACTTCAAGACAACCTCAAAGGCGGTTGAATCCGACCATGAAGGAGGTTGTCAAGAAGGAAATTCTTAAACTTCTTGATGCAGGTATCATCTACCCTATCTCCGATAGCAAGTGGGTGAGTCCAGTTCAAGTAGTTCCGAAGAAGGGAGGAATGACGGTCATCACCAACAAGAACAACGAACTCATTCCTACCCGAACCGTGACAGGATGGCGGATGTGCATAAACTACCGCAAGCTCAACAATGCAACGAGGAGGATCACTTCCCGTTGCCATTCATTGATCAAATGCTTGAAAGGTTAGCACAACATTCACATTTTTGCTACCTTGACGGTTATAGTGGTTTCTTTCAGATCCCGATACACCCGGACGATCAGGAGAAGACCACATTCACGTGCCCATGGGGTACGTTTGCTTATAGGAGAATGCCGTTCGGGCTTTGCAACGCCCCAACCACCTTTAAACGGTGCATGATGGCTATCTTCTCCGAATACATAGAGGAAATCATGGAAGTCTTCATGGATGACTTCTCCGTATACGGTTCCTCTTTTAACGATTGCCTTTCTAACCTTTCTCTTGTTTTACAAAGGTGTGAAGACACTAACCTAGTTCTAAATTGGGAGAAGTGTCAATTTATGGTTAAGGAAGGAATCGTATTAGGTCACTTAATCTCTAGTAGAGGGATAGAAGTAGATAGAGCTAAGATAGAGACCATAGAGAAGCTTCCTCCCCCAACTTCGGTGAAAGGGATAAGAAGTTTCCTGGGACATGCTGGATTTTATAGACGTTTCATTAAAGACTTTTCTAAGTTATCAAAACCGCTCACTAACCTATTGATGAAGGATGCAGTTTTTGAGTTTTCGCAGGAATGCTTGGATGCGTTTAACACAATTCGGCAAGCTCTAATTTCAGCACCTATCATCCAACCTCCGGATTGGACTCTTCGCTTTGAGGTTATGTGCGATGCTAGTGACGTAGCTATAGGAGCTGTTCTTGGACAACGAAAGGAAGGGCGAACCCATGCCATATACTATGCTAGCAAGACGCTAGATGAAGCGCAGCTCAACTACGCCACTACCGAGAAAGAGTTTTTAGCCATTGTCTATGATTTTGACAAGTTTCGCTCTTATCTTGTAGGTGCAAAGGTGATTGTCTATACGGATCATGCTGCGATCCGGTACCTCCTTGCAAAGAAAGATGCGAAGCCAAGGCTAATTAGATGGATTCTTCTCCTACAAGAATTCGATCTTGAGATCCGCGACAAGAAGGGTTCAGAAAATTCTATTGCGGATCATTTGAGTCGCCTAACACATCTAGAGGACGACCATTTACCCATCGACGACTCCTTTCCGGACGAACACCTACACATTATTTAAGAGTGCATCGATGTGATCTCCAAAGGTAACGAACCATGGTTTGCTGATTTTGTTAACTATTTGGTTTGTCAGGAGATACCACCCGGACTATCCTACGCACAAAGGAAGAAGTTCTTTAAGGATGTCCGGGAATACTTTTGGAACGAGCCTCTCCTCTTTAAGAGAGGTCCGGATGACATCATTCGGCGATGTGTGCCGGAAGATGAAATGCAAAGTGTCATCCGCCATTGTCATTCACTACCTTGTGGAGGACACGCTAGTTCGAACAAGACTAGCGCAAAGGTATTGCAATCTGGATTCTTTTGGCCTACTTTGTTTAGAGATGTGCAATCCTTTGTTTCTTGCTGCGATGCTTGTCAAAGAACAGGCAATATCTCTAGGAGGAATGAGATGCCCCTCAACAACATCCAAGAGGTGGAGATTTTCGACGTTTGGGGAGTTGATTTCATGGGACCGTTCCCATCCTCTTGTGGAAACCAATACATACTATTGGCGGTAGATTACGTTTCTAGATGGGTGGAAGCAATTGCCTCTCCCACCAATGATGCCATGGTGGTGGTCAAGTTCTTCAACAAGACCATTTTCCCGCGATTTGGGACGCCAAGGACTATCATTAGTAATGGAGGTTCTCACTTCATTGCCCGGCGCTTTGAAGCTCTTCTAGCTAAGTATGGGGTTACTCACAAGGTCGCTACCCCTTATCATCCACAAACAAGTGGACAAGTTGAGATCTCAAATAGGGAGATCGAAGGAATCTTAGAGAAGACGGTTTCAAGGACTAGGAAGGATTGGTCCTTGAAGCTTGACGATGCATTGTGGGCATACCGGACTGCGTACAAGACACCCATAGGAACCACACCATACAACCTTGTGTATGGGAAGTCTTGTCACTTGCCGGTGGAGTTGGAGCACAAGTCGTTTTGGGCTATCAAGTGGCTAAACTTCAGCATGAAGGAAGCGGGCGAGAAGCGTCTCCTAGACCTTAATGAGCTGGACGAACTCCACTTGAATGCTTATGAAAACGCTAAGATCTATAAGGAGAGAGCAAAGCGTTGGCATGATAAGCATATCATTCCAAAGGACTTCAAAGAAGGAGATCAAGTTCTCCTCTTCAATTCAAGGCTTCGTCTCTTTCCAGGTAAGCTTAAATCACGTTGGACCAGACCTTTTCTAATTAAGCGTATTTTTCCCCATGGTGCAGTTGAAGTATGGGGTGAAACGAGCGGAAGCTTTAAGGTGAACGGCCAACGACTCAAGAAGTATACGCCGGAACTCCAAGCTGAAGAGTTCGCGCCTACCGCACTCGAATAAGTGCGAGATTGGTCTAGCTACGGACCTTAAACAAAGCGCTTCTTGGGAGGCAACCCAAGGTATTGCATTTTTGTTTTTGTTTTCGATTCATAGTTTAGCTTAGTTTAGACGTTTTTGCTTTGTTTTGCCTTCGATTCCTTCCGGGTATGTTCGTGTTTTTGGATGTAGGAACGATGGAAAAGGAAAAGGGAAGAATAATGTTGAAGAAAAGTGACGAAATTTGGACTTTGGAGCTTTACAGAGAGTTCCACGGCCTAAACCACGGTCGTGACAGCTACAGTGACCGTAATTTCCAAAAGCCTTTGAAAAATCACCAAAACCACGGTTCCGTACAAAACCACGGCCGTGGAACACCTCGACAGACCGTGATTTTCAAAATTTTGCCTGTGACTATATAAACCACGTTCTTCACCAAAACACTCCACAAAATCCCCCTTCCACGACCTAAACGCCGAAATCCTTGACCCTCTCTCAAATCCTCGTTTCTTAATCGTTTTTAACGATTCTTCTTCCCAAACTGAAGCAAATTCGACCACCAACAAGATCCAAGCGACGAATCAAGCGGAAATTCACCAAGGAACGCGCAATTCGGATTTTTAAATCCGAAAAATAGGTTTTTCCACTCTTCTTGATCTTTGTCGATTTGGTTCGTTTTTGTTAGAGATTTTAGGAAGAACTGATTGAGATTGGAAGAAATTAGACTAGGGATGATTGATTGTTGAGATTGAGTGCTGAATTCTGAGATTTGCGTAAAACTGAGACAAACCACGGTTCTTGGAAGAACCACGGCCGTGGAAGCTCTAGAACAGCCCGTAATTTTGAATAGAAATGGACTTCGTGAGGAGAGTTTCAGGGAGGATCAAAGAGAAAAAGAATGACCAGAACAAGAAGAGGAAGGGCAATACCTCTTCTTCCTCATCCTCTAGAGCACCACCACCCTCTTCCCCTTCACCTCCATCATCACCTTCATCACCCTCACCTCCTAGCCCTAGGGTACCGACCATACATGAGGATCACCTCTACGCACTCGAGAGGATCAAGGAGAGGGCTGTGATTGGTCCTAGGTACTTGTTGTTAGAGGATCTAGCTCCTCTCAACATTATAGATGACCTTACTTGGCTCTTAGATAGAGCCGGACTTGTTGTCTTTTCGGCTATCCGAGAAGACGCCTACGAGGAGATTACGAGGGAGGTAGTGACGTCCTTTCAGCATAGCCATGTAGATAGGACCGTTTCTTTCCGTCTTATGGAAAGAAACTATGACTTTTCTATCCGTGAGTTCGGGACTTTCTTCGGGTTTCATGAGACCTTTAACGGTCGATTTCCTAGTGGCGTTTACGCCAAGGACTTTTGGGAGGAGGTAGCGATGATTTACGCCAACGAGGACCGTTGGCAACCTGCTGATACCAAGGCTAGGTTGATGTACCACCTAACCTTGAAGATTGCTCACCGTGTTCTTTCGGAGTGTCTCTTTCCTAGGACGGAGACGCCCCAAAAGATTAAGACGGATGAGCTCTTTTTGCTGTATTCCATGCTGTACGGGCGCCGAGCTGACTGTGCCACCCTCTTGGCTGCTACTATGAGCAAGCTCAAGAATAAGAAGAAGGGCAACATTGGATATGGTGGGATAGTTACCCACCTTGCTAGGAGCTTGGGTGTTGATTTCTCTGCATGCACCCGCATACCAGCTGTACCTCTAGGACTTCATGCCTTCATGACTAGAGGCCTCATCTTCCCCACACATAGAGGTCCGCCTAATGCGGCCATGCCTTGGAAGAGCAGGACGGGTAGGGGTATAGAGTGGCTACCGGAGTACTCCATTATGGCGGGACGCCATAATTGGAAGGAGACGTTCGCTGCTATGCATGCGAACAGGATTGCAGCTCCCCCATATGTCCCACCACCAGTTGTTGAGGAGGAGGAGATGGGAGATCAGTTTGAGGGTGGAGGAGGAGCCGAGCAGGAGTTTGGCACGTTTCCGGATCAGCCGGATGCGGCCCCCGATGTCCCTAGACGTTCCCCACGTCCAGCTAGAGCTTCAGGCTCGTCTTCTCGCCGCGCTAGCGTGAGTGGGAGACCTACATGGATGACCACACCTCCTGCATGGTATGGAGTTCCACCACCATGGTCCACAGAGCAGACATCAGCACCAGCACCAGCAACAGCACCATCCGACGCTCCAGCATGGTACAGCCAGGCTCCGGGATGGTATGAGAAGATGCCGGATTGGGCTACTGGTCTTTCGGAGAGAGTAGGAGCATTGGAGATCCGAGCCGATGCTAGAGATGGACGCTTGGACGACCTCGATCACATGATGAGAGACGTCTACCGCCAGCAGTTTGGGCGGTTTTATGATCCTAGCTTCTCTCCATTCCCGCCTCCACCAGCGCCGCAGTGATTGATTGCATGACCGTTCGTTTTAGCCGCTCCACCGCCACTTTGTGAGTTCCTTTTTCTTTTCTTTCTTTTCTTTCTTTCTTTTGAACATTAGGGACAATGTTCGTCCTAAGTATGGGGTGAGGTGTGACTAAAAGTTGTAATAACTCTTACTCACTATGTTTGCTTCTATTCGAGACTATCATTGCATGTTCATTATATTGTTGCACGTTTCATTATTGCATTGCATGAAAAAGAACTTGAAAAACCCATAAAAATTGAAAAATTTTGAAAATTTTGTGCTTCTAATGAATTGAGATGATTTCTATGATAATCGCTACTTGTGAATTGAGTTTGATGACAATTGCATGCTTAAACGATTAGTGAATCGAAAAGGATTTGAATGAGTTGATTATACCTCTTTTGCAAGTTTCATAATGTGATAAATATTACCTAAATCATGTTGAGAAATTGAAGTTGAAATCACACTATAAGTTCCTATGCTTCTTGTTGAGATGATTAAGGCAATTCGATTTTTCTTTCTTCTTTCTTTGATCATTTTAGCTCCTCATTGAAATATTGACCTCCTTTACCTATCCGGGAATTTGGAGAAGTGAATGAAAAAGGCATGTTTGATGTGGGAGGGCCATGAGAGCAATTATTTGCAATCAAATGAATAGAAAGAAATTGTAGGTTTGGGGAAGTCAATCATGACGATGAGTAACTCGGCACCATTCACATAGCCGGGTGTTTGTGTCTTGCCAAAGTCGGATTGAGCGATATTCCTAGCGGATTATGGTATGTGCGCTAAGGGTTTGAGGCATCTCATGAAAATTTGAGAAATGCCAATCTCCTAGGCTTCGGTTTTTGTGCACCTCTATCCATAACTCCAAAAGTAAAGTCGAAAAATGAAAGGAAAAGAGCGAAGCTCAAAGTTGAAGATGTGCGGAAACCGCAAGAGAAGAAGAAGGAGTTGTTATCTATTTTCCCGGATTCATGCACCATATTCCCTAAAAGTTTCCTTCCCTTTCCACATTCTAGACCTTTTTCTTTGAAAGTCCTTAAGATCAAAAGAATGTTATATGACTTGGTGATCTAAATTGAAGTTTCTTATGATTGATTTTGATAATGTTTGAAGGTTATGATGTTTGTGTGGAAGTTTAATCGATTCATGAGCTTTCTTTACTTTTTACTCTTTGATTAAGTGTATGAAAGTCTTATAAACGATTGAAGCAAGATTTGAGAATGATCTATTCTTTAGAAGGCACATTCATCCAAAAGAAGTATTGTTTTGAGAAGGTACACATATTTCATCCTAACTCTTGTTTTAAAAGCTTTTGAAAGACCTTGCTTAGGGACAAGCAAGTTGCAAGTATGGGGTTATTTGTTAGCATGAAATATTGTGATATTCTAAGCACGTTTTCTAAGTGTATTTGATTCATATTGATAGTCTTTAATTGAACATTGTGGCATTTGTGAGTTAGTTTGCCTATATTGTCGATATGGATGTCTACACTAGCTTTATGTTGATTATAGGTGATTGAGAGCCATTTCCGAACGGAATCGAGCAAAGATGAGTTGATTGAGTATGTCCATGGATTGAGGGCATTCTTAGGAGCAAAATGGATGTCAACTTCAGGAATGCACGAGGCTAGGGAAGAATCACGTTCTTGCCCTAAACCACGCTCTAAAAATACGGCTGTACTACGAACCACGTTCAGTTCCACGGCCGTGGAACCCTGCAGGAGAAGCGTGGTTCATTCCAGAAGCTTTGACGGTCGTGGAATCCATGGTTCAAACCGTGTTGATTCCCACGCTCTAAATTACGGTCGTGGAACCTTCCACGACCGTGATCTTGGCGATCCTTTTCGCCACATTTTAAGCCACGATCTTTCAGAAGATTGGGCCAGGCCGATATTTTATCTTGCCCTATAAAAAGACAGACGGAGGGAGATTTCGTCATCCCGGCTTACATCCCCGCTTACATCCCTGCTTACATCGCCGCTTAGACCTTCACTTAGACGCATTTTGCAATCTCGCTTAGAGATTTTCGCCTACGCCGCGACTTGGAGATTTCTGCGATTCTTACAAAAGACGAAATTTGCGCTCATCCTTGGAGCTGCCCTGATGTCGCACTTCTGGTGGAGATTGATGTTGAGATTTCCGGATTGACGGAAGATCAAAGATTCGGAAGGTTGTTCGCAAGAAGATTTCTCTTCTTGTTTAGGTTTGATTTAGAAGACGGATTGACATCCCGTTCTTCCTTCTTATCTACGATTGTGTTTGTTTGTTCTATTCCGAATCTTGTGACGATATTAGTTCTTGATTATGACATTGAGATTGTTTTGAAGTTTATTGGAAGTTTTCGGAAGTTTTCATCTTTCAATCTTTTAATTCTTGAATTTAATATCAACATGACTGTTATTGGCTAAAAACCCTTAACAATTCTAAGGTGAAGGGTTGATAGTTGTGGCTTAGATGATGATAGATCGATCGTAAACGGATTAGACCCTGAGAGTTAGAGAGAATCGCCGACGAACCCTAAATCACGGTTTGTTCTTGAGTTCCACGACCGTGGAATCTCAAGATCCACCCGTAATTTCCCTTAAGTTTACGAACCTGCTTTTACTTCAATCCAAAGTTAAAGATTTGCTTTAACTTAGTTTAGGCTTGCCTTTTCTAGGTGGTAGTGAAGCCTCAACAACCTCTACCTCGATTGTGAGTGTCACAACCTTAATCGGTTTAGTTAGTCACGATCCTTGGATTGTAAGTTTGGGTATTTGATATCAATTCTTACCTTTAGAACCTTTCTATATTGAAGCCTCAACAACCTGTATAGAGAGTGTCTTGTAGGTGAGTCATATAAGGTTTTTGGAACTTCACCGTACGATTACCTTACATTAGTATACCTTTGCATATCTCAACTCTGTCTTTATATCATTAAGTATATCTTGAATCGATTGCCACAGCTGGATACTTGGATCTTTAGGATTGTTGTTTTCCCAATATTTGCAAAACCTCTCATATTTACTCTCTTGATAATCTGCAATTGAATTTGTTCCCACCCAAATCCCTATGTTCGATACTCTGGAATTCTTGCTTAACTATATCGATCCGTACGCTGCGGGTTCGCTTGCTTGATTCTAGTTTTATAATTAAAGCTTATTTGCACACACGTTTAGGGGCGAACAGTCACAGCTTCCCCTTGGGGAAGTAATCAATGCCTGCAATAGCAAGGGACACACAATTACATATTGAAAAGGTTAGGAGACTCGTCTCACTAATCACAACCAACCTATATCTCAAATCTAAACCTCAAATCCTCAACACATTCATAAATACCTAAGGCATATCCTCAACATAACATCACATCATACTCGTACACATACTAAACCTTAAAGCTATAACCGATATCCATAACATCATCATGATCCTCAACTCATCCTGACACCTAGCATGCATCTAATCATTATTCCTCAATCTCAAATTTAATCCTAATTTAATTAATTAACCTTTAATTAATTAATTAAATTTCACCAGAATAAAGTTTTACGCGCATGCCATTTCTAAACCCACCTGTCATCAGATTTCATCAAACAAACAACCCATAAACACCAGAATAATATAATGATCATAATGGAATTTCTAATTATCCATTTTGAAAAGCCTAAGGTCAATTTAGGCCAAATCGTAGTACGAAAAACGAATAAATTCATAACTTATTTGTTACTAACCCGATTGATGATCTGAAAGAAGATTCGGAATAACAACGACGCAGGCTACGCATGTACAACATCAAGTTCACCGGAATCTGAGCGAAGGAACTGTCTCGGTGACATATATGCTCGACCAGGTCTTCATCTGCTCGGAAATGCAAAAACTTGGTACCGGTATGAAGAGAATGAATAGAGGAATCTAGAAACTCAAACGGAATTGAAATCGGATTAGAAACGGAGAGTAGATCTGAGTTTAAAGTTTAAGAGAAATCAGAGCTTTTATGAGAAAACGTGAAAGGAAATGAATAAATAAATGATTTTCTGTTATTTATAGTGAAGTCGATAATTATCCTTTAGCGAAGTCGATAATTATCCTTTAACTGATCCAATGGCGGGTTGAACCCCCTTCTCCAAACTTCTCGAAATTGGAACAATAAATCTTGAATATTGTAGGGATAATTATCCCACAATTGTCTCGGAAAACGTGTATTCCAAAGCCGTCTTTCTTATCCGTTAAGAAACAAAATAGCGACTATTTTGGCTGTTTTTCCTTTCCATGTTATTTCATATCTAGGACATGTCCGATGTCCTGATCATTTCTCTCAACTGCATTTTTATTAATTGGAGCTCCCAAATGCTCCAAATAATACCGGAGGGTAAAAATAATTACCCGGGTAAAAAAGTGAAAAATTTACCATAAGCCCAAAATTATGCCAGGAACATAAAGGTGGGACTTATACTCAACACTTACGCAATCTTCGCGAGTTATATGTCAATTACTATCACTGATTAAGTTAATCAAAATTAATTAGAATTTGAAAATCCTACCTATTACATCACACACCCCTTATGAAAAAGTTTCGTCTCGAAACTTATACAATTCTCAAATCCTCTCGGACCCATACGCCGAGGTATATACAGTCTCTCTATCGGAGGTATCACATCTCCGTTCAAACGTATCAACCTATAACACTCTATAACCTCAAAACACAGCATGGAGGAATCACCCACTCCAGCAACAAGATCATAACGCTATCCAAAGGCATAGAGAAAAAATAATCTCTAGCCAACTACTAACCACGTCACAAGGCATGGAGGAAAGCCGTCTCCAGCCAATCGTACTCGTAACACGACTATGTGGAGGAAAACCGTCTCCACTCACACTATGTCCATCAATAATAGCATGGAGGAAAGAACCATCTCTAGTTAATCCCAAACATATTACAATAGCATTGAGGAAAAAACCATCTCCAGCTATACCTATATCGTGCTAGTAAACAAGATCTAACAGATCAGATACACATACTAAAACTAGCACGGAAACACATCATATCACATAAGCACATAGCATACAAGCACTCACCAAAAAGGCACTAAGATCTACTCGTGGATCCTACGGGTGCCTTTAACTCCGCATAGAACTCTGGATAGTTCCTCTGGATACTATCCTCTGTCTTCCAGGTAGCCTCATCCGGTCCTCGTCTCGACCACTATATCCTCATCATAGGAATATCCTTCGAATGCAGGCGTCTCACACCTCTCTTTCTAGAACTGCAAAAGGTTGTTCTGCAAAAGTGTGGTCCAGCTCGACCACTAGATCATCATAACTCACAATGTGCCTCAGGTCTGGTGTGTACTCCCTCAGCTGAGACACATGAAACATAGGGTGAACACCCTCTAACTTCGGTGGTAAAGCCAATCTGTGCACTGCTCTCCCAACTCTATCCAGTATCTCGAAAGGACTATCATACCAGAGACTCAGCTTCCCCTTTATGCCATAACGTCTGACGCCTCGCGTCAGAGTTACTCTCAACCAGACATGAGCTCCTACCTGAACTCTAGAGGTCGACACCTCCTATCTGCATACAACTTCTGGCGACTCTGTGCAGCCAACATCCTCTCTTTAATCAGCGTTACTCGAGCCATATCATCCTGAATCTGTTTTGGCGCTATCCCATTGGTACTGCTAGGCTCCTCCCAACATGAAGGTGTATGACACCTATGTCTACACAACACCTCATAGGGGCCATCCCTATAGATGCATACCAACGGTGGTGGTATAAGAGCTCAACGAGTGGGAGATAAACAGATCGTCCATGTTCCCAATCCATCCCACAAACTCACAACATGTCCTCTACGGTCTGGAGGGTTCTCTCAGACTGACCGTCTGTCTGAGGTAAAACTCAATCATGATATGTGGACGCATTCCCCAAGTAGTCTGAATCTGCTATCAAAACCTCAAAGTAAACCGTCTACTACAATCATAGTCGATCGTCCTCGGTACACTTATGGAGTCCCACCATCTGTCTAGTGTACTCCTTTGTTACTTCATTCACTGGCCACGTCTCTCTGTAGAGATGGAACGGGTCGACTTCGTAAATTTGTTACTAATAATCTGGATAACACCAAAACTCTTACTGTGTCTCAATCCCATCACAAGTCCACAAAAAGTCCTCTCACTTCAACTACAACACTGGTAGTGGATGAGCTCATTTCCAGGTCAATAACACTTTGACCTGATTTACTACTTCGTGGTACCTCATATTCGTACATGGATGTACTAAAGAGGGTGTACTATGAGTGTACTGTAATCTTCTCCACTCGACTCCGCATAAACGGTTATACTGACGCAGTTGCGGCGTCTCATACTCCTTCTGTTCCATTAAAGAACTGTGGTGCCTCGCCATGAGGCATCCTTCTATTAAATTCCCTCAAGGTCAGACAAGTCCCCTGTTTTTGTTGGACCTCATCCAACAAACCAGGTAAAATCCCTAAACATAAAACTAACGTCTTTATCAGCAGTTGTAGGTCCAACTCTAACCAAGCTAGATCATATTAAAACCGAGACTGTACAACAATTCCAACAATCGCCTTCTCTCGAGACGTCTTCTTATTCAAGGCATCAGTGACCACATTCTCCTTGCCAGAATGGTTCAAATCTCAAGGTCAGCATCCTTGATCAACTCAAACCATCGACGCTGGTAGTTATTCAACCTTTATTGCATAAAAATATGCTTCAACCTCCTATGATCTATGAAACTTTGACACGAAATGTCACACATGTATTGTCTTCAAATCTTGGAACTTGAACTACCACCACTAACTCGAAATCATGAGTCGGGCAGTTCTCCTCATACGTTCTCAGCACCGTAGTCACGTGATTCCCAGAATCTACTGATTATCACCAAATAGAAGCAACGGTCAAATGCTTCCTCTACTCTTCAGAACTTCGACATACTACTTCAACCACACAATTATGGTGGTCTTCCTAAGAAGACTCGTAAATGGATGAACAATCACATAGAATCCTTCCTCAAAGCGTTGGTAGCAATCGGCTGGGCCGAGAACTACGCATTCCCTTAACGTTCATCAGTATCATCCATAAGACTTCATACTTACTCCTCGTCACATCAATCATGATCATACTTGCGGAACAACATGACCTTGAAGGTTACTTCTGACATCTCAACTCACATTTAGGG
The DNA here is from genome assembly GCA_033239045.1 of Fagopyrum esculentum. NCBI lineage: Eukaryota > Viridiplantae > Streptophyta > Magnoliopsida > Caryophyllales > Polygonaceae > Fagopyrum > Fagopyrum esculentum. The sequence continues at coordinate 6,378,909 of BSUD01000008.1, read as the reverse complement.
AGCATAGCACACTGGCTTCTATCCCTCGGATTCTGTAAAACCATCCTCAAATAACCGGTACGTTCCTCTCCGTTGTGAGAGTACACCAAAACGTCATCAATAAGGTATACCACCAACTGAGCAAGAAAGTAGATTAAGACACTGTTCATCAACTCAGATGACAACACTACAACTCGTAGTGTCCATAACGGGTATGGAATGATGTCCTATGCCCACGCTGCTCTCTCATCCTTAGCTAAAGATATCCTAAGCATACGGAAATCTTAAAAACACAATTGCTTCTCTTAGTTGATCCAACAAGTCGTCCATACGTAGCAATGAACGTGCTAGGACGAACGGAGCCCGTCTCAAACCACTCTTCAAATTGCTTCTTCAATTTATAACAACTCAACAAGCCATATACCTCATAGGCCTTCTCCCAACCAGTCTCGTACCATACTTTAACAGAATATCAAAGTCCTCATTCCGGTAAGGCGATAGATTAGACGGTTTAGTAACACGTCTATAAGATCATATACCACTGGAATACTCTTCAGCGTGGAACTGTCTCTTTCCTTCATGGCACAACATTAAAAAAACATCACCCTCTGGTGTTATCAACCTCGCTGCTCATACGACACTAAAGACAACTCACCTCCTCAAAGGTCATAACCTCGGAAAACCTCTACTTAGTCGATCTCAGTAGAGACTATAATAGTCCTCCTACTGCTATCTAAACAAACATGCTATCTATTCGTCCACCGCACACATAAAGACCTTCTCATGCACCTAAGGCATGCCAAAGAAGTCTTCAAGCCATACACAAGTCCCTGAACAAAGGAAACACCCACATATCTTGCGGGTACCTAAGACCCGTAACTCGTAATCCTAGAAAGGAAGATCTATCTTCTACTGTATCCACTGTTAACTATTAATACATGCATCGAAAGACAAGAGGTGCATAACACTCACAAAAAACGAAACTCCACTAGGTAAACCATTAACAAGAATGGTACCTATAACAGCTAACGCCCGAAGCTCTACTGCATATCATCACTCAACCTCAGACCTATGCTCCTCAGGTATCACTGAGGTCATCGCCATAGCCTCCACTTCCACTCTTTCTGTATTGAAAAGAGGAAGGTCTTGATGAGAAGAAACACTACCTTGCTGACAGAAAGGGGCCAGATGACCTAGTTCACCACAGGTGAAGCAAGCTATCGGTGCCATGGGGCACTCAGAGCGCACATGATCTGGATAACCACAATTGAGACATATACGTCTCATCCCTGCCACTAGTCCGGGTGGCTCCTCTGCACTGCCCAGCTCAAAGGCTCTACCTTGAGCTCTTCTAGTATCCGTGGTACTCCTACCACGACCGTTACCTCTACTCAGCCTGGGAATGGATTACTGAGTAGGCGAATCATCTGGGACCCTCTGCTTCCCCCGCATCTGCTGCTGAGGTGTCTTCTGACCACCTCCCGTCACACTAGTAGAAATAAAACCCTGTCGTGATGCTACTCCAGTTTGCTTACAGAAAACAGCTCTATGACCCTGTCTACCACAGGTAAATCAAGTCAGTGGCGATCTTGGAGACTGTGGTCATACATGTCCAGGCTTTCCACAATTGTAACAAGTCCTCGTTTCACCAGAAGTCCGTGTGAACGAGAAGTACTCAAACGTCCACAAGTCGGGCTCGGTTTGCAACCCGGATATCCAACCTCATCTTTCGCTGATTCAACCCGTTGGTTCTTCTCTAATCTAGAAGCTTCAGTCGATCTCACAACTGTTGGTAAATCCGGTGTAGATCTACCCGCTATCACCACCTCATATACTTGCTGCATATACTCTTGAAACTCGAATCTACTCATGGAGACACGATCAGCCTCTTCAAACTCGTTCTCTGCCATAGGCAACACAACATCGGATACTGGTCCCTGACTTGACACTACTGAAGGAAGAGGGGGTGTACCCCTATCTCGTCCCACTTTAGATACTGCTCTAGTCTGAGCCATCTATAGAATATACGCTCCTAACTTATAAGGCTATATATATATATATATATGCCATATGTATCGATATATATATACTCATTATTACATGCATACACATCAGCACATAAAAAATATCTATCTATCTATCTATCTATCTATATATATATATATATATATATATATATATATATATACACTGTCGAGATCCTCAAATGCGTGACGACTTTTGTACATACTATCCCAAAACATTTGTACTCGCTTCAAACCAAAATCCTTTAAAAGTCAGACCCCATGTGGGTTCTGTTTATTTATCCACTCTACCTTTATTGCAGATAGCAAGTGTCTTGTTGTCAACCGAAGGCTCTGATACCAACTCTGTAGCACCCCAAATCCACGGGACTTGGAGTGCTACATAGGGCTAGGATCTCACAATGGATCCTTACCCTAGCCTGACAACAAGTTCACTGGATCTTACAACAAGGCACAGGTAGATTAAACCAAATACATAAAAGCTGTATATGATACATCAAAAGAGTTTACAAACTCCAAGCCGAGTACAAAACAACATCATGAACCATAACCACAAAAGATACCCCATCCCACGCATCCTAATGTACAAAAGTCCTCGGCTGGCCACACCATCTGTCTCACCCTGCAGTCTTCCTAACCTGCAGATCATCTACAACACGGTATGAAACCATTAACTACAGCAATGAAAAGCATGAAGGTAATAGCACAACCACACATCAACATCTCATACATGCAATTCCACACACATTCATTTATTATCTTTCATTACGTTATTCCATTACTAATTCAACTTCTTTTGTAACACGAGAAACCTAAAGAACCTCGTCCATTTCCCCGTTAACACAGGGGTTTGCATTGAGGGTGATCGTCACTCACCCCCCCTGTGTTACTGGCTTCCAGGCACCTCCTCCTAACCAGCAGGCGGAGACCGGTGGTTACCGTCCGTTATAATACACTTGGGCCAAATAATTGTAATAAATGGTCTTCCTAGTCCGGTTTAGGTTATAAATGCACAATCATATGAACACACACAACCATCAAAATCATACAATCCACAACTGCACGCTAAGTAAGTCCTATGGACTTACCTAATATACTCGTAACATGTACCACGTCACAGCTTCCCCTTGGGAAAGTAATCAACGCCTGCAATAGCAAGGCACACACAATCACATACTGCAAAGGTTAGGAGACTCATCTCACTAACCACAACCAACCTATATCTCAAATCTAAACCTCAAATCCTCAACACATTCATAAATGCCTAAGGCATATCCTCAACATTACATCTCATCATACTCGTGCACATACTCAACCTTAAAGCCATAACCGATATCCATAACATCATCATGATCCTCAACTCATCCCGACACCTAGCATGCATCTAATCAGTATTCCTCAATCTCAAATTTAATCCTAATTTAATTAATTAACCTTTAATTAATTAATTAAATTTCACCAGAATAACGTTTTGTCCGCAGGCCATTTCTAAAACCACCTGTCATCAGATTTCATCAAATAAACAACCCATAAACACCAGAATAATATAATGATCATAATGGAATTTCTAATTATCCATTTTGAAAAGCTTAAGGTCAATTTAGGCCAAATCGCAGTACGGAAAACGAATAAATTCATAACTTATTCGTTACTAACCCGATTGACGATCTGAAAGAAGATACGGAATCACAACGACGCAGGCTACGCATGTACAACATCAAGTTCACCGGAATCTGAGCGACGGAATTGTCCTGGTGACATATATGCTCGACCAGGCATTCATCTGCTCGGAAATGCGAAAACTTGGTACCGATATGAAGAGAATGAAGAAAGGAATCCAGAAACTCAAACGGAATTGAAATCGGATTAGAAACGGAGAGTAGATCTGAGTTTGAAGTTTAAGAGAAATCAGAGCTTTTATGAGGAAACGTGAAAGGAAATGAATTAATAAACGATTTTCCTTTATTTATAGTGAAGTCGGTAATTATCCTTTAGCGAAGTCGATAATTATCCTTTAACCGATCTAATGGCGGGTTGAACCCCCTTCTCCAAACTTCTCGAAATTGGAACAATAAATCATGAATATTGTAGGGATAATTATCCCACATATGTCTCGGAAAACGTGTATTCTCAAGCCGTCTTTCTTAGCCGTTAAGAAACTTAATAGCGACTCTTTTGGCCGTTTTGTCTTTCCATGTTATTTCATATCTAGGACATGTCCGATGTCCTGATCATTTCTCTCAACTGCATTTTTATTAATTGGAGCTCCCAAATACTCCAAATAATACCGGAGGGTAAAAATAAATACCCGGGTAAAAAAGTGAAAATTTCACCATAAGCCCAAAATTACGCCAGAAACATAACGGTGGGACTTATACTCAACACTTACGCAATCTTCGCGAGTTATATGTCAATTACTATCACTGATTAAGTTAATCAAAACTAATTAGAATTCGGAAATCCTAGCTATTACAATAATTTATTTCAAAGATTATTAGCCGATTCTTTAATTAGACATGAATATAGCTATTCGTGGGTCGAGCATGATATAACTAGGAAAGCCTTTAAGACTTGAATGACAAAGTTCAACCAATATCAAGAAATACTGTGAGGTAGCAATGTGTGGATATGGATGCTAAATTTAAAGAATTGATTTGTTGTATTTGATGGTCTCCTTGGAAAGGGTTTTCTTGACATGTGATTTTTGGAGTGCATGTACACATCAAGGCTATTTTTGTGTTATCGCTCACTATATTGATGACAATTTGACTTTACATAGTAAAGTCATTTCTTTTAAACATGTTAGTACTCCTCATTGTGGTTGTGAGTTGTCGGTTGGAACTTGCACATATCATTTATGATTAAGGAATTGGTTAGAATTATTCTCTTTGGCTGTTGACAATGCAAGTAACATGAACAACATGATAACTAAATTGAGAGATAATCCCAACATAGAGTTGTCATTGAAGAGGGAAATATTTTCATGTTCGGTGTGTTGCAAATATATTGAACTTAACGTTTCATAGTGGTTTGAATGTGATTGAAAGTTCAGTTTCAAGGCTTAGAGAGGGTATGAAATAAATTGATGGCTCTGAAACAAGAATGATAAAATTTCTTGAGGTTTGTAAGGACCTTGGTACTATATATTCTGGTGATTTATGGTTGGATGTACCGATCAGACAAAATTCAACATTTCTGATGATTCAAAAGGCATGCAAATACCGTGATGTGTTGAGTCATTATTTTAGTGATATGAGTGCTTTGACTTCAAAGAATCATGTGAATGCAAATGAATGAGATCAAGTTTGATAATAAAAGATTTGTTACAGCCCTTCACGAGATAACTAAATTGTTTTTTGGCCGCCAATATCATACTTTCAGCTTGTATTTTATACAAGTGTATCGGATATATAACAATTTGAAAATGGAAATGATCATTGAAAAGGATCAATATGATAATGATGTTGAGACTAAGATTACAACAACAATTGCTGAAATGTTGGCGAAATTTCAAAAGTATTGGAAAGACTATGTTATGGTTCTTGCATTTGGTGTTGTTTTGATCAACAAAGGAAGTTAAGTTTTGTGAAATTTGCATTCAACAAAACACACGGATCCTTTGAAACCGATACAGTGGTCAAGGATGTGCGCTAACAAATGGATTAGCTTTATAAAGAGTATCTAAAAGATTCAGTTGTAGTAGAAAGTGATTATGCTCAAGTTAGAGTTGAAAGGAAAATTTAGTTTCAAAACATTGAGGTATGTAGTTTCAATGGTTTATTCATTTATCTTTTATTATTTATAAAAATAAGTATTTTACTTGTAATATTGAAGCAAGAATTTGAGTTGTATGATCCGTACCATGGCTCAAAATATGAGCTGGATTTGTATGTGGATGAGGCTCGGTGTAAGATATCGAATAATTTTGACATACTTGCTTATTGGAAACAGAACTCTACACATTTCCCAACGCTTTCACATATGACACGAGATATCTTGGCTATTCCATTTACAACAGTTGCATCTGAATTAACTTTTAAAATTGGAGGACGAATCTTCAACAAATATTGAAGTTGTCTTACAAATAACAACATCGAAGTTTTAGTCACTATTAATAATTGGTTGACTGAATTTGATGGTAAATGATAGTTAAATTGTATAATAATTTTTTATTCTTTAGTTTAATTTATTTTATTATAAATTAATTTGTTTCATCAGATTTCACCCCTGGAGAGTCTGAAACAATTTTAGTGAAGTTGTTTGCAATGGATTATGTACATTATGACTTAGTTTCAATGGTTTGTGATTTTTGTGTTGAATTTTATTTAGGTAGAATTTGTTCAAAATATTGAGGGATATTTTTTTTGAAAAGAGAAATATGATATTTACTATAAATAAAGAAATATTGAGGTATGAAGTTTTGATAATTTATGATTTATGATGATTTATTGAATTTATAGATAGGTTGTTATAATTATCTCATGCATTCATTTATTTTCATTATTTTAAGACTTCAGTTTCCTTTCTTGTAAATAGCTATAAGAAAATGATAATTTAGTACCTAGTTGATTAGTTCTATTATTATGATGTTAACTATTTTTTTATGTTATTTTGTGTGACAAACACACCTTATTTGTAGATTATTTGTGGAACAATATATGATATGTAACAACCGGGTTTTGGAGGCTCAAGATGAGTCACCGTGGTTGCGTACAGCCACCACGGCATGTTGCCTACCCGTGGGTGTGGCCCACGGTTGCGCCGCCGCAGGCGCAATCCACAGTCGCGTCGTCGCGGCCGTTGCAACTGTTTCTCGCGGTCGCGGGAAAACAACTGATCGTGATCTTACGGTTTGTAACCATCAAGATTGTTTCCTTTCTAGAGTTATTTCGATCTCTTCTTTTCCTCTACGTGTCCCCAACCTTCACAAACCCTAAGGCCGTCTTCCTCTTTATTTCCTCGCTCACGTATCTTCCATCTCATCCCTTCCTCTCTTCTTCTTCCTCTCTCTTTCAACCTTCATCCAAAATCAAGCTAGTGAGAGGTTATTCCGTCTTCCACAGACGATTACACAATATCAGGCAAGGACCCGTTGATGCATATATTGGAAGAACAATAAGCAACCCCCTTTCTTTCTTCGCCTTCTCCTTTTTCTCAATCTTCTTCATTGCTTCAACGTCCATCAACGTCTTCCCTTGTTCCTTTCGTATCCATTTGTGAATTGTGTGTCTATGGGTGAATCCAAGGATCTTATTGGTATTCCCGGAAGAGAGATTGAAGTTATGTTGTTCGCTTGCGGTCGCGCCTACCTTGTGTCACCGCACCCGCGCTCTTAGACCCCCGCAGTCGCCCCAAGTTACCGCGGCCGCGCCTCAGTGTCGTCGCGGTCGCGCCGTTACTCCAGTCCCGCGATCGCAGAATCACTTCAAAAGGTTCCTAAGTTCGAGCTTTCGACTTAGGAACTTGTGTTAGGTATATGATCGCTTCCTTAAAGCTTCCTACCAGTTGGCTTATGACTTCAAGAGGGAGTTGGCATAACATGTGTTAGAGTTGGTCTCTGTTAGTCTTGATATGTGTTTAATCCTTAAGGACTAGAATTTAGAGACATCTAGTGACGGGATTGGTTTTGATATTGTTGCCTTGGATTAAATCAGGTAGTTGAGGTTTCTAGTGCGGATCAGGAAGTATGTTAGTTGGACTTAGCTTATTACAGGCAATTTCATTGGGCTTACTTAACTGCTTTCATATATTGATTGAGTACATGAGTGGTGTTTGCTATATGTATTACAATATAATTATGGGATTAGTTTACCGGCGTATTTTTGGTCCAAGTGTAATGGGAGGTGGTATCATTTTCCCAACATCTTGAAGGAGACTGGGAGGTTCTCCGCCACAAGGCCAGATGTGGTATACAGAGAGGGTATTGATCCACTCCATATGGTATACGGGAAGGTATGCCGATCCACTCCAGTTGGATAAAGGGGCATAGGTGAGAGTGATGCGCCCTTGGATGCCCCTTTTACGTTGACCATAGACGAAGAGGACGAGGCTCTTAGAGTTTGTTCAGATGGACCGATCACCCGATCCCGAGCTAAGGCCATTGCTCGAGCCACCGGCTCCATCATCACCCGCATTACTTCTTCACTTGGTCCCACTACCGGCTTGCCTTGTCTCTACACCACCATGGCATAGGCTACCGGTTCCGTTAGCGGCATGTCCCGTCTTTCCGACTCCATGGCATGAAGCTAGCTTATTTTCGGACTATATTTTCATGTTTTCCTTTTTATGTAATAAAGGGATATTCTGTATAAGAATATTCCCTTTTGACCTTATCCTTTTAGGGTTTGCTATTATCCTTTTAGGTTTTCCCTTTTGGGCTTTTCTTCATGTATTTTTGTTTGGCCCGTTGGCCCATAGGTAGGCAAGTCTCTCTATATAAGAGATATCTTGCCTCACTTATTTGGCATGTTCAATATTACTAAGTTTTGAGAAGAATTTCCTCCTACTTAGCTTGGGCATCAAAACCTCTCTTCTAACCCTCAAAATTTCTTCCTTGGATCTCGTCTTTGATCCAAGAAATCCATATTCGAGGATTCTTTTTAAGAATCAACCTTCAACCCACACAAAAAGGTTTCTTCGATCTCTCTAGATCGAAGTAACCCTTGTTTCTTCATCGCTTCCGCCCCTTTGGATCCGAAACGATACAACGTTGCACAAAGAATAAAGGAGTAGTTGGAGTTTTGCTTGATCTCGATCTGGAGTTATCCTTGGTTACCTCCAAGGACGCTTCAAATTGGTATCAGAGCAAGGGATCAAAGCTAAGTTTTCTTTACTCTTATTTTTGTGCGTTATTATCTTAAACCTATTTAGCCTTTTTTGTTCATGATGTTCTTCGTTTGTTCATGATGTTCTTCATTTGTTCTTCATGATCTTCATGTTGTTCATCATGTTCTTCATCATGTTCATCCATTTTCCCTGAATTTTTTTTTCTTTTCCGTGTTTAACTCAAAACAAAAAGCACAAAAATAGGAGATATTTGGTTTGCCTTCAAACCATTTATCAAACCCGTCTTTTTCTTAAACCGACCTATTCCGACAATTTTGTTAATTAATTTCACCAAATCTCTTGGGATATTTTTGTTAACGAAAAGTTCGGATATCTAGCATTTGATATTCCAAGAAAAGCAAAAAAACTCTTCATCAATACGGATTTGTGTTCAAAAAAAAACAAAAGAAAGTGTTGCTCAAAACGTTTCAAAGAAACGAAACACACAAAGTGAAAAGACGTCCGGCAAACCGGTCCATCCGAAAAATCGGATTTTACAAAACGGTCAAAGACCGAAAGCAAGCAAAGCTTGCCGAGTGAACAATCCGTCCATCTTCTATCTCTCCATTTTCTTACATACGTTTGCAAAATATCACTTGTTTATTTGTGTGCAATTGGTTCAATTTTGTTGGATTTGCCTTCCTTGCCTAACCGCCAAACGGCCTTCCCCAAAGTAGAACCCGATAACGCACTTGAACTTGGGTAAAGTTGACCTAACTTGTCACCTTGCTCACTTGATTGCTTGCAATTGTGTGCTGATTTGGAGCAATGACTAACGTTGAAATGGAAACTTCTCAGGATTCTGGTCCGCAAGAGTTCAGTGAACCCTTGGCTCAAGAAACTGCTTCGTTGTCCCTCGAGAATGACTCCATAAGGCGAGAATTGGAAGCCTTGAAGGCACAACAAAAGTTTGATGCCTTGACCCGAGAAAACATTGCCTTGAAAAAAGAGCTAGAAGCTCTTAAGGCCCTTCAGATTGCTCGCCGTCCCACCCCAACTTATCCGAATGAGATCGTGGGCAATGCTTCCACTTCCGATGCACAACGGAAAGGCAAGGAACTTTTGGGAGCCGGACCATCAAACGTTACCCGGCTTGCGTCTGTCATTGAACGCACCCATCCTTTACCTCTTGACGGAAATGAGTCCTATGAAGAAGAGGAGGAATTCCCCGACCCGCGTCAAGATAATTTGCCCATAGTCGATACGGAACATCGGCACCAATATTATGAGCATCAACATCAACGGTATGTTCCTTCTCCACCTCCACCTAGTGTGCCCCGCACCGACCGACAAACCCGGGAAGAGCCCCGGTACCGTCCCAACTCAACCACCAATCATGGTCGTGAGCATGATCGTTCCGAACACCGTCACCAACGGTCAACCCGGCAACCGAGGACCCTTGACTTTGATGAATACGATGAGCAACACAACTTCAATGAGTTCTCCGGTGATGAATCCGATTTAGAACGGGTAGCACATAACCGTCTGTGGCACCCACCCGTCATAGACCCTTATGAGAACCAAGACCGGGGTGAAGAATGGTTTCCTCCCCCAAATCCACCTAGGCAGGCCCCACCCGTTCATGGGCGCCAACGTCCTCATGGCGGCCACCGGCGACCCCGTGCCGATGATGCCTATATTCCATCGCCCCGCCCGGACCCCTACCGAGCTCGTAGGGAAGGTAAGGTTAAGTTCCCTACCTTTCATGGTGAATATGATCCGTGTGTTTTTCTTGATTGGGCGCAGGATATGAAACGAGCATTAAAACGTTGTCATTATGAGGAGGAATCCGAGAAAATCGAGGCGGCAACTCTATACTTTGAAGGAGATGCGAAGTCTTGGTGGAACCGGTATGAGTTCACCCGAGAGAGGCGAGGATGGGCACCAATTGAGACATTTGAACAATTGCTCTATTGCATGACCAAGAAGTACGTACCCGAGGACTTTAAGAATGATATGCGGTTGCAAATTGCCGAGTTCAAGCAAGGCAACCTCACTCCGGTGGCTTACTTGGCTAAACTTGAGGACATGCACATTAAGGCCGGCGTCTCGGCCTCCCCCTCCGCCCTCCGCACCAAGTTCATGAGTGGGCTTAATGTTTACATCCGACGGCCGCTCGAGATTGTCCCATTCAAGGATTTGGGAGCATTATGTCATGCCGCCATGAAGTTATATAAGCAACAACTCGAAACACCGCGGTATTCTAGGTATCCCTCTTCCTCGAGTCCATATCTTTATCCGTCTAACACACGTTCTCGAGATGCGCCTAGTCCTACAGATACCGACGCTTCCAAAGGGACCCAACGGACGGGTCCTCCCAATAGGCAAACGGGTACCGAGAAGGCACCAAACCGTGGCCCGGCACCGGCGCCTCCCTCTCGAGGTCAACAAGGACCCTCACCGGCGGCTCGCCCAAGGGAGCCCGTGTGTTACAAGTGTAGTGGTTTTGGCCATGTACAACGTGATTGCCCAAACACCAAACGGGTCTTGTTTGCCGACCCAACATATTTCGAGGACGACGATGGTCAATATGAAGGTGATATCATTATTGAGGATGACCATGACACCGACCCACTTTTTGGCATGGAACCCTGTGATGACGAGCTTGCTTGCGGCCCAGCACAACCCGGTAAATTTGCTCTTGTTTCTCGTCGTATTTTGGCTGTTAAAGAGCATATTCCTATTGATCAACGCGAGAATCTCTTCCACTCTCGTTGCTTGGTTAATAATACGAGTCTTTCTCTCATCGTTGACGGGGGTTCTTGTTGCAATATTGTCAACGAACGGGTGGTAAAACACTTCAAGTTGCCTACGACCCCCCACCCAACGCCTTACGGACTCCAATGGATTTCCGATACGGCATGTGACACCGTCACACAACAAGCTTGGGTGCCGTTTTCTATTGGCGCCTATGTTGATAAGGTCCTTTAATATGTTATCAAGATGGACGCCACACATGTCCTATTAGGACGACCATGGCAATTCGATCGCCGCATATATCATGATGGTTATCTTAATCGGTACATGTTCCAATATAATGACAAACGGGTCACACTTTTGCCTATGACTCCGCACGAAATTTTGGTTGACTATGCGGAACGGAAGAGGCAACAAACTATTGATGAGTCCGCTAAAGCATCGGCAAAATCGGACCCCCGGGGTCCCGATGTTGTAGGTGTTAGTACTTCCAAATCCCGAAACACCGCCCCTCTTGTCCATGCTACCGAATCCAAAGGTAGTAAAGGTCGCATCGTTTCTTCGGGCGCACCTTTATCATCTTCGGATCCCGTAATTCAAGGACGGTGTGAGCCACGGATACTCTTAGCTCGTCGGCATGATTTGCAACCGGTCATGGAAGGCAAGTTCCCATGTTTTTTACTTGTCCCGTTTTGTTTATCTACTTCTCATGACCCAAGTAATGTGCCACACGAGCTGTCTTTGTTGTTGTCCGAATTTCAGGATATTATGCCCAAAGATCTCCCACCCGGCTTGCCACCTATCCGAGGGATTGAACATCAAATTGACTTTGTGCCCGGTGCCTCTTTGCCAAACCGTGCCGCTTACCGAGCTAGTCCGGAAGAGACAAAGGAGCTACAACGTCAAGTGCAAGAGCTCCTAGACCGGGGACATGTGCGTGAATCCTTATCACCATGTGCCGTCCCGGTAATCTTAGTACCAAAGAAATATGGATCATGGCGGATGTGTGTTGATTGTCGTGCCATCAACCAAATCACCGTCAAATATCGCCACCCGATCCCGCGCCTTGATGACATGTTGGATGAGCTTCATGGCGCCACCATCTTCTCCAAAATTGATCTCCGGAGCGGTTACCACCAAATCCGGATGGCCGAAGGTGACGAATGGAAGACGGCGTTCAAAACGAAGTATGGACTCTATGAATGGCTTGTCATGCCATTTGGCCTCTCCAACGCCCCGTCCACCTTCATGCGCCTCATGAACCATGTCTTGCGCCAATTCTTGGGTACATTTGTTGTTGTTTATTTTGATGATATTTTGGTTTTTAGTACGTCTTTGGAGGATCACATCGGGCACCTTCGCCAAGTGCTCGAGTGCCTTAGACAAGAGCAATTGTATGTCAACTTTGACAAATGCGTCTTTTGCTCGGACACCACTATCTTTCTTGGCTATGTCGTTTCTAAGGACGGACTACGAGTAGACGAATCTAAAGTTCGTGCTATTCGGGAGTGGCCTACTCCTACTACGGTCACCATGGTCCGAGCCTTTCTCGGCTTAGCGAGTTTTACCGACGCTTTGTCAAGGACTTTAGCACGGTAGCGGCACCGCTCCATGAGCTCACTACCAAGGGTGTCACGTTTGAGTGGCGTGATATCCATGCTCGAGCGTTTGATGCGCTCAAAGACCGCCTTTGTAATGCACCATTACTCCAACTCCCAAACTTTTCGAAAACTTTCGAGGTGGAGTGTGATGCATCAAATGTGGGCATTGGAGGAGTTCTCTTACAAGAGAATCGTCCAATTGCCTACTTCAGTGAAAAATTGTCCGGTCCTTCGCTCAACTACCCTACATATGACAAGGAACTATATGCTCTAGTTCGTTGTCTTAAGACATGGCAACATTACTTGTGGCCGAAGGAGTTCGTGATTCATTCGGATCATGCGGCTCTTTCGTATCTCAAGAGTCAAACAAATCTCAGTCGGCGCCATGCTAGTTGGGTAGAGTTTTTAGAGACCTTTTCTTATGTCATTCGGCATAAGAAAGGAAAAAAGAATGTGGTAGCCGATGCCCTTTCTCGCCGCTATGCCCTCCTTGTGTATATGGATGCCAAGATACATGGCTTTGCTCTTATCAAAGAGTTATATGCCACGGATCTTGACTTCAAGGACATATGGGCACAATGCCTCGACCTCCGAGAGCACGAGTCTTTCTTTATTAACGATGGCTATCTTTTTCGAGCGGGAAAACTTTGTATTCCGCGCTCATCTATACGCCATTTGTTGGTCAAGGAAGCTCATGAGGGCCGTGGTCATTTCGGTGCTACCAAGACCCTTTCCGCTCTCCAAGAGCATTTCTTTTGGCCCCGGATGCGTATGCATGTGACACGGTTTTGCAAGGGTTGCATCAAATGTCATCATGCCAAGTCGCGCCAAGGTCCGGATGGGATGTATTCTCCTTTGCCTATACCAATGGGACCTTGGGAGGATATATCCATGGACTTTGTAGTCGGGTTGCCTATGTCAAAACGAGGCAAAGACTCCATTTTCGTGGTAGTCGATCGCTTCTCCAAAATGGCTCATTTCATCGCATGTAAAAGCACCCTAAATGCTAGTGAAGTTGCCACCTTGTTCTTTGACAATGTGGTGCGTTTACATGGGATACCACGTTCCATCGTTAGTGATCGGGACGTGAAATTCGTAAGTCATTTTTGGAGAACGTTGTGGGGAAAACTTGGAACCAACTTGTTGTTTTCAAGTAGTTATCACCCCCAAACCGATGGTCAAACGGAGGTGACCAATCGGACTCTTGGTGCTCTACTTAGAGCCACCACTAGGACCAACCCACATAGGTGGGAGGACATACTTTATGTTGTAGAGTTTTCGTATAACAGGTCTAGGCACACGGCAACTAAATTGTCCCCATTTGAAGTTGTCTACGGCCTCAATCCACACACACCATTGGATTTCACACCCCGCCCGCTCAAGGATGGAGAACACATCATCGCCGGAAACCGAGCCGCCCAAATCATTGAGCTTCATGAGCGGACTAGGACACAACTTGAACGTCGTGCCGCCCAACTTGCCGGACAACGCAACAAGGGCCGCCGCGACGTCGCTTTTGAGCCCGGTGATCTTGTTTGGCTCCACCTACGGAAGGAGCGTTTCCCTACTCGCCGCATGAGCAAGCTCTCAGACCGTGGTGATGGCCCATTCCGCATCTTAGCCCGTCATGGTCCAAATGCATACAAGTTAGAGCTTCCGGATTCCTACGGAGTACACCCAACGTTCAACGTCAAGGACCTTGCCCCTTATGTTGAGCCCCTCTTTGACGATGGTGAAACGGGGACATTTCACAGCCAATATGGGGGGATTGATGCGCCCTTGGATGGCCCTTTTACGTTGATCATAGACGAAGAGGACGAGGCTCTTAGAGTTCGTTCATATGGACCGATCACCCGATCCCGAGCGTAAGGCCATTGCTCGAGCCACCGGCTCCATCATCACCCGCATTACTTCTTCACTTGGTCCCACTACCGGCTTGCCTTGTATCTACACCACCATGGCATAGGCTACCGGTTCCGTTAGCGGCATGTCCCGTCTTTCCGACTCCATGGCATGAAGCTAGCTTATTTTCGGACTATATTTTCATGTTTTCCTTTTTATGTAATAAAGGGATATTCCGTATAAGAATATTCCCTTTTGACCTTATCCTTTTAGGGTTTGCTATTATCCTTTTAGGTTTTCCCTTTTGGGCTTTTCTTCATGTATTTTTGTTTGGCCCGTTGGTCCATAGGTAGGCAAGCCTCTCTATATAAGAGATATCTTGCCTCACTTATTTGGCATGTTCAATATTACTAAGTTTTGAGAAGAATTTCCTCCTACTTAGCTTGGGCATCAAAACCTCTCTTCGAACCCTCAAAATTTCTTCCTTGGATCTCGTCTTTGATCCAAGAAATCCATATTCGAGGATTCTTTTTAAGAATCAACCTTCAACCCACACAAAAAGGTTTCTTCGATCTCTCTAGATCGAAGTAACCCTTGTTTCTTCATCGCTTCCGCCCCTTTGGATCCGAAACTATACAACGTTGCACAAAGAATAAAGGAGTAGTTGGAGTTTTGCTTGATCTAGATCCGGAGTTATCCTTGGTTACCTCCAAGGACGCATCAGAGAGTCTTAGACTTCTCGTCCCACATTGAATTAATAGTGTACGACCTTAACAAAGATAATAAACGGGTTTTTGTGATAACATGCTTTATCTTTACATTTCCGCATTTTGAGTGTTTGTGCTTATGTGTTCTTCTAGTATGTGGATGGTTAGCTTACGGTTTATCCATGTTGTTACATGTCTTACAGGATAGTGTAGTTGCTGAGTGATCTGGAGGTGTGGTCAGTTGGGTTCCCGTAAGTTATAGGACGGGTGGTGGTTTATTACTTTCTTTCGTTATTGACTCTAGTAGTGTAGTTGTATATTATCGTTATACGCGACTGAGGGTCTGTTATTTATCTTGATATTGCATTGATTTATTCAGTTTCGGTATTTTGACATTTGTGTCTTGTTGTAAGGTCCGGTAAAATTTTTGTCGAGATAGGATCGGGACCCATTTGGAGGTCCTAACCGGTAGCACCCCGAGTATAAGATTTGAGTGTTACAACATGGTATCAGGGTTGTAGGTTGACAATAGTGTCACTTGTAATCTTCTAAAAGGCCGAATGAATAAAATAGAACCCGAAAACGGTTTGAGTTTTCAAATTATTTTTTATTTCAAATCATGTGCATAGTAAGGTTGGGATAGAAGTACGGGGAACCACCACTACCTCCTCGGATCTCGAAAGCATAGCTTGTTAGTATCGGACTTTCATATAGTAGTTTCATGAATTGTTATTATGCATGCTACGTTAGCTTGACCTAATTAGATGGTAACACCTCGTGCAGATGACACGTACTAGGAGTCTAAGACTGTTGTGACTTTGGGACGAGTTAGAGGTCGTCCACCTCTTCCTCCAACTGGGCGGGGTAGGGGCGATAAGACTCCTACCATCTGAGGATGCGGACGACGAGGAAGACCTCCAGTAGCGAGAGGTCGGATACATGTCCCCATTGCTGAGCCACTAGTGGCCGATGACAAAGCTAAGGAAGTTGTCGAGAATGTACTTCCCTAGGTCGGGAATGGAACTACTGCTAGATCAGGAGCACATATAGCGCATTCGGCTGAGTCAGGTCGCTTCTCTTTGGGAGCGAAAAAGTTCTGCGATTATGCCTGGCATGTAGAGGAGGCAGTTGGACAAGAGGACTTGCCCTTGACGACCAATATGTGTGAGATCATCTAAGGTATCAAAAAGAGTGACTGAGGTGCCTGTTGCACTCGAGAGAGGAGCTGAGGTTGACAAGGCTCAAAATAAGCCGAGAGCACCGAGACCATACTCGTGGTTGAAGGCTTTCAACCACATGAGAGTGCCCTAATTCGATGGGAAGTTAGGGCTAGAGATTGAGCATTGGTTAGGGTATGTGGATACCGCGTTGAAGTCGATACGTTGCCCAAAAGATCGTTGGGTTAAGTTGGTGCAGACCATGTTTAGATTACATGCACAATATTGGTGGAGGACAGTTCCTACGGGAGTCACCAGGCATGATCAAATGAGGAGTGTTATCCGTGACCGAGTCTGCATTGCAACGCTGAGGAGGAAGAGACTATAGGATCTCCTAGAGCTGGGATTCGAGGACATCCCTATCTTTGAGGCTATCAAAAAGTTCTTGGAGGAGCTTACACTACTTGGTCCAACGACACCACCGACTGACCAACACCTGTACTTGTTCTCCCGCAGGATGAGAGAGAGTACCCGTTTTTATTTGATGGGTTTTTGTTGTGACTCGCTAATGGACTATCACGACATAGCGTCAACATATGAGCGAGACCGACTAGGTCCGAGGAGAGCTACTCAGTCTGAAAGGCCAAAGAAGAGACATAGAATTGGGCATACTAGTACTGGTACGGAAGCATCATGCTATGGACGAGGTATGTCGCACGGTCGACCGAGTCATCCTCCTACATCTCCGCTTACCGATGGAGACAAACAATGTTTTAATTGTGGGGAACATGGACACATCAGACCATCTTGTAAGAGGCCACTTGTGACTTGTTTCACATACGGCAAGACCGGACATAGGGCTATTTTCTGCCATCAAGGAAAAGCTTCATCATAGTAGTGTCATCTCCTATAGGAGTACTATGTGGTGGGTAGAGATCACCATGGTTCCAGGCCCCAGGGGAACAACAACACAAAGCTCCGGGCATTCTCTTCCGCAAGGTTCCGCTCAAGGATCAGGTGGAGGCAGGGGATGTGATGGAGGTACGTTAGAAACGAGGGGTAACCAGACACTGGTGTTCGGGCTGAGGAACGCTGAGGATCCGGTTGCACCGGCAACTATAAGTACCTTTCAGATTAATGGCTTACGTATTAGAGTATAATTTGATACGGGTGCTACGCACTTGATAGCATGAATTATAGTCTATATTTTGGGGTTTGTTTGGACATTTTATCTTTCATAATCTGCATGTTTGTATGTGTTATGTGACATTATACTACCATTTCATCTACCTTTGCGAGAATCGAGGTCTACACCTAGTTTCGTTGTAATTGCAGGTAATATGGTACGTTCTTGCATCAAAAAGGAGCAAAAGGAGTCATGAGTCATTTGGAGCTACATCCAGGGAGCATAGCCATGGATTAAAGATTCACTTTGGAGCAGATTTGAGAGATTTCACATTCTGTTGTGACTCACCTCGGTTGACCATTGATTCACCTCGACCGAGGCGATCCAGAGACGCCGACTCGACCGAGGCGAACACCTAGGACGCGGCGAGAATATTTTATTCTTGGAAGAGATCTTTTAAATTTGGAAAGTGATCTTATATTTTTTGGGCTTGGCTCCTGGAAGGAAAGAGATATGCAGAATATATATTTTACCTATTTTTATGGGAATATATCTTTCTAAGATATTTTATCTTTGGAGGGTTATTTTCCTATAAAAAGGGTTGGATTTCCACAAATCCAACATCACGCTATATCGTCGATCAGGGTTTACGCACGCAGTAGCCGCAACCTATTCCAGATTGGGAGTTTTCGAAGAACCTTTTTGAAGGTTGAAGGAAGATTGAAGTTTATAGCTTTCATAGCTTTTTGGAGGGTTTTGTAAGATTGTCTTCAATTCCCTCAATTGTTGTCTTGTCTTTTTGGATTATTATCCAAGGAACGCTTTGCTGTGATATTTGATTCATTTATTGAAGTCTTTTCATTAAATTCTTCTTTGTTCAAATATTCACCTTCTTCCCATATATATTTAATACTTTCATTATGATGATGAGTGGCTAATTTCCTTGTGTGATTTTAGGGTGATTGGCTGAAGGTTGTGGGAAAAACGATGATAGAATAATCTTAGATTCCAGTAGGATCCTGAAAGTTCGAGTCTTTAACCTTAACCCTAAGCATCTCGTTCGGTTGATGAACATCTCGGCCAGGGTGGAATTCTTCTGACCGAGGTGACTTATCCGACCTAAAATAGAAAGTTAAGTGTTAGAGTTTGCTAAATCCTATTCTTATTACACCTTCCTGGTTCAATGCAAGCTTAGGATGAGACTTACCCGGTAATTCCTTAGTTTGTGTACCAACGATCATAAGTGTAGGTAATAAAGGTTTATCCTTTATTGGGGTTTGAGTGTGCTTCCATCCCATCTTTGTGAGTTAGCCTGAGACTTACCCGGTAAAGGTTGATTCTATTCCCTTAGATGGTGTGTTAGTTTGAGGTTATAGTTCTTCATCTTGATTCCTTGAGACTTACCCGGTAATAGGAGTTACGGTTTAGGATTAGTGTGTAGTGAGACTTACCCGGTGATCTACTCCACTTTAGTAATACCTTCCTCACGCAAAAATCTCAGCTTTGTCCGCTTATCTATAGATCTTGAGTTGGAACCACAACTTGATGCTTTAATCCCTAGAATTGCATGTTTGCTTTATTGACTTCTTATTCATCTTTGATTGTGTTAAATTGCTCTTGTGGTTAGCATTGACATTAGCATACCGTATTGACTCTGTTTCACCGAGTCCTTGTGATCGACCCCTGGAATTTTCTTGCTTTTACTACGATTGACCCGTACACTGCGGGTTCGCATCCTTGTTTTAAGCTTAAGTCTAGGGTTATAAATTTAAAGCTTGCACACACCGTTTGGAGCGAACAGCACTCGTTTATTTTGGATACATATATAGAGAGGTTCTCTTTAGAGACAGTAGAGGGAGCACCGTTTATTATAGGATTACCCAATAGGGTAAGGTTAGGGGTCACCGGGAGATTCACGATTATCCTATATGTTTGGGAAACCATGATTGGTCAGTGAATATTTCGTCATGTACTTAGTACATGAGGAAGTCATCTTGGGGATGGAATGGATGAACCGGCAGGCTACGGTCCTAGATATGGGTAGAAGGACCGTAATGGTCACTACCCAGGCGGGTCATGTTGAGATATTCCAAGGATGAGACCTCAGAAAGACCGGTACAATTATCAGTGCCGTTAGAGCAGTAAGACTGATTGGGCAACGTTACGAGGCCTTCTGGTGTTATGCCATGAAGGACAGTAAGAACCCGACTTTAGAGGATCAAGGTTGATCCGGCGAAGATAGAGTCTGTCTCTTCATGGCTGCATGTGAGGAGTTTTAAGGAGGTACGCAACTTCCTAGGCTTGGAGGGTTCTTACCGTTGGTTTGTAGAAGGGTTTTCACTGATCCCCCGACCACTTACATGCATATTGAGGAAGACCACCCGGTTTGTGTGGTCTGAGCCGTGCCAATAGAGTTTTGCCGAGTTGAATAGGAGCTTGCCTTCCATTCCTATTCTAGCACAACCAAAGGGCATCGAGGATTTTGTGGTGTACAATGATGCATCCAAGCTGGGCTTGAGATTTGTGTTGATGCAGCAAGGTAAACTTATTGCGTATGCATCTAGACAATTGAAGACATGAGGAGAATTATCCGACTCACGACCTCTAGTTAGCTGTAGTGGTACATGACCTAAAGATCTGGCGCCACTATCTTAATGGGGCGATGTGTTAGATCTTTACAAACCATAGGAGTCTGAAGTACATATTCACTCAACGAGAGTTGAATAACCGCCAGAGGAGATGACTAGAACTGATTAAGGACTTTGATATGGAGATACTGTACCATCCGGGAACGGCGAATGTGGTCGCCGACACCCTTAGTATGAAGATGACTTGAGAGAAGGTGATAGCTCGACTGACGGCTCAACCTTAGTTGTAGAGAGATCTAGCGTGGCTAGAGTTGGATATCCAGTTTCCGGATATAGAAAACCACTTTTCCACTTTCGAGTTGTTACATGATCTATTGGGAGAGATCCGATAGAAGCAGGAGAGCTGCTCGACACTAACGAGGATCCGAGACATGATGTCTTGAGGCGAGACACCGTATTTTACCATAGGTGCCGACAAAGTGATGAGATGCTAGGAGCGCGTATGTGTGCCGTCGGTACATCCAGATGCGAGTAAGATGCGAGTAAGATGTATCAGGGCGAAGGGTTTTAGAGGAGACTCACACTACATCCTACTCAGTACATCCAGATGCGAGTAAGATGTATCAGGACGAGAGATGTTCTTTCTGGTGGTGTGGGCTGAAGCCCGATGTGACTAGATACGTAGCTCAGTGTCCGACCTACCAACAAGTCAAGATTGAGCATCGCAGATCAGGGGAGAGCTTCACCCACTGCTAGTGTCGTAGTGGAAGTGGAAGGACATCTCCATGGATTTCGTCACCGGCTTGAGACCAAGTAGGAGCTTTGACGCTATCTGGGTCATAGTAGACCGACTAATAAAGACCGCACGTTTCATTTCTACTAAGGAAACGTGACTGGTAAGTCGGCATGGTAAGGAGCTTACTAGGAAAATAGTGAGACTCCATGGGATACTGAGGACCATCATATCTGACAAAGATGAGGGGTTCACCTTGAGGTTTCGCAACAGGTACATTCCGCCTTAGGGACGATTCTTCACTTCATGACTACGTATCACGCTCAAACCGACGGTCAGTTTGAGAGGACCATCTAGACTTTGGAAGACATGCTGAGAGAAAGAGTTTTGGATTGGGAACATGTATGACCAAACCACCTTCCCCTAGTTGAGTTTTTATATAATAACAGTTGGAACTCGTTGATTAGGATGGCTCCTTATGAGGCGTTGTAAGGGCGGAGATCCCATACACCTCTATGCTGGGATGAGCCAAGTAGCACTAATGGTGTAGCTTATGAGCAGACACAGGACGACATCACTTGAGTAGCGTTGATCCAAGAGCGGATGCTTGCAACAAAGAGTCGCCAAAAGTCTTCTGGTGACAAGAGGTGCCGGCCTCTAGAGTTTAGAATGGGTGATCAGGTAAGGTTGAGACTATCACCGATGTGAGGCGTCAGACGTTTCAACATTAAAGGTAAATTGAGTCCCCGATATGTCAGAACCTTCAAGATTTTAGAGCGAGTCGGAGTTGTTGCATACCGGCTAGCCTTACCACCGAGACTAGAGGGTGTTCACCCAATCTTTCACGTCTCTTAGCTACGGGAATACATACTAGACTCGAGACATGACATTAGTTACGAGGACCTGGTGGCTGAGCGGGATCACACCTTTTTAGAGCATCTGGTAGTTGTCCTAGAGAGGAGCACGAGACGCTTATGTTCGAAGGAAATACCGATGATGTGAGTCTAGTGGTCTAGACGAGGAGCAGATGAGAATAAATGGGAGACGGATGATAGTATCAGGAGGAACTATCCAGAGTTCTATGCAGAGTTAGGTGCTAATACAGGAATGTCGGGTTAGTTCTCGAATCCTTGATGTGTGTTGTGTTGTTTGTTACATGCCTTAATGCTTGCATTTTTCATGATTATGAGGATCTAGGTATGTTGATTTGAGTAGAGTATTGGTATAGCTTAGAAGAATGATGCCTTATCGGGAACATTTTGTTATACTTTGGTGTGTTAGACCGAGAAGATCGGAGTTTATCTAAGTATCGACACGAAACTTGTTTTTAGAGGGAACTGATGTAACAACCGGGTTTTAGAGGCTCAATGTTAGTCACCACGGTCTCGGGAAAGCCCGGCTCAAGATTATTCACCACGGTCGCGTCCGCGACATGTTGCTTACCAGCGGGCGTGGCCCGCAGTCGCATCACTGTGGTTGCGGTAGTTGTTTCCCGCGGTCGCGGGAAAACAACTGATCGTGATCTTACGGTTTGTAACCGTCGAGTTTTTTTTCCTTTCTAGAGTTATTTCGATCTCTTCTTTCCCTCTACGTGTCCCCAACCTTCACAAGTCTTAAGGCCGCCCTCCTCTTTCTTTTCCCCTCTCACGTATCTCTCAGCTTCATCCCTTCCTCTCTTCTTCTTCCCTCCTTCAACCTTCTTCCCAAGTCAAGCTAGTGAGAGGCTGCTCCATCTTTCGTGGACGATTACTAAGTATCAGGCAAGGACCCGTTGATGCATCTTTTGAAAGAACAATAAGCAACCCCCTTTCTTTCTTCTCCTTCTTCATTTCTTAAACGTCCAACAAGGTCTTCCCTTGTTCCTTTCGTATCCCTTTGTGATTAGTGTGTATATGGGTGTATCCAAGGATTTTATTAGTATTCCCAGGAGAGAACTAGGCAAACAAACGAGGGAAACGCCCACCGAAGGAAGGGTGATCGAAGTTCTTTTGTTTGCCTACAGTTGCGCCTACATCAAGCAGTAGTCGCGCCTGTCTTATGTCACCAAACTCATGACCTTAGACTACTGGGGTGCGGCAAGTCACCGCAGTCGCGCCGACACTCCAATCCCGCGATCACGCTTCCTTTCCTCAGCGGTCGCGGAATCACCCCAGAAGGTTCCTAAGTTCGAGCTTTCAACTTATGAACTTGTGTTAGGTATATGATCCATTCCCTAAATCTTCCAAGCATTTGGTTTATGACTTCAAGTTGGAGTTGGCATAGCATATGTTGGAGTTGGTCTCTGTTAGTGTTGGTATGTGTTTAATCCTTAAGGAATAGAAGTTGGAGACTTCTAGTGATGGGATAGGTTTTGATATTGTTGCCTTGGATCAGGTAGTTGAGGTTGCTAGTGCGGAGCGGGAAATGTGTTAGTTGGACTTAGCTTATTATAGGCAAGTCCGTTGGGCTTACTTAGCTTCTTACATATATTGGCTGAGTACATGAGTGGTGTTTTCTATATGTGTTATAGTATGATTATTGGATTAGTTTACCGGCGTATTTTTAGCCCAAGTGTAACGGGTGGTGGCATCATCTACCCAACATCCTGAGGTTGACTGGGAGGTTCTCCGTGATAAGGCCAAACGTGGTACACAGAAAGGGTATTGAACCACTCCATATGGTATACGTTGTGGTGTGCCGATTCACTCCAGCTGGTTAAAGGGATGGAGGCGAGAGTCTTAGACTTCCCGTGCCATAAGCTTAATTGGATTAAGAGCGTACGACCTTAAGAAAGATAATAAACGGGTTTATGTGATAGCATGCTCTATGTTTACATTTTCGCATTTTGTGTGTTTGTGCTTATGTGTTCTTCTAGTATGCGGATGGTTAGCTAACGATTTATCAGTGTTGCTAGATGTTTTGCATGATAGGATAGGTGTTGAGTGATCCGGACGATGTTGTCAGCCGAGGTTCCCGTACGTTATAGGATGGGTGGTGGTTTATTACTTTCTTCCGTTATTTACTCTAGTAGTGTAGTTGGATATTATCGTTATACTCGGTTGAGGGTATGTTGTTTATCTTGACATTGTATTGCTTTTATTCAGTTTCGGTATTTTGACATTTATGCCGTGTTGTAAGGTCCAGTAATACTGTTGTCGAGCTAGGGTCAGGACCCATTGTGAGGTCCTAAACCGTAGCGCCCCGAGTGTGAGAATAGGGGTGTTACATGCTACTACCTTTTGAATTTGGAGTTACGTAGCACTGCTTGCATCAAGTTTGAGTATGCAAAAAAAATGTAATTTAAACTTATTATTTTGTGTTGGCTTTATTGTCAAATGAATTTATGAATTGTACTTAATTTTGTCAATATAATTGTTTGCGTTTCAAACATGATTGGAGACTTGGAGTTAACAATCTAATGAGATTGTAATTAGTTTATTCAAGTTGTATTTGTATAACCAATGTATGCATTAAAAATAGTCGGGCATCACTAACCTATTTCTTAAATTACCCTATTTCTAGATAAATTTTATTTATTTTTTCTCTTAATAAATCATGTAAATAATTATCAGTTTAACTCAAAATTTTCAATATAACTTAAATTACTTTATTTGTGCGCATTAAAATAGATGGATTTGTCTAGTCATTACAAGTGAAGTTACTTCGGATAATCAAATTATTTTGAAATATTAGAACTTATTAAGTCAAGTTAACTTTTTACAGCTCTAACTATATGCTTATTTTCTCAAAAGTATAATTTAAATTTTATTTATAATAGTTTTTTTTTTCCAAATCAATCATCCGCCCCTTATTTAATGGCTGAATTTTGAAAAATTAATGAAATAATTTTATTCACAAAATACAAATAACTGATTATAACTTAAAAACGTTTAGATTTTTTTAATAAAAGTGGATCGTTGATTACAGTTTTGTGCAGAGTAGGTTAGTTTTATATAAATAAGATGAAAACATGTGCTAAAATATTAACATATATGTAGGAAATGGGAAGCAGAGTTGAAGTGTTGAGCGACATCATTCATTATCGTCTCACTGCTGCATCCAATTTAGAGGAATTCCGTGGCCCAGATTTAGCAATACGGATTTTGTGGATGACATTTGAAGCACTATTTTGCGGTTGGATGAGGGGAGGGAGGGTAGATGAACTTCATACTTTGATGTTTATGGGTAAATTACTTATCACCTCACATTGCGGGAGGTTCAACAATTGAAGTAGGTGGGTTGTAGTTAGATGGACCTTCAATTCATATCTATAGAGAGAGACAATGAATCATTGTAAACAAGACGTAACGTAAACAATATATATATATATATATATATATATATATATATATATATATATATATATATATATATATATATATATATATATATATTCTTCTAGACTTTTTGAGGATAAATTTTGTTTATATTTTTTTATATTATGTTTTTTTTACGTTAGTTATTTATTTTATTTTTTTTTTATCTTTATTCATTTTTTATTCATATTATAAACAAAAATACACATATTTTTTTTAGGATAAAAGTTCAATTTAAAAAATTAGAAAAATAACCGTTAATAATTAAAAACTCATTTCGATGGTACGAAAAAGGAATAAATTTTTTCCTCACCTCCTCTCCATAAGGAGCCTCCTTACCCCACCAACCTTATATACACAAAAAGAGCCTCTTTATCTGAACCAACTTTATATATATATAGAGAGAGAGGGGTGAATAGGGTTGTTAGGGAAAAACAGCTAAAAATGATTCTTTCTTCTCCTTCTCAATTACATGTTATATGTTCTATATTTGATTATCTTTTTTCTCGCTTACATTCTTCCTCATCCCGATACTATTGAACCCTCTAGCAAAAAAACTTTCTTTGTTTAATTTATGCTACAATTGAATTTAGAATACATCAATATCAATTTACATATGAGATTTTTAACCATCTTCACTCATTTTGGTCTTTTAGTTCTTCCCGATCTAGCTTCCAAAGAAGTAAAATGTGAGAACAATCATAACTCAAACTATGTAATCGATTTATTCCTTAAATTTATTTTAAATACAATTAGTAAAATCAAATTTATGTGGTTGATTCACTGTATGATTCTCCAATGAAAAGTTGGGAAGAGATGGACTCCAATTTAATACATAATTTGTGCATCTTAAGTGTTCGACAAAATGTTTCAATGAGTTTTTGAGTTTAAAATTTTGTATTTTGCATTTTTAGATATGAATTGTTCATTGATTACTAGTATATAATGTGTTTTGATAAATGTGAATAATAATATAGTGACATATGATAGTATATTTTTATTAGGTTTTACATCATGTTTTTAGGATTAGTTTTATCATGTTTTGACATGAGTATGTATGCTTTGTTACTAGTTTTTGTTGCATTTCTAGTATGGAGGTCTACACTCGTTTTGTATTTGTTATCAGGTTGTTTGTTGGTGTTTTGGTACATGTCGAAGATATTAGGATTGGTCTTTGAAGACTTGATGGAAGGTTCTATGAAGTTGGGGAAATCTTGACCAAATGTTAGCAAGGAGGGTCATGCAAGGATCATGCAAAGAAGAAAGAAAATCGTGCAAAGATCGAGAATATGAAATCGTGCAAAGATCGAGAATAAGAGCAAAGGAGCTGCTCGTGCAAGGACACTAATGCTCGTGCATGTTTGATGCATCCTTGGATACGTCAGATGAAGTTTAAGCTTCAACTACTCCTTAGTTGATGTGCGTATGGGCTCAAACGTTTGAATATGGGTTGCGGAAGCTTTGGAGAAGGAAGCTGAAGTTGATGGGTTGATTCGATCTAAAGTGATCGATCAAGCCGTGATGTGGATTGATTGAGTTGATTCTTGAAGATTCCTCGAATGTGGAGGTTTGAATTGAAGATACAATGAAGAAATTGAGAAGGAAGATTTGATGCCCAAAATCTTTTGACAAGATATATAGCCTTTTGGCAAGATATATCCTTGTAATGCATTGAAACATACGTGTTTTCTACCCTATTATTCATGTTATTTTACACATCTTTTGGTAAGATATATTTCCTTGTAATGAAGAATGCATTCATTCTATGTCTTCGGTATCTACTTCCAGCTGTTTCACATTTCACACATTGAAGTCCTATTTTGAGGTATGTCCGATATATTCCCCAACTTAAGCATCCAAACTCAATCTTCCCTGAAGTCAAGTGTAACAATTCAACATCATACGTGACTGACGGTCGACTGCTTGAGAAGGCTAAATTATCATCTTGGATGCAACCCAAAAACCTGTTTACATAAGGATCATAAAAATCATACAAGATGGCAAGTCCACACGATGTGAGACGACATCCATGCCGTTTCACCAAGTTATTTGGATTGAACCACATCTTCCACACCAGACCTGACCTAGACGATGAAGACCTCAAGCCTAGACAATGTGAGACGACTTGCTAGACGGTATCCATGCCATCTCGTGGCCGTTTTCCCATGCCGTATGGACTTCGGCAGAAACAATGATCTTGATCTACATTCTTCTCATTGTTTATGAGCCTTTTTTAAAATACACTTTGGCCCGAGGCTTTCTCTATATCTTTTCCGTTTTAGACTTCTTAGGGTATCACAGATGCTCGATGATCATAGATAGTCAAATTCCACCCTCGGAACCTTAGCAGCGGTTAGACTTTATTGGCCGCGTTGGCTATTTTTCTGTTTTGAGTTTTATTATATGTAAAGACTATTTCTTTCATCTGATTTCTCTCATTGTTATATGTTTGGATAAGTCTCATTCCATCTAAGTGGTTTGTTAAACACTATGATGGATTAATGGTCATTGTTTACTTGAATTACTAAATGAATATCAACAAATTTATGTTTCTTTTCAAAGTGCTTCATTTTCACTTTTTATGTACCTTAAAAAGAAGTGGAAAGACCACAAGATAAGGTTGTTTTATTGGATTAATTGGACGGAACTTGGTTTTGAGAGTAGCGCTTTATAATTACCTCGAGGATTTCTAACTATCGTAGAAAGTTCCGTCTTTGTTACTTTTCTATCTTATGGGTCAAAAGCGAAGGTTTTTCTTGGTCTTTTCCGGATTTCTAAGTTTTAAAAGGGTTTTTCTACACTTGACGAACCGTCAGATTGAAGGCTACGCGAGTTGGAAAGAACGCTCTTTGTTTGTCTATGTGAAGGGATACCTTAGATGGTAACCTACATTATTGTTGATTGAAGTTCATCCAAAGATATCATCTTAAACTTTGTTACCGATTGCTTTATGTTCACATATTGATTCCTACAATAATTGATTTTGTCTCTTCCTTGTCCCTTTTTAGCTTAGTATATTTGTTTATTTGATCCAATCAATACAAATGTGATCCTAAAAAATTCGATACCCGAATATACTAAATCCGATCTTGTATCCTTAAGGGGGAGGTTGTTGTTAACTATTTGGTTAAAACTTCCACGATTAGTATGCAAGGGGCATTCCAACATATAAACACTAATATCATTGTAAATCAACCAAGAAATGAGACTTTCACTCCCAAGTCCTAGATAAGGATCTAGCTACTCACGTGGAAATAACAAGACAGTGAAAGTAAAACATGCTTTTGAAAGTAAACAACTAAAGATGCAAAGGGAATGAAAAGGAAAACTTAACTTAATTGACCAACTTCAAATCTTCAATGTATTACAATGGTTTGATTCAAGTCTTCAAAAATAACAAAAAGAGAAACTGGTGTTTTGAGAGTAGAAATGGAAACTAACTACAACACCAATTAGAACCCCCTAATGGAGAACTAGCACAAATGACGCCAACCAAGCACACTTTACATATGAATATGGGAGGATATTTATAGAAATCTAGTTGACTTTGGAGGAACAAATTAACCTTTGGGGAAAAGAAAATGGACCCTTGGATCCTCACATATGGACCATTGTGAAAATTGACCGTTGGAGGAGAATGGACCTTTTGAAGCAAATGAAACATTAGATCCCCACAAAAGCAAACCAACACTCAAAGTGTGACCAAGGCCGGTTGGATTTGTTGTGGACCGACCTGGGTTGGCCAGTGGGTCGATCTAGGGGTCGGTTCAGGTCCCAGCAGGTCGGAACCGACCTAGGGGACTAAGGTGGTCGGTCTTTCACTTTTATCCATTTTCATATACCTTCTTGATGGATTCAACTCTCCGTGTAAGCTACAAAGTTGTAGTGCTTTGAAATACCTTTCAACAAGTACTTTAGGGTCTTCTAGTTCGTTTTGAGGCCTCCTATAGTTTCGTTTTACCAAAACTGCGCAAAAGTGATCACTTGGATTTCTTGTGATCACAAGTTCTCATTGTTTGCTTAATGGCATTTCCTTGGAACTTCCAAACATCCATTATTGACATATAAAAGTTTTCCCTTCACTGTTCTTGGTCCTCACCCTCAACTTATGTATCTCAATGTTTTGACATTGACTCGGTTTTGACTCAAAGCTCATTTGGGACACTTTTGACCACTTAAGCTCATGAATGCTTCAAATGATACCTATAAGATAACACAAATGAAGTAGACATCCAATTGACAATATATGCTCATAATGGAATATATTCAAGGACATTGTCTTAAAAGCTATATCCTGGAACAATGTTCCTCTTACTTTTACCCCGGGGCTCGAGACTGGTGTTATCCCATTCACCAAAGAGGATGTTTTTGACATCACTAATAAATGGGAGCTTTCCTTAGTCGGTTTTCCTATTGGCAATCCTATCAACTTCCAAAAAATGGTGTCCTTCTCTTCTTTCTCTTGGAACTCTATCAAGCAGCCCAAGATGATACCTAATGACAACGACATCTTCATATTCCACTTTAACTCTGAGAAAGATTTCAACGTCATCCACCATGGCGGCCCTTGGGTCGTTAATGGATCTTCCACCTTTCCCCTGAAACGCTGGATCCATGGGATGAAACTTGATTACTCCAGTCTTGATTCCCACCCCATCTAGGTTACCCTTCACAACCTTGACTATAGATTCTGGTCTCAACACATGCTCGCTAACATTGGCTCGGCCATTGGGTCTCCCATACTCACTAAATCTTGTTCCGCTCACTAGGATTGTCTTGGATTTGCTAGAATCCTTGTGGACATACATGCCTCCAAGCCTTTGCTCCGTGAAGTTCTTCTCAATGGGCCTGATGGTAATTCCATCTCCCAAAAAAGTACTTATGATTGACAACCTGACCATTGCTCTGATGCATGGTCTTCGGTCATCGTTGCCGATCCTCCCCCGCTTCCAAACCCCCCATAAGCAACCCAAAGCTCCTTGTGTTATGCCCAACTCAAACCAGCAATCCCTCCTACCCTCCCCGACCCCTCCCTCCGCATTTATAATCTCCTTACGTACCAAAAAGCTAGCATGGCTCATCTTTTCCCTCTTCTAGCACCCTTCCCGCGCCTGTTGAGCTACCAAGTGAGCCTTCTATTTCAACGCCTCCTTCTCCACCACCTTTTGCTCCTTCTGCCCCTCCTGCTCTTGGCCTTCAAACCCTCTCCATCACTCTTGAACCCACCGGACCCCCTCCTAAGCCTCTCCTTCTTACCACTACGTGAGACAACAAGGGTTGCCTCGAGTCCACCTCATCGACCCCTAATGAATATTAAAATTTGTTCTTGAAAAATTAGGGGACTTAATCACCCCAACAAGCAAAAGGCTATCCAAGATATTGTCAAGAGACACCAGATGATCAGCTAGCCATTATTAAACTTACCTCAAGAAGAACAAAGAGGATTGGATTGCTTCTTCTTTGCTTCCTAATTGGAAGCACCTTTCCAACTCTTCTTATGCTCTTAACTGCCGTATTTTGGTTTGGTGGAACCCTCTAAGCCTCCATTTCTCCCCTATCATCTACTTGGATCAAATTATTCATTGCCACATCACCCTTCCATGCAACCCCCTCTATACTCTTAGCCCTTCACCTTCCCATGAATGCTCTTTCATTTACGCCTATAATATCCCTTCAAAACACACTCCTCTTTGGGATTCTATCAACACCATTCAACTCCTAAACTCCTTTACTCCCTAGGCTCTCCTTAGTGACTTCATTGTCACTCTTAGTCCCAATGAAAAATCGATCAATAGCACCCCCATCTTATCTCAAGTCTCCACTGAGCTTACCAGTTGCCTTAACCTTAACCACCTATCGGATCTCTCTTTCTCTGGGTGCAAGCACACATGGAATAACAAACACTCGGGTGCTAGAACATGGTGCAAGCTGGAAAAGATCCTCACCAACAACCTCTGACCCTCCACCTTCCCCAATTCTTCAGCCTTCTTTGATCACCCATATATTTTTTATCATTCCCCTGCCATTCTCTCATTGGACACAAGCCATAAGCCCAACCCCCAATTTTGCTTCAACAAGACATTGAACATGCATGAACTTCCTCGTGCGTCGCTAGAGCTTGGAATCTTCTTGTTTTGGGCAACCCCATGTTTCGGCTTGTTCATAAGCTTAAATATCTCAAACCTTTTCTCAAAAAGTACCCTAGCTTAAAACTCGAATCCATCCAAACTTCCATCCAGGAGTATAAGAACCATCTCTCCACAATCCAGGAGTCCCTTCAATAAACCCTCATGACTCTAACCTCCACGATGCTGAGAAGTGTACCATCAACAAACTCAACACCGCGCTTGACCTACTTCGTGTCAAGATGGCTCAACTCGCTAAAGCTAATTGGATCAACCATGGGGATCAGTGTAATGCTTTCTTTTTCAGATACATTAAAATGAGGAGATACTCCAACAAGATCAATACCCTCATTGACTTCTCCAACTCTCTCACCCATGATCTTGAAGAATCTCTACCACCTTAATCAATCACTTTGCATCATCCTTGGCCTCACTACCATGCCTTTTATGCTCAATTCCCTACTCTCCCTCCCTACCCTTACCCAGGATAACGTCACTCGCTCTCTCTTCCGGTCATTCCCGAGGAGATCAAGTACACTATCTTCTCCACTGGAGACAACAAAGCTCCTGGGCCTAATGGTTACAATGCCTTCTTCTATAAGTCTTCTTGGAACATCATCAAAGAGGACTTCACAAATGCCATTCTTGACTTCTTCTCTTCGGGTAAGATCCTTAGACAAATCAACCATGACTTCTTCCCGAACTTAGGGAGGTCTTGCTTGCAAGGAGCTTCTCCCATGGAATACGACATATCTCTCCCGCTTCATCTACGACTTTGCCTTGAATGATAACAATCTTTGGTGTGTTTGAATCTCCAAGAACATCCTCGAAAACCATACCATTTGGAGTTGCCCGGCCAATTACCCTCACAATCATATATGGAACACGATCATTAAAATTCGTGATGAGTTACATGCCTCTAGGTCTTTGAGGAATTGCCTTGACTCCATCACCAACCCTAATGGCTCCTTCTCTGTTGCGAAGGCCTACGACTCTTTTTGAAGCCCTACTCCTGCTCCCAATCCCATCAAGTTCTACATTATTTGGCATGATCTTAATATCCCTAAGTGAAACTTCATCTCCTGGATTGCAGGTCACCAAAGGTTGCCCACTCTTGCTAAACTTCTCAAATGGATTCTCATCACTATCGACACCTGTAAGCTTTGTCTAAACCACCTTGAGGACGAAGCTCACCTTTGGACCAACTGCAGTTATTCTTCACTCGTCCTTGACATTATCTCAAGTTGGACAAGGCTCCCTACCCTCCTCCCTACCACCATAACCTATGAAACTGGCTTAACTCTAAAAAATGTCAAAACAAAGCCTCATCACCAGCGTTCATATCTCTCCATCACTACTTTTATCTACTTTACCTAGAAGGCTAGAAATGATTTGATCTAAAACAACAACAACTTCACCTTAGCTACCACCTACGCTAACACCATCATTCTCTCTATCAAGAACTATACCGCTCACGACTGGAAGGATTGGTCCCAAGATTTCTTGACATGGGCTAGAATGCTTGGAATCCACCTTGTCTGACCTCCTCTATATCCCCTGCTTACGTTTTTACTATGAACTCTGGTCGAGATGACCCCCTTGGCCATTCTCTCCTTCTTGTATAAACGTAAACTTCCACACAAAAAAATGAATGTTAGAAAATTTTACTATATAAAAGTAAACTAATTATTTTCATTCTATTTTCTCTTTTTAACCGTTTTCATTCTATTTTTATTTTATCATTCCAATCAAACATACACTTGATATTTATTATAGAGGCGTTTATTTCTCTTAAAATGAATTCAAAATCTCATTATTGTAAATACCTCCTAACCTAAATTAGTTCACGTCTCTCTATATGTATAACTGTACGGTATATAATTCACATGTGGTAATTTCAGTTGTACCAATTACAAAACGTGGGATATCATAGTTGTAGTTAGAGTGATGGTTGGTGTGACCCCATGACTTACCATTCAATATAATGCATGACAGTAGAGTAGAATTACCCTCTCTCTACAAAACAACAATCCTTTGTTAGGTTATGAAATCGTATTTGCCAATGAATTATACCAACCACTTACCAACAAAAAACAAAGTATTGATTCTCCCACAATATTTTTTATAGATAAACACAATGTAGGACTGATATTAGTAGATGAAACACACTTCTTAATAAGGGTAGGCAATGCCATAAGAATTGAGAAACGACAAAAATCATTTGTTCTATTGGAGAAAACGATCAACAATATATTATCAATTAATATTTCACCATCTTATTAAGTAGGAGTAGGCCTCGGATTGATCCGATCTGAATGGACGGATATCCGAATAAACAATTTAAGGCAAAGTTTGATCTAGTTCCTGCCGGATATTCGGCACTTTTGTGGGATCGAATCAAATAATTACATGTGGATATCCAGTCGATCCGTTTGATTCGAAATATAATATCGGTATCCGAATTTGATTTAACCGGATCGGATTGGATCATTGTTCGCGGATGTACGGGTGATCGTTCAACACAAATGACATTATCCTGATCCGATTGACCCAAATGACCCGCATGATCCGCAACTTCCCACTAACCCGTCCGGTTGATCCGAAAATAAAAATAAAAATTGAGGCCAACTTATAATCATATTTATAAATACTATATTTGCGATTTGAGATCAACTTATAATAAAAAATCATTGTATACATTTGTTCATTTAAATGGGATCAACTTATAATAAAGAATTATTATTGTGATCAACTTAAATCATATTTATAACACTCAATATTATAAAATAAGTCCAATTTATAATTAAAGATTATTATAAATATTTATTCATTTAAATGAAACTAATTTATAATAAATAAAAAATTATAAATATATGTTCATCTAAACGAAACCGTCTTATAAAAATTATTATTAAAACTACTTATAAGCATATTTAAAAATTCTATATCTTCAAATTAGATCGGTGATGGATATAGGGTTAGGCCACAGAGGCCCATCGCCCAACCCAACCCACAAATAAAATTTAACTTAACATTTTTATTAAAGCTTGATTAGGTTTTAAGTTTCTAGGTTACTAGAACACTAGCTACGGAATTGTTTTTAGTCACCAGCTTAAATTAGCATTTAGAAATCTTCTAACTGTTTTTTAATTACAATTAGTTGTTAATCACCAGCTTAAATTATTTAGAAAATATTTATAGATTATATTAATTATGTTGCACTAGCTGAGTTGGTGAGAAGGAGAGTTGGATATTTGACCTTTTCGTGATGGTTTGAAAGAAACCCTAAATCAATAAAAGAAGTCTTGATGTCATCTCTCGACTCTCTCTAGCCTATAATCCAGTCTCCTGAATTCTGATAGCACGAAGCGGCGATACCACTCTCATCGCTCTCGATAATCCCTCTCGTCTTCGTCGCTTCGAGCTACATCCTCTCATCTTCGACCCATCTCGATCCTTTCTCACACAATCCCGACTGACCGACTCAATATCTCTCACGGTCACATACTCAATATCTCTCACAATCGACTGAGTACTGAGTACTGAGTAGCACGTTCAAATCTGCGTGTTGATGTTGAACTCTCTTGCTCAAATCTGTGTAATAACCGAAAATTTTAAACTCCGTTAACCCGGATGTTAACCGAATTCCGATATGTCAATCTTAAATAAATAAATAAATAAAATAAAATGAGTTTTAGGTTCTATCATTTTATGTGACTTTAATTCACATAAAATGATGAGACTATGTAACTGAAAATTAATTTTTACGCACGTTAAAATTAAATAATAATTTATACAATACGGAACATAATTCCGTATGATATAAATTCCCGCGCATAACCGGAAATCCGAGGCGAGTAACGAGTTTCGTATCCTTATTTTTATGCGAGGGCAGGCCGGATGTGGCCCATTACTAGGCCCACATACCAAGCCCACCAGCCCACTTCCTAAACTAATGCTAACCCTAATCTTAATCCTGCATTTAACCCTAATTATATGAGGTTGCCTCCTCTCTCTCTCGCTCCACTGCAAATACACGACGTACGCTTCTCCTTTGCTCTCCGAAGACATCGATAGCAGCAGCACTCAACGGGAGAGAGAGAGGACATCGCCGACGCGCCGCTGCTGCAACAACCAGTCGCACGGTAAGCCTCGCCTTCTCGCTACTTCCCTTCCGTCCTCGCCTTGTATCGGAACTCACCTGCATCGTTTTGGCCGCACACAGCCGCAACACAGGAGGAGACGTGCAACAGCGCCGATCGACGACGCTACGAGGATTCAAGCAACAGGTGAGTCTTCCGCCCTCTTCTCCCTCTTCCGTTTCTGTTCGCCAGAGTAAATCGGCCCTCTCTTCACAGCCCCGACTGCAGGCCTTGCCGCCTAACGCCTCTGTCGACCGCCCAGCCGCCGCCGGAGCACTGGTAAGCCTCGCCTTCCAGCCTTCACCCTCCCCTCTTATAACCTTCTGTTCGCCACTCTAAAGCGAGAGCTTGGCCTGTTTGGATCTTGCAGTGAGTGGCTGCAACAACTTCCATCTATTTCGCGGCTGTTGCTCATTCCGAGTCCGGTGCGGTGTCGGTTTGACTTACTGCTTTACACAGGCGAGAAACTCCACCTCGGTCTTGTTAGCCTACCTTGACTCGCCGGAAAGGTTGTGCGGAGCCGGATCGAAGTAACACCGGTGAGTGTTGGTTCCTTATAAGCGTTTGAAGGCATGCGTAATATGATACTGAGTTGGGGCGGTTTGTGATACATAAGTTAGAATTTTCTGCAGATGTGGGAAACATGTTATACCTCATAGTCAAATAGAACGATACTGTAATAACCGGAATTTTTTAAACTCCGTTAAACCTGAATTTAACCGTTTTCCGAAACGCCAATCTTAAATAAATAAATACATAAATTAGAAGTAAAATAAAACGAGTGTTATTTCTATCATTTTATGTGACATTAATTCACATAAAATGACGAAACCTTGTAATCGGAAATAAAGTACGCACCTAAAATAAAAATAATAATAACTTAGATAATACGGAATTTAATTCCGTATTATATAACTTCCCGTACCTAACCAGAATCCGAGCGAGTAACGAGTTCCTATTCCGTTCTAATAAGAAAGCAGGCCGGATGCGGGCCACTACGAGGCCCAATTATTAGCCCAGCTCATAATTAAATCCTAACCCTAATTTCCACTTAACCTAACTATCCTCCTAACCTCCTGAGTGCCGCATCTGCTGCTTCCTCTCGCAAAACAATGGAACACCAGCAACAATCGCTGCCGCCGGACCTTTCTGCTTAGCCGCCACCACCGCCAGGACGAGCACACTGCTTGGGAACGCCGCTCGCCTCCACCGGGACTGCACGCAGGGAAGAGAAGACAACGGCCTTGCGCTAGAGCCGACTTCAGCGACCCGAACCGCCAGCGAGAGACGCCCTCCTACCGGTCTGTCTTTGCACCGCCAGTCTCGTCGGAGTGCCGCAGCGGACTGTAACCGGAGGGCTAGTGTACCTCCTCTCCTCGCCGCCCTCCTGCCGACCGTGTTCCGGACGAACCGCAGCCCCAAACCAAGAACTGGGTGTCGGTTACCCTTCGCGACTCAACCAGCCGGCAAGACGAAGTCTCGTCTCGTCATTCGGAGTACCGCTAGCCTGCAGCCATCATCGAAGTTCCGTATACAATTCCGGTAAGCCGACACGACCACCCGCCTCTTTCTTTTAATCACCAAACCGCAGCAATTCTAACCGGCTGTTGTACCTTGTCGATCCCCGGGTGGCTGGTGCTATGCAGGCTCGCCAGAGTTCGTGTTGAGCCGCTCTGATCGACTTTGGGCTGGTTATAAATCCTACAGTGACGAGACCAAGTCTGGTGGGTGAGTACCCCCTTCAAGTGTAATGTTGTATACGTATATAAGTTTATAGATGTAGAAATGGTTTGATGATTGTACTGGTATAAATATCAGTGTAGTATAGGTAGTATATTTTATGTGTATACATATAAATGGAACTTAAGAATGTGAGTGTGTGTATATATATATAATGGATTTAAGAACGTGAGTGTGTACGTGTGTGTGTGTGTATATATATATATATATATATATATATATATATATATATATATATATATATATATATATATATATATATATATATATATATATATATACGAATAGATTTTGAGAGTTGTGGTGTGATTTTGATCCACGTGCCTTGTATGACAGGCGTTTGAGTTTCTACGGTTGTAGACCGAGTTGAGATTTTGAGAGTTGTGGTGTGATTCAGGTAAGTCCTTGCGACTTACTTAGCTGGTTTCTGGATATTAGTTGAGTGATGATAGTGGTGTGTGTACCATGTGTGTTATAATAACAACTTGTTAAGACGACCGTTGTTATTATGTGTTAAGGCCCAAGTGTATGTATAACGGGCCGTGACATCACTGCCCAGCTCTGCCAGGAGACTGGGAGGTTCTCTATACCCAGACCATCCAGGTACACGGTGAGATGCATCGGATCCACTCCTGATGGGTACACGGGGGCGGAGGCGAGGTTTGGGAATCCCTCGTGTCACAAAATAAGTATCATTAGAGTGAATGACTTAAATGAAGATAATAAATGGTTGTTTGAAAGCATGATGAGTGTTTATTATTTTATGTGTGTGTGCTATTATTATTCTCCTAATGTTTAGATAACTAGCTAATGGTTGTTTTGTTGTGTTTTTAGATTTACTGCAGGTTAGAACAGCAGCTGAGTGATCCGGAAGTAGTGGTCAGCCGGATCTCCGTACTCTTTAGAGTGGGGGTTCGGGTTGTTGCTTTGTTGTCTTTCCCTTTTGTTAAGACAGTTAGTCTTTTCCGTTGTTTAAGTACGATAGGCTGTTAGACTTGTTGCATTCATCCTTTTACAAATACATTTTATGAATTTCGGTTTTTCTTATTTGTGTCTTGTTGCAAGATCCTAGTAATATTGTTGTCAAACTGAGGTCGGGACCCATTGTGAGGTCCTAACCAGTAATGTCCCGAGTTCTGAGAATTCGGGGTGTTACAGATACAGTTATATATGTATAAGTGTAAATGTAATGTAGGAGACGTATATGTGTATATATGTATAAGTGTAAATATAATTGCACTACAAGGCTTTTGTAGAAATAACAAAGGTGAGTAAAATGTAAAAGAGATATAAATATATATATAAATAAGTTGGGATTTTGGGATTTATATATATATAGAAACATAAGAATATATACACGCATGACGTAAGTGTACCTATATTCGTACAAGATGGGAAATAAAATATGTGGATATATTTATGAATACCGAATAATTACACAATTAAATAAGTGAGTTGAGGAGAAAGGTTAAAGTATATTATACGGATAATATATGTAATAGATTAGATAGTATCTGGGTTGAGGGGATTCAAGTTGGAACTGGTGACCTATAGGTAGCTAACCGAGAGACACAAAATATGGAAACAAGTTTTAAAAGGAATTAGAAAGTTTAAGAATAAATTCGAGAAACCTTCGGTTGAGGGTAAAATGGTCTTTTACCGTAAGAAACGTATTCCGTAATTCCTTAGCATGAGGTTGGACATCTGGATGTGATTTTGATCCACATGCCTTATTTGACAGGCGTTTGAGTTACCACGAGTACGGACTATTTGAGACGTGTTAGAGTGTATTTTTAATCAGGTAAGTCCTTGCGACTTACTTAGCCAGTTTCTGGATATTAGTTGAGTGATAGTGGTTGTGTGTGCTATGTGCGTGTGTTAATAATAATAACTTGTTAGGACGACCATGGTTATTATGAGCTAAGGCCCAAGTGTATGTATAACGGGCCGTAACATCACTGCCCAGCTCTGCCAGGAGACTGGGAGGTTCTCTATACCCAGACCATACAGGTACATGGTGAGATGCATCGGATCCACTCCTGATGGGTACACGGGGGCGGAGGCGAGGTTTGGGAATCCCTCGTGTCACAAAATAAGTATCATTAGAGTGAATAAATTAAATGAAGATAATAAATGGACTTGTTTGAAAGCATGATGGATGTTTATTATTTTATGTGTGTGTGTGTGCTATTATTACTCTCTTAATGTTTAGTTAACTAGCTAATGGTTTCTCTTGTTGTGTTTTTAGATTTACCGCAGGTTAGACCAGCAACTGAGTGATCCGGAAGTAGTGGTCAACCGGGTCTCCGTACTCCGTAGGGTTGGGGTTGTTGGTTGTTGTGGTTTCTTTGTTCGGACAGTTGTTGTTTTGCCCTTGTTTAAGTACTTTAGGCTGCTAGACCGTGTTGCATTCATTACCTTAAAAATACTATTTTATGAATTTCGGTTTTCCTTATTTGTGTCTTGTTGCAAGATCCTAGTAAATTGTTGTCAAACTGAGGTCGGGACCCATTGTGAGGTCCTAACCAGTAATGTCCCGAGTTCTGAGAATTCGGGGTGTTACAACATGGTATCAGAGCCCTAGGTTGGCAACAATGGCACTTGAAATCTTCTGAAAGACCGAATAAGTTTTAAGCAAGAACCCGAAAGGGGTCTGAGTTTTAAAAAGGGAACTTTTCGTTTTAAAATAGAAAAGTACGGCTGACCACCACTACTACCGCGGATCTCAGTATGCTTAGTATGAACTTTAAGTGTACTTTAATTGGACTTATTGCGTGATTAAACAGATGTGATAACAAAAAAAAAAAATACTTGTAGAAGATTAGTGGAAATTACAGTTATATTATACCCTTAACGGAGATAAGTAAATGAGATCCTCACTCCGTTGACACACCTAAGTATATTTGAAGGTTTCAACATAAGGATAAGTATGCTCAGCTTATGAGCATTAGGGTAGGGGAACGTCCGGGCAACTCTTTCGGACTTGTTGAGGAGCGTTGAGACGGAGAAGCGAAGACCAAAAGACAACGCCAACGACAATAGCAAGAAGAAGATACAGTCAACTCCACAGGGTCAAATGAAGAAAATCCATGAGAGAAGTTCCGGGGCAGCGTTGGCTGACCGACAAGTATAAAAGTTAGGAGAGATAACCCATAAATTCCTTCAAGTGTGGTGGAAAGCAACGTTACAGACAAAGAAGATGACGGAAGAAACAAGCATAGGTGTGGAAGTCAAAGAGAGGTGGTAGGACTCAGACAAGATATATAGAATTCAAGCTCACCGACGGACTAGAAGGTGAAAGTTGATGTCAGAAACAGAACAAAATATAATCACCTCGACAGTTTGCTTGACACCACGATCAAAATGGATAACCAAGACAGTCAAAAGCATAGAAGTCTACACGAAATACATTGTCCATCCAAATATGAAGGATTAAAGAGCTGTAAAATGGAAGCTTACGCGTTGCCAACAAGTGAAAGGCAGATTTCACCAGCATGGAAGCGGAGTGACTTTCTAGAAGACAAGTGAGTGACAGCAAGGCCGTGATACAAATATCAAAATCATAGAATCCTGAAAGCAGAGTCAAAGGGATCACTATAAAGGTAGCATTATAATACCAATCAAAGAAGGGAGTTTGTGAGAAGGATCTTGGCGTACCCGAATGCCACAATAATCTCCCTCTCACAAGTAGACTTAAAATTTTCAACACCAACGATTTACCCCGGGAACCACGAGCAGTTGATGGCTGAGGTAAAAGTAATCGCGAAGATGCACATACGAGCTATCATGAGAGAATTGATGAGTCCGTTGACGGTAGATGAATGATAATTCTAAATTCGGAAAGAGTATAACGCCCTGATAGTGCGAAAGAGAAGTGTAGATTATAGAAGAGTTAAAGAAGTACAAGCGGAGAAACTGGAGAAGATAGATTTTCACTAGGTTTATCAAATTTCAAAGAGATAGAAGAAACGTAAGCCTATGATCTTGTAGAAGGTCAACTATAGACTACTTGGTAACAACTGGGACTTTACACGTGCGGGTTAACTAGTGGTGACTGGTTGCCAAATAATAAGAATAACCACAGAGTTACAAAAGAACGTTATTGACATGAGGAGGAATCCTTAAAATGACCAATTGTGGCAACTGTGAAGCCAATGAATACGAGTGCCATTAACACTGAATAAGTTCAAGTCAGTAACTCTAAAGAGAATTGACGGTCCGAAATGACCCCTTATATCAGTAATGATATAAAAAGAATTGTTGTGAGGCCTTCTGATGTTATGCCATGAAGGAAAGCAAGAGCCTGACTATAGAGGAGATACCTGTTGCATGTGAGTTTGCAGAGGTATTCAGTGACGACCTGCCAGGATTACCCCCACAGAGGAGCGTTGATTTCAGCATTGACTTGGAGCCGAGCACGAGACCGATCTCGAAGGCTCCGTACCGTATGACACCGATAGAGTTGTTTGAGCTGAAGAAGCAGTTAGAGGAGCTAGCAGAGAAGGGTTTCATACGCCCTAGTGTGTCTACTTGGGGTGCGCCAATATTATTTGTGAAGAAGAAGGACGGATCGATGAGGCTCTGCATAGACTACAGAGAACTGAATAAAGTCACCATCAAGAACAAGTACCCACTGCCGCGTATAGACGACCTGTTGGACCAGTTGCATGGGGCGTCTGTGTTCTCGAGGATAGACTTGATATCAGGTTACTACCAGTTGAGGGTGAGAGATCAGGATATACCTAAGACGGCATTCCAGACTAGGTATGGTCATTATGAGTTCGTAGTGATGCCATTTGGGCTCACTAATGCACTAGCAGGTGTTCATGGAGTTGATGAATAGGATATTCATTGACTTCTTAGACCAATTTGTAGTGGTTTTTATTGACGACATCCTAGTCTACTCTAGGAGTCGAGATGAGCATGCCGGACACTTGAGGACAGTATTACAGATTCTACAGGATAGCCAGCTGTATGTTAAGCTATCCAAGTGTGAGTTTTGGATGTCAGAGGTGGCTTTCTTAGGTCACGTGGTGACTGCTGAGGGTATTAAAGTCGATCCGGCGAAGATCGAGTCAGTATCTTCTTGGCAACCTCCTAAGAATGCCAAGGAGGTTCGCAGCTTTCTAGGTAGTAGGGTATTACCGCCGGTTTGTGGAAGGGTTTTCCTTGATTGCCCGACCACTTACTTGTCTTTTGAGGAAGACTACTCGGTTTGTCTGGTCTGAGCCGTGTCAACAGAGTTTTAAGGAGCTGAAGAGGAGATTGACATCCGCTCCGATTTTGGCACAGCCTGAGGGTACGGATGACTTTGTGGTATACAGTGATGCATCCAAGCTGGGCTTGGGGTGTGTTTTGATGCAGAGGGGTAAGGTCATAGCCTATGCGTCTCGACAGATGAAGACGTATGATGAGAACTACCCCACACATGATCTAGAGTTGGCTGCAGTAGTCCACGCTCTTAAGATCTGGCGTCACTATCTCTATGGGGCGACATGTCAGATCTTCACAGACCATAAGAGTCTGAAGTACATATTCACTCAGAGAGAGTTGAATAACCGCCAGAGGCGGTGGTTAGGGTTGATCAAGGACTTTGACCTTGAGATTCTTTACCATCCCGGAAAGGCGAACGTGGTAGCTGATGCTTTGAGCCGGAAGACGCCTAGGGAGAGGGCAATAGCCCAGTTGACAGTACAACTACAGTTGCAGAGGGACTTGGCTTGGTTGGAGATAGAGATTCAGTTTCCCGATACTGATAGTCAGTTGGCTACCTTAGAGTTACTTCCTGATCTGTTGGATGAGATCCGACAGAAGTAGGAGACTTGCCCGACTTTGATCAGGATCCGATATAGGATGTCTCGAGATGAGGCCCCACAGTTCACTATTGGTGTTGATGGATTGATGAGACGTCAGGAACGCGTTTGTGTGCCGTCAGACAGTGAGTTGAGACCGAGGATACTAAGTGAGGCTCATGCTACCCCATACTCAGTACATCCTGGAGCGAGTAAGATGTACAAGGATGTGAGACGGTCCTTCGGGTGGGGTGGTTTGAAGCCCGATATGACTCGGTATGTAACTCAGTGTGCGACCTGCCAACAGGTCAAGATTGAGCATCGTAGGTCTGGAGGAGAGCTCCGCCCACTTCCAGTACCACAGTGGAAGTGGGAAGATATATCTATGGACTTTGTCACCGGATTGAGGCTCAGCAGAGGTTTTGATGCTATTTGGGTAGTAGTAGACCGTCTGACGAAGACCGTACGTTTCATTCCGATTAAGGAAACGTGGCCGGTAAGCCGTCTAGATGAGGAGTTCACCAGACACATTAGGAGACTCCATGGAGTACCGAGGACTA
Organism: Fagopyrum esculentum; assembly: GCA_033239045.1. Taxonomy (NCBI): domain Eukaryota; kingdom Viridiplantae; phylum Streptophyta; class Magnoliopsida; order Caryophyllales; family Polygonaceae; genus Fagopyrum; species Fagopyrum esculentum. The sequence goes on along the minus strand of BSUD01000008.1, from coordinate 6,334,976 downwards.
TCGTCTTTGACAGAGATGGACGTTTTACCTCGAGATTTTGGCAACAGGTACATACTGCTTTGGGGACAGGTATGGCCAGATCACCTTCCACTAGTAGAGTTTTCGTATAATAATAGCTGACATGCATCTATTGAGATGGCCCCTTATGAGGCTTTGTACGGGTGGAGATGTCGTACGCCATTATGTTGGGATGAGCCCAGCAGAGCTGATGGAGTAACTCCAGATCAGATACAGGATGACATCGCTCGGATTGCCCTAGTCCGAGAGCGGATGTTAGCAGCTCAGAGTCGTCAGAAATCCTACGCCGACAAAAGGCGTCGACCTTTGGAGTTTAGAGTGGGTGTTCAGGTGTGGCTGAGAGTGTCACCTACGAGAGGAGTCAGACGTTTCGGCATTAAGGGGAAGCTGAGTCCCCGATATGTAGGACCTTTCGAGATCTTGGAGAGAGTTGGAGAGGTGGCTTACAGATTAGCATTACCGCCGAGACTAGAGGATGTCCATCCGGTCTTCCATGTGTCTCAATTGAGAGAGTACATTCCGGATCCGAGACACGTCATCAGCCATGAGGATCTGATAGTTGAGCCTGACCATACATTTGTAGAGTACCCAGTAGTTGTCTTGGAGCGCAGTACTAGACATATGCGGACCAAAGAGATACCTATATTGAGGATCCAGTGGTCTAGACGAGGACCTGATGAGGCCACTTGGGAGACTGAGGAGAGTATTAGACGTAACTACCCCGAGTTCTTTGCGGGGTTAGAGGTTACTCCTGTTTTGACGAGTTAGTACTCGGATGTTGTGTTGTTTGACCTTTCAGGTTTTTATACTGTTTTGAGTGATTACGGTTATGTGACACATGTCTACTGTTCATGATTGAGTAGTTGCTTGTAGCCAACGAAAATGTTTAGAAAACTAGAATATACCAAAGGAAACGTGTGAGTAAAACAATGATTCTAAGTTTCGGGACGAAACTTCTTTTAAGGGGGCACTGATGTAATAACCGAAAATTTTAAACTCCGTTAACCCGGATGTTAACCGAATTCCGATATGTCAATCTTAAATAAATAAATAAATAAAATAAAATGAGTTTTAGGTTCTATCATTTTATGTGACTTTAATTCACATAAAATGATGAGAATATGTAACTGGAAATAAATTTTTACGCACGTTAAAATTAAATAATAATTTATACAATACGGAATATAATTCCGTATGATATAAATTCCCGCGCATAACCGGAAATCCGAGGCGAGTAACGAGTTTCGTATCCTTATTTTTATGCGAGGGCAGGCCGGATGTGGCCCATTACTAGGCCCACATACCAAGCCCACCAGCCCACTTCCTAAACTAATGCTAACCCTAATCTTAATCCCGCATATAACCCTAATTATATGAGGTTGCCGCTTCTCTCTCTCGCTCCACTGCAAATACACGACGTACGCTTCTCCTTTGCTCTCCGAAGACATCGATAGCAGCAGCACTCAACGGGAGAGAGAGAGGACACCGCCGACGCGCCGCTGCTGCAACAACCAGTCGCACGGTAAGCCTCGCCTTCTCGCTACTTCCCTTCCGTCCTCGCCTTGTATCGGAACTCACCTGCATCGTTTTGGCCGCACACAGCCGCAACACCGGAGGAGACGTGCAACAGCGCCGATCGACGACGCTACGAGGATTCAAGCAACAGGTGAGTCGTCCGCCCTCTTCTCCCTCTTCCGTTTCTGTTCGCCGGACTAAATCGGCCCTCTCTTCACAGCCCCGACTGCAGGCCTTGCCGCCTAACGCCTCTGTCGACCGCCCAGCCGCCGCCGGAGCACTGGTAAGCCTCGCCTTCCAGCCTTCACCCTCCCCTCTTATAACCTTCTGTTCGCCACTCTAAAGCGAGAGCTTGGCCTGTTTGGATCTTGCAGTGAGCGGCTGCAACAACTTCCATCTATTTCGCGGCTGTTGCTCATTCCGAGTCCGGTGCGGTGTCGGTTTGACTTACTGCTTTACACAGGCGAGAAACTCCACCTCGGTCTTGTTAGCCTACCTTGACTCGCCGGAAAGGTTGTGCGGAGCCGGATCGAAGTAACACCGGTGAGTGTTGGTTCCTTATAAGCGTTTGAAGGCATGCGTAATATGATACTGAGTTGGGGCGGTTTGTGATACATAAGTTAGAATTTTCTGCAGATGTGGGAAACATGTTATACCTCATAGTCAAATAGAACGATACAGTTAAGTGTGGCTAGAAAATATCTCCGAATTTGGTGTGTATATGTAATGTAGGAGACGTATATGTGTATATATGTATAAATGTAAATATAATTGCACTACAAGGCTTTTGTAGAAATAACAAAGGTGAGTAAAATGTAAAAGAGATATAAATATATATATAAATAAGTTGGGATTTCGGGATTTATATATATATATATAGAAACATAAGAATATATACACGCATGACGTAAGTGTACCTATATTCGTACAAGATGGGAAATAAAATATGTGGATATATTTATGAATACCGAATAATTACACAATTAAATAAGTGAGTTGAGGAGAAAGGTTAAAGTATATTATACGGATAATATATGTAATAGATTAGATAGTATCTGGGTTGAGGGGATTCAAGTTGGAACTGGTGACCTATAGGTAGCTAACCGAGAGACACAAAATATGGAAACAAATTTTAAAAGGAATTAGAAAGTTTAAGAATAAATTCGAGAAACCTTCGGTTGAGGGTAAAATGGTCTTTTACCGTAAGAAACGTATTCCGTAATTCCTTAGCATGAGGTTGGACATCTGGATGTGATTTTGATCCACATGCCTTATTTGACAGGCGTTTGAGTTACCACGAGTACGGACTATTTGAGACGTGTTAGAGTGTATTTTTAATCAGGTAAGTCCTTGCGACTTACTTAGCTAGTTTTTGGATATTAGTTGAGTGATAGTGGTTGTGTGTGCTATGTGCGTGTGTTAATAATAATAACTTGTTAGGACGACCATGATTATTATGAGCTAAGGCCCAAGTGTATGTATAACGGGCCGTGACATCAATGTCCAGCTCTGCCAGGAGACTGGGAGGTTCTCTATACCCAGACCATACAGGTACACGGTGAGATGCATCGGATCCACTCCTGATGGGTACACGGGGGCGGAGGTGAGGTTTGGGAATCCCTCGTGTCACAAAATAAGTATCATTAGAGTGAATGACTTAAATGAAGATAATAAATGGACTTGTTTGAAAGCATGATGGATGTTTATTATTTTATGTGTGTGTGTGTGCTATTATTACTCTCTTAATGTTTAGATAACTAGCTAATGGTTTCTCTTGTTGTGTTTTTAGATTTACCGCAAGTTAGACCACCAACTGAGTGATCCGGAAGTAGTGGTCAGCCGGGTCTCCGTACTCCGTAGGGTTGGGGTTGTTGGTTGTTGTGGTTTCTTTGTTCGGACAGTTGTTGTTTTGCCCTTGTTTAAGTACTTTAGGCTGCTAGACCGTGTTGCATTCATTACCTTAAAAATACTATTTTATGAATTTCGGTTTTCCTTATTTGTGTCTTGTTGCAAGATCCTAGTAAATTGTTGTCAAACTGAGGTCGGGACCCATTGTGAGATCCTAACCAGTAATGTCCCGAGTTCTGAGAATTCGGGGTGTTACAATCTGCGTGTTACTATCGACTTTCTTGCTCAAATTTGTGTGTTACTGATTCTCCTTGCCATTATTGAGTTGTTGTGCTGCTTTGTTTCTCATACCCAGTCTCAATTCTCCTTGCTCTATTTCTCATACTCAATCTCGATTCTTCTTGCCAAGTGTCATTGCTGAGAAGTTGTTCTGTACCGGATCACCCGGATATCCGCTGTCAGATATTCAATCCATTTTACTTCTTGGATCGGATATCAGACAACTTTCGAATTCAGATACCATATTAACAAAAAAAATTCCCCGGATATATAAAGAATTCTTCGCTATTATAAACAAAATTATGAAACTTATTCCGAATCTAGGTTCGGAGCAAAGTTTATTCCGAAAATGCACGAAGTTGTGAGGTAGGGAACTAAAACGCGGTGACTCACCGCGTTTCTATTGTTAAAAAACGCTGTATATAACCATATCTTACGGAAATTTTAAAAAAAAAATAAATGCAAGAAACGCGGTGGCTCACCGCGTTTCTGTTATTTGTTTTTTTTAACAAGAAACGCGGTGACTCACTGCGTTTCTTGCCTTTTTCTGCGCGTGGCAGAAAGGCTGTGACTCACCGCGTTTTTAACCAGTAAAAACGCGGTGAGTCACTGCGTGTTTATTGCATTGCTGCAGCATCGCAATAACTCACCATTATTGCTGTTGAACGTTATCCTGCAAACTGCAAAATTGAAGACGAGACGAAGGGAAGACGACGAAGGGAAGACGACGAACATTGAAAACTCTGTTGATTCTTTGTTCTATAAATCTTCACACCTCTCCTTCTATTTTCACATCAAACTTCAAAGAAGTCTTCTTTCTCTCTTGTTATTTTCTCCATTAAAATTGTAAAGCTCACCTCATAGAGGCTGCCGGACCACCGCTGGACCACTGCTGGACCACCGCCGGACTACCCTATACCGCAAACGGACCACCCCGCAACCTTTTCTTTAAGTAAGTGATTCCTTCTTAATATTTGTTAGTTTTGTATTAGCATATTTAGGGTTAGGGTTTTGTTAGTAATTAGACAAATTATTTATGCTTACATATTTTGTTATATATTTTGTTAGTATTAAATACATGTTAGTAGTTTAGTTTAGGTTAAGATATGTTAGTAGTTTAGTTAGATTAGTTTAAGTTTACACATTTTGTTAGTTATATACTTAGATTAGATCATTGTTTAGTCATGTAATTTTGTGTAATATAAAAATATAATGTTAAAAATTTAATAATATGAAAGATTTTGTTAGTATAAAAATGTTAGTTTAGGGTTAAGATATGTTATTAGTTTAGTTAGATTAGTTTATCTTAACTTAGATAAGATTAGTATTAAATAGAAATTGTATAAACAAATTAGTGTAAATAGATAAGTTAAAAGAATAGGTAAAAAATGTTAGTCTAAATATATTTTTTTAGAATAGGTAAAAATGTTAGTCTAAATATATTTTTTTAGAAATGTCTAAATAGATTAGTATTAATATATGATTTTGTCATTAGTAAAATAGTTTAAATAGATTAGTATTAATATATAATTTTGTCATTAGTAAAATATATGATTTTATTAAGATTACTATATAAATTTTATAGATTTACTATGAATATTGAGTAGGAAATATTTTTTTTAGAATAGGTAAAATATGTTAGTCTAAATATATTATTTTGTCATTACTCATTAGTATAATAGTTTATGACTAAAAAATTGTTAATCATTAGTTTAACGAAAAATATGAATATGAAACATTTTATTAAGATGACTATATAAATTTTATAGATTTAATATGAATATTGAGTAGGAAATATTTTATGTAGATTAAATAAAATATTTTTTTAGAATAGGTAAAATATGTTAGTCTAAATATATTATTTTGTCATTAGTTTAATAGTTTATGACTAAAAAATTATTAATCATTAGTTTAATGAAAAATATTGATTATGTAACATTTTATCAAGATTACTATATAAATTTTATAGATTTACTATGTATATTGAGTAGGAAATATTTTATTTAGATTAAATAAAATATTTTTTTAGAATAGGTAAAATATGTTAGTCTAAATATATTATTTTGTCATTACTCATTAGTATAATAGTTTATGACTAAAAAATTGTTAATCATTAGTTTAACGAAAAATATTGAATATGAAATATTTTATTAAGATGACTATATAAATTTTATAGATTTACTATGAATATTGAGTAGGAAATATTTTATTTAGATTAAATAAAATATTTTCTTAGAATAGGTAAAATATGTTAGTCTAAATATATTATTTTGTCATTAGTATAATAGTTTATGACTAAAAAATTATTAATCATTAGTTTAATGAAAAATATTGATTATGTAACATTTTATTAAGATTACTATATAAATTTTATAGATTTACTATGTATATTGAGTAGGAAATATTTTATTTAGATTAAATAAAATATTTTTTTAGAATAGGTAAAATATGTTAGTCTAAATATATTATTTTAGAAACGTCTAAATAGATTAATATTAATATATGATTTTTTCATTACTACAATAGTTTATGACTAAAAAATTGTTAATCATTAGTTTAACGAAAAATATTGAATATGAAACATTGTTGTCCATAATTTAACGTAATGTAAATAGATGGATGACAACAATAACTACCCCCTATGGCAAAACATGGAAACGTACACGAGATTGCTGACGGATAATGAGTACGCGCAAACTGTGATGGCCGGGTATGAAAATATTCCCATGCATACAACTCATCCCACCATGGCACCATCGACATCACATGCGTCCTCAAGCCATGGAGATGGAATGAAGTTGATGAAGATGATATACATGTTGATCAGAATGGTGTTGAGACTGATGATGAGATTCTTGAAACTGAAGAAGATCGTCACATTGAAGATGGCCCTGCATCACCAGATTATGACCAAGTCGTAGCAGAAGCGGACCGAATAATAAGAGATCAAGCCATCAACCCAAACTGGAACAACGTCGTCGAACCAGTATCAACACAGATGAATTCATGGGAGGATCCTTATGCTTCCATTCAAATGCACGACGTTGATGGATTTTATATAGGTCAATGTTTCAACTCATTGAGCGATTTGAAAACGCAGCTTGGAAGTTATTCCCTAAGAAGTGGATACCCTTACAAGACAGGTAGAGCAGATGCACATTATTACACCGTCTATTGTGCTAGAAAAAGTGAAACCGGATGCACATGGCTAGTTTCTGCTCATCGGGTTGATCAAGCGCTAGATTTGTGGTCTGTGCACCGGCATAACGGGCCTCATATCCCTGCTTGTGTCTCTCATTCGCGAGAACTCGATAACCGTAATGCAACTTCCAGATTCATCAGCAATGAGATTCATAACCTTGTTCGCCAAGACTTGACAATCAAACCGCGAACCATTATAGAAGTTATAAACATGAAATACAAAGTGATTCCAAGTTACAAGAAAGCGTGGGAGGGCAAACAAAAAGCAATTGCTGATATCTATGGAGATTGGAAGCAGTCGTACGCTGATTTACTGCGATATATGGAAGCCCTACAACAATCAAACCCGGGTACAGTGGTTGACTGGGTCACAACAGAAACAAGTGATCGGTCAGTGAGGATGTTTCAACGCGTCTTTTGGGCATTTGGACCTTCTATTGCTGGTTTCAAGCATTGTCGTCCTGTGATCTCAATTGATGGAACCCACTTATACGGAAAGTACAAGCACGTCCTGCTAATTGCTATGGTTGTTGATGCAAATGAACAACTTTTCCCTCTTGCATTTGCCCTTGTGGAAGCGGAGAATACAAAAAGTTGGCCATGGTTTATGAGTTGCATTCGCGAACATGTGACAGATAGAGTCGGCTTGTGTGTAATTTCTGATAGACACGCAGGGATAAGTAGGGCAATGACGGATCCAAGATGGAGTCCACCAAATGCATATCATAGGTTTTGCATCCGTCATCTTAAGTCTAATGTTCAAACTCGTTATAAAGATTCGCAACTCAAATTCCTAGTGGGTGTGACTGCATACGTCCGTGAGGGACGTCCTTTTTCCACCGGGTTTGACCAAATTGGTGAAAAAAACCGTGAATGTCGTGTGTTTCTCCAAGAAATTGGCCTCGAGAAATGGTCTCTACATCATGACGGTGGTTTACCATATGGATGCATGACCACAAACATGTCTGAGTGTTTCAACGGGGTAATGAAAGGCACAAGATCTCTTCCAGTCACTAGTATTGTGCAAGCAACGTTCGCCCGTTTGAACAGTTATTTTGTTACAAGGCGTGGTCGAGCTGTTAAACGCATACAAGACGGCTTAACCTTATCTCAACATATAGATCAAAAAATTGAAAACTTTAAGGAGGTAGCCATGACAGCAACAGTGAGTCCATTTAACATTGAGCAAGGAATATATCAAGTCCAGGTACCTAGAGTAGACCGGGGCGGTCGCCGCAACTTTACCGTTCGTTTACAACAACGTCAATGTAGTTGTCATACCTGGCAGTTGCTGAAGTTTCCATGCCCCCACGTACTTGTTGTTTGTTATTATCACAAGTGGTCCTTTGAGCCCTTTGTTGATGGATTTTTCACCACACATTCATATCTTGAGACGTACAAGCCATACTTCCAACCTGTTGGTGATCAAACAGAATGGCCAGTAGTACATGGGCCGTTAATAGTCCCGGATCCAAGTTCTAAGCGCCCAAGTGGAAGACAAAGAGACTCGAGAATCAGAAATGAAATGGATCAAAGTGAAAGAGGAAAAAGTCGTTGCGGAAGTTGTGAACAACTTGGTCATAATAGAAGGAGTTGTCGTTCTCAAGTTGGGTCATCAAGTAGAGATTAGAAGTTGTTTGTTGTATTAAGTTTAGCTGTCAATGAAATATGAAGTTGTTTGTTTTTATATTAAGTTGTTTTATCAATGAAATATGAAGTTGTGTTTGTTTGTTGTGATATTGTTTAGTCAATCAAACTTAAAGTTCTTTACCACATGTAGATGGATCTGGACCCACGTGTACCAGATTTGCTTAGGCGTCAGGCTGAGCATCGTAGTGATGATGTGTGGTCGCGTGTCCCTTATGTAAGAACAACTCTAAACTAAAATTGATAATTTTTATAATTTGGTGTTGATTTCGTAATCTTAACAATATGCTTAATCATTTGCAGACTTAGCAGCCATTGACTGCTAGAATGCATCTTAGAAACATTGTTTCATGCCTCCCACCAGATGAGAGGGTAATTCATTATCTTAAGCTGGCTGGATTTTATGGGATCTATCGTCTTGGATCTTCCTTTCAGTTAGATGCTGAGTTGATCACAGCATTAGTTGAGAGATGGAGACCTGAGACACATACTTTTCACCTAGCTGTCGGTGAGGCGACGATCACACTACAGGACGTCGCAGTATTGTTGGGTCTTACCATAGATGGACCTGCTGTGACTGGTAGTGCAGACTACCAGTGGGGGAGTGTCGTTGAGTTGCTTCTTGGAGAGCGCCCGGAGCCGAGTGAAATTAAAGGTTCATCTTTATAATTTTCGTGGCTACGGAGGTTCATTGCACGAGGTCTCCCAGAGGATGTTGATGAGGATATAGTGCGGCGTCATGCTCGAGCATATATATTGTTGCTCATGGGCGCAGTGATGTTTGCAGATACCAGTGGTGGCTCTATACAGCTTTTGTACCTCCCATTGTTGGGGGATCTAGAGGCAGCTGGTCGATATAGTTGGGGTTCTGCGACGTTAGCTTTTCTGTACAGACAACAATGTAAAGCGGCCCATAAAGAAAAATACGAGATTACAGGACCATTGATCTTATTGCAGGTAAACCCTAAATATTGAACATCTTTCGGTAAATAAATTAACTTATTTCACATTCTAATATTCATTAAGCAATTGTAGCTATGGTCGTGGGAGAGGAGCCCCATAGGAAGACCCCAATGCTCGTTTTACCCGAATCAGGGTACTAAAACAGATCGCTGGAATGCTGCGAGAAGACATAGGAGACAGAGGTATCCAGTAGCAGATCTACACCCACCTCCACTTGGTGATCACTTTCTTCGCAGAGTAGATGCGTTGGCTATGAGGTATATAAATTGATAATTTTTCGGTTGCATATATACGTTTATATCAATGATAAAATTTTTTTTTATTTTTAAAATATTATAGATGAGTAGGCCACGTATTCTCATATGAGCACGCCCCTAAAAATCTGGCGTATTATCGGGATGCCCTAGATAGTCAGAGGTCCGATGAGGTTAGATCTAATATTCTTTAACGGCATAATCTTTTAAATTATACATGTTTTTTCTCACCAAAATGTTTTTGTAGTTTGTATGGGAGCCATATACAGACGACATTTTGGATGCCCTTGCTCCTCTTTGTTGTCAGGGTCGACATATTTGGAGGAGTGAGACACCCATGATATGTTTTGATATAGTGGAGCATCATCGGCCTGAGCGTGTTTTGAGACAGTTTGGGCAAGTGCAAATCCCACCTATCTCATGTGCTTACAGCAAGGAGTTGCACGCTGTTGATAGAAGGGGCCAACATCATACTGACTGGGCAATTTTTCATAGCACCTACATCGCTGAGTGGGAGAGGCGCGCAGAATCTATAGCACATTCTGACCCACCTGAAAGTGTGCCAAACTTCTTACATGACTATATGACTTGGTACACAAGTAGGACGCGTATTTTGATCAACCCTTCAGGACAGACATCACTTGTCCATTATCAGCCTCTCGCTCCTGATCTTTATGCCAACGTGAGTACTTTACTAATAAACATATAGTTAATCAATTAGTTCTTGGTATAATGATTTTTTTCAGGGTCAATATATTTCTGACGTAACAAGCAGAGGAAGAGAAACTGTTGACCAAGCTTCACAGTTGCACTCACAACAGCAATATGGGGAGATGATGAGTGGAGTTTCAGGGTACTATGACTACGTGAGTTCACAAGGCGCAGATATACTTAGTCACCTACCCTTTCATCCGTCTTACTACCAGCATCCGAGTTCACAGGGCGCTGGTACGTCACAGGGGACACCTCCACAGACGACACATTATCCATATGCGACACCTCCCCATGCTCAGCCCCAGACCCAGCCAGATTTTACATCATATGGAGGTGCTTCGGGTTCGGATGCTATGTCAGGGCCGTCGGGATACTTCACCGGCTCAGGATTTGTTAGCCTTATGGAGAGCATGCCATATTCATATCCATCTGGGAGCATGTCGTAGTTTGGGAAGATCCCACAACCTTTCGTATCTCCCCCTCTTCCTCGTCGGTCTGCATATATAGACCCTATCAGGCACATTGGTCCGTCTACAGACTATCAAGCCGAAAACATGTCAGTTATCGATGAAAGTGATGAAGATGAATGATGCATTTGTTTTTTTTTGATAAACAAATGAATGATGTAGTTATATTTTTGATAAACTAATGAATGATGCATTTGTTTATTGTATTTGTTTTTAATATTTATATTTTTTATTTTCATTTATTGTTTCACTATTAAAAAAATATTAGTGGAGAGAACAATTATTTTTATTTTAATAACAATAACTAGTAAAACAGAAAAAAAAATAAAAGTTTCGGAAATAAATAGAAAATTATAACGTGTCGTTTTATATTTGAGAAACAAATTAAATTAGGTTCCTCATTGTTGTGGTTTTAGATTAACAAGTTTATCAAACGAATACGTAAATACATATTGTTGTGGTTTTAGATTAACTAGTGCAACGCTTTTTAAAAAAAAAAAATTAATAAGAGAAACGCGGTGACTCACCGCGTTTCTCTATTTTATTTTATTTTTATTGAGAGAAACGCGGTGACTCACCGCGTTTCTCTCCTTAAAATTTTTTTTTTAAAAATTTTTGCCTGACGTGGTTAGTCACCGCGTTTCTTTACAGAAGAAACGCGGTGACTCACCGCGTTTTATATCCAAGCCTGAATCCGTCGTGTATTCTCGGAATAAAGTTTCATCCGAACCTAGTTTCGGAAAAACTTTCATTGTTTCGTTTATTCTGGCAAAGAATTCATATATAAAACAATCCTATTCTGCCCTGCTGCCCTAGAGTCCTAGACTCCTTTCTGAATTTGTTTTCCCTTTTCATTCTTTTGAATATAATAATTATGTTTTTGAATTTAATTAATGTTTAATTGAATTTGATTATTGTCTAATTATTATTTTTTTTATCTTGTGTTGGGCTACTCTACATGTTTAGAGGTAAGTACATCTCAATTAGGTTATTAAGCAATCGATATTAAATACTATATGAAATGATGATATATGCTAATTATTTAACTAAATATTATTTTACATAAATGTTATATACTCATTACGTGTATAAGTGACTAATTAAATTAATATTTTGATTTAGTTTTAATTTGTTAGTCATTATATATTTGTGGGCTTTTTTTTTTTTCAGGTACGGTTCAATTAATGCAGTACGGTCGTACGGCCGCCCGTACGGCCGACACGTGTCCCGAAATTTTTTTTTTTTTTTT
>BSUD01000008.1:6173052-6318947 GCA_033239045.1 Fagopyrum esculentum | reverse complement strand
GAGTATATATAGGTATATATATAACTACAAGGGTAAAGTGTATATATATATATATATATATATATATATAGACGGGTGGTAGAATCGTAACCGGGAATGGTTAAAGTAGTACGACCGGGTAAGGTGCACTAGAGATGAAGGTTGCGGTGGTTCCAAGGAGTGGCAAGGGTTATCGTTGCACTTACGAAAATATTTTAAGGATTCGTGATGTAACTTAAACTAAGCTTGTTTAGGATTTGATCTTAGACCTAGTAGTTAAGTGTAAAGGTCGGACCTTAGCAACCACTTTGAATTTCTAAACCTTGTTAACTTTAGAATCTCTAGTTAATATATCCTTGAGAACCAGATTTCGAAAATAAGTTCCAAAAGAAAAGATTAGATTTTAATGATAGACTTTTGAGAGTTTCCGGGATCAGGGGTAAAATAGTCTTTTACCTTAAGAGAGTGTTTTCGAAATTTTCTCTTGATGAGTTTGTGCATCTTAGAAGTTATAGACTTCTAAGATTATGGGATGTATTTTGATCCACGTGCCTTGTATCACAGGCGTTTCAGTTCTACGGTTGCAAACCGAGTTGAGATTGTGAGAGTTGTGGTTTGATTCAGGTAAGTCCTTGCGACTTACTTAGCTGGTTTCTGGATATTAGTTGAGTGATAATAGTGGTGTGTGTACCATGTGTGTTATAATAACAACTTGTTAGGACGACCGTTGTTATTATGTGTTAAGGTCCAAGTGTATGTATAACGGGCCGTGACATCACTGCCCAGCTCTGCCAGGAGACTGAGAGGTTCTCTATACCCAGACCATACAGGTACACAATGAGATGCATCGGATCCACTCCTGATGGGTACACGGGGGCGGAGGCGAGGTTTGGGAATCCCTCGTGTCACAAAATAAGTATCATTAGTAAGAGTGAATAACTTAAATGAAGATAATAAATGGACTTGTTTGAAAGCATGATGGGTGTTTATTATTTTATGTGTGTGTGCTATTATTATTCTCCTAATGTTTAGATAATTAGCTAATGGTTTCTTTTGGTTGTGTTTTTAGATTTACCGCAGGTTAGAACAGCAGCGGAGTGATCCGGAAGTAGTGGTCAGCCAAGTCTCCGTACTCCTTAGAGTGGGGGTTGGGTTGTTGTTTGTCGTTCTTTCTTTTGTTAAGACAATTGATCTTTTTCCCTTTGTTTAAGTACTATAGGCTGCTAGACCTTGTTGTACTCATTCCTTTAAAAATACTATTTCATGAATTTCGGTTTTTCTTATTTGTGTCTTGTTGCAAGATCCTAGTAATATTGTTGTCAAACTGAGGTCGGGATCCATTGTGAGGTCCTAACCAGTAACGTCCCGAGTTCTGAGAATTCGGGGTGTTACAACATGGTATCAGAGCTCTTGGTTGGCAACAATGACACTTGAAATCTTCTGAAAGACCGAATAAGTACTTGAGCAGAACCCGAAAAGGGATTTGAGTTTTAAAAAGAACTTTTGGTTTTCAAATGCATGCATAGTCTGGTTGGGGATAGAAAAGTACGGCTGACCACCACTACTACCGCGGATCTCAGTATGCTTAGTATGAACTTTAGGTTTTACTTTTGTGGACTTATTAGCTTGATTAAACATATGTGATATAGATAAGTACATGTAGAAGATTAGTAGAAATTATAGTTATATTATACACTTAACGGAGATAAGTAAATGAGATCCTCACTCCGTTGACACACCTAAGTATATTTGAAGGGTTTCAACGTAAGGATAAGTACGCTCAGCTTATGAGCATTAGGGTAGGCGAACGTCCGGGCAACTCCTTCGGACTTGTTGAGGAACGTTGAAACGGAAAAGTGAAGACCAAAAGACAACACCAACGACAATAGCAAGAAGGAGATACAACCAACTCAACAGGGTCAAATGAAGAAAATACATGAGAGAAGTTCCGGAAAAGCGTTGGCTGACCGGCAATTATACAAATTAGGAGAGGCAACCCATAAATTCTTTCAAGTGTGTTGGAAACAAGCATAGGTGTGGAAGTCAAAGAGAGGTGGTAAGGACTCAGACAAGAGATATAAAATTCAAGCTCACTGACGGACCAGAAGGTGAAAGTTGATGCCAGAAACAGAACAAAATATGATCACCTCGATAGTCTACTTGACACCACAATCAAAATGGATAACCAAGACAGTCAAAAGTATAGAAGTCAACACGAAATACATTGCCCATCCAAATATGAAGAATTAAAGAGCTGTAAAATGGAAGCTTACGCGTTGCCAACAAGTGAAAGGCAAATTTCACCAACATGGAAGCGGAGTGACTTTCTAGAAGACAAGTGAGTGACAACAAGGGCCGTGATACAAATATCAAAATCATTGAATCCTTAAAGCAGAGTCAAAGGGATCACTATAAAGGCAGCATTATAATACCAATCAAAGAAGGGAGTTTGTGAGAAGGATCTTGGCGTACCCGAATGCCACAATAATCTCCCTCTCACCAGTGGACTTAAAATTTTCAACACCAACGATTTACCCCGGGAAACCACGAGCAACTGATGGTTGAGGTAAAAGTAATCGCGAAGATGCATATACGAGCTATCGTGAGAGAATTGACGAGTCCGTTGACGGTAGATGAATGATAAATCTAAACTCGGGAAGAGTATAACGCCTTATAGTGCGAAAGAGAAGTGTAGATTATAGAAGAGTTAAAGAAGTACAAGCGGAGAAACTAGAGAAGATAGATTTTCACCAGGTTTATCAAATTTCAAAGAGATAGAAGAAACGTAAGCCTATGATCTTGTAGAAGGTCAACTATAGACTACTTGGTAACAACTGGGACTTTACACATGCGGGTTAACTAGTGGTGACTGGTTGCCAAATAATAAGAATAACCACAGAGTTACAAAAGAACTTTATTGACATGAGGAGGAATCCTTAAAGCGACCAATTGCGGCAACTGTGAAGTCAATCAATACGAGTGCTAGTAACACTGAATAAGTTCAAGTCAGTAACTCTAAAGAGAATTGACGGTCCGAAATGACCCCTTATATCAGTAATGATATAAAAAGAATTATTGTGAGCAGTTGCTTGTCTACTGACTAAGGAAAATGTTACAAATCACGGTTAGTATGGATGGATTCGTATAAGGAGAACTAGAGGGGTAAGAAGAAGCAGATGATTTTGACCAAGTCATACGTCAATCCGGACAAAGGGTATGCACGTAGTATACCACACAAATGAGATTGATGGTGTACTTTCGAGAAAAAGTTGGAGTCAATTTTCGAGATTTACAAAGGAAGCCCTTATGACTAAAGATGTGACACATAATAATTGGAATTATAGAGGCACAAACATAGAAAATATAATTTAATGCCGTGGTGAAAAGTCTTATAGAGTTTTGAGGTGATTGTAAATGGAACCTACATCTTTGTTTGAACAGACATCAGAAAAAATTTAAAGTGAAATGGTGGTACTCCAATGAAAATTTAAGTTAACCTTGATAACCAATAATATGTAGATGAAGGAGTAGTAGTGAGATTTCATACAAATAGTGTACTAGAAGTCCATTCCCGACTGATCACAAATGAGTTGAGGAAAGTAATAAGACCAACCAACGTGGTCCGTAAGGCGTAAACGAGGAAACTCAAAGGGATTTAACTATCCTACATGTGGTAAAGATTTAAAAGAAGGTGAAACGACATGAGTATAAGAAAAACATAATAAATGCGATGCGAAGAATTGGACTTTTGAGAAAATCAGATACATCTGATATTTGTATACAAAGGGTACAGATGACTTTGTGGTATACGGTGATATATCCAAGCTGGGCTTGGGTGTATTTTGATGCAGAGGGGTAAGGTCATAGCCTATGCGTCTCGACAGTTGAAGACGTATGAGGAGAACTACCCCACACACGACCTAGAGTTAGCTGCAGTAGTCCATACTCTAAAGATCTGGCGTCACTATCTCTATGGGGCGACATGTCAGATTTTCACAGACCATAAGAGTCTAAAGTATATATTCACTCAGCGGGAGTTGAATAACCGCCACAGGCGGTGGTTAGAGTTGATCAAGGACTTCGACCTTGAGATTCTCTACCACCCCGGAAAGGCGAATGTAGTAGCTGATGCTTTGAGCCGGAAGACGCCTAGAGAGAGGGCGATAACCCGATTGACAGTACAACCACAGTTGCAGAGAGACTTGGCTTGGTTGGAAATAGAGATTCAGTTTCCCGATACTGATAGTCAGTTTGCTACTTTGGAGTTACTTCCTGATCGGTTGGATGAGATCCAACAGAAGGAGGAGACTTGCCCGACTTTGACCAGGATCCGAGACAGGATGTCTCGAGATGAGGCCCCACAGTTCACTATTGGTGCAGATGGAGTGATGAGATGTCAGGACCGCGTTTGTGTGCCGTCAGACAGTGAGTTGAGACAGAGGATACTAGGTGAGGCTCATGCTACCCCATACTCAGTACATCCTGGAGCGAGTAAGATGTACAAGGATGTGAGACGGTCCTTTTGGTGGGGTGGTTTGAAGCCGATGTGACTCGGTATGTAGCTCAGTGTGCAACCTGCCAGCAGGTCAAGATTGAGCATCGTAGGTCCGAAGGAGAGCTCCACCCACTTCCAGTACCACATTGGAAGTGGGAGGATATATCTATGGATTTTGTCACAGGATTGAGGCTCAGCAGAGGTTTTGATGCTATTTGGGTAGTGGTAGACCGTCTGACGAAGACCGCACGTTTCATTCTGTAACACCCCGAATTCTCAGAACTCGGAACATTACTGGTTAGGACCTCACAATGGGTCCCGACCTCAGTTTGACAACAATTTTACTAGGATCTTGCAACAAGACACAAATAAGAAAAACCGAAATTCATAAAATGTATTTGAAAAAGGATGAATGCAACAAAATCTAACAGCCTATCGTACTTAAACAACGGAAAAGACTAACTGTCTTAACAAAAGGAAGGGACAACAAAACAACAACCCAAACCCCCATTCTAAAGAGTACGGAGACCCGGCTGACCACTACTTCCGGATCACTCAGCTGTTGTTCTAACCTGCAGTAAACTTAAAACACAACAAAACAACCATTAGCTAGTTATCTAAACATTAGGAGAATAATAATAGCACACACACACATAAAATAATAAACACTCATCATGCTTTCAAACAATCCATTTATTATCTTCATTTAAGTCATTCACTCTAATGATACTTATTTTGTGACACGAGGAATTCCCAAACCTCGCCTCCGCCCCCGTGTACCCATCAGGAGTGGATCCGATGCATCTCACCGTGTACCTGGAGGGTCTGGGTATAGAGAACCTCCCAGTCTCCTGGCAGAGCTGGGCAGTGATGTCACGGCCCGTTATACATACACTTGGGCCTTAACACATAATAACAACGGTCGTCCTAACAAGTTGTTATTATTATAATCACATACATTGCACACACACAACCATTATCACCCAACTAATATCCAGAAACTGGCTAAGTAAGTCGCAAGGACTTACCTGAGTCAAATCACACTCTAACAAGTCTCAAATCGGTCCGTACTCGTGGTAACTCAAACGCCTGTCAAAAGGCATGTGGATCAGAATCACATCTAGATGTCCAACCTCATGCGAAGGAATTACGGAAAAAGCTCTCTTACGGTAAAAGACCATTTTACCCTTAACGTCGGAAATTCTCAAAGTTTATTCTTGAATTCTACTAATTTCTTTCTTATCTTGTTTTCCATAGATTATGTCTCCCGGGTAGCTACTTATAGGTTATAAGGTCAAACTCGAGACAACTCGAAGAAGGACAACATTCCTTCTCTCCGGTTACCAATTACGCTACTACATATATTATACCGTCAACATGTTTTAACCTTTCTCCTCAACTCATTTATTTTTACATAGTTTCCTAACTCCCAACTCGTACTTATGTATTAACTCATATATTTATATAATCTACATTTATGTTTATAATTATATTCTTATATAAAAAATTACATTCCTATTAATTCTATGCTTTTATTTAGTTTATTCATACACTCACTTATACCTCTATATATATATAAATATATATATATATATATATATATATATATATATATATATATATATATATATATATATATATTCGTATTAATGTGCATTTACGTATTTATATATATAAGTATACATCTCTACTGCGGTACCTCACTCTAATGTCTAATATATATGTATATATATACATCCGTACACAACTCTTCTCTTTCCACCTCCATGTTAAAGTATATATACATCTAATATCATATTACCACATTTCACATTACAGATGTATATATCTCCAACTCAACTAACATTTTCAGCATGTTCTAACAAAAAAAACTGGACTTATTTATGCCGACCCGTACACACACCAAGCTCTACCTTCCTAGACATATACTTATACCAGATTCAAACTTATTCTAATCTTAATAAATTTCCATCTCAGTCCTTTTATATTTTCCCCAACTGTCTACTGTAACAAGGCACACAACGAAACAAGATCGAGTGCTGCTGATCACTCACCGGTGTGAATCGATCGACGCTATCAGTTGTAGTCCTTGACGGGGAGGGAGAAGACTAGCGTTTGGGTGAGGCGTGACTCGTGACTGGCTGCTCGGCTTGCTTGCACCCTCACGTTGCACCGCTCGTCTTCACTGGTGTTGCAGCAATGAAGAAAGCGCAGCCCTGTCCTCGCTGCTGTCAAACAACCATCTCCGGCTTTGTTACGGTGCAAACAGAGAGGAGATAAGAGGAATAGAAACTGCATCTGCTCACCTACGAAGATCCGAACGGCGTGCAGTGCTCAGGCTCTTGGAGGCGACTCGTGTGCTGTGTGGCGGCGTTACCACTGTTCCGATCTTTGCGACATAAGGGCTGACTCGAAGGAACGGCTGTCGTGGATCTACTGTCACCGAATGAAGCCGGAAGAAGGAAGGGTGGCGGAGTCTTGCGAAGCTCCTCCTACGGCCGGCTGACTGTACCTTGGTGGCGTCTCCGGCGGGCGGTAATCCTGGTGGCTGCGGGGTCGCTGCCGGCTCGCAGTTTTGGACTTCGGACATTGCTGCTGCTATGGTTTGAAGCGATGCGTCGTCACACAGGGATTAGGGCAGCGCTTAGGGGTTGATTAGGGTTAAGCTGATTAGGTTAGAGTTAATTAGGTTTAAAGAATGGTTAGATAATGGGCTGCTGTAAATTGGTTTTGGGTCGGGTCCTTTGGGCCAAACTCATCAATTAAAACAAAAGCTGAATGTTAATTAATCACCCGGAACCGTTAAAGGTACGGAAATAAATTACGGGATTATTTACGGAATGATTTACTAAAATATATAAGTTATCATTTTATGTGAATCAAGGTCACATAAAATGATAGAATTTATTAACGTTTATTTTTATTTAAAAGAATAAAGATTGGTGGATCGGAAATCCGATTTGATCCGGTATTTAACAAAGTTTAAAATTTTCGGTTATTACATCAGTGCCCTCTTAAAAGAAGTTTCGTCCCGAAACTTAGAATAATTCTCTTAATCGCGCATTTCCTTTGGTATATGTTAATTTTCTCGACGTTTTCGTTGGCTACAAGCAACTACTCAATCACCAAACGTAGACATGTGTCACATAATACAGAATCACTCAAATCAATATAAAAACCTGAAAGGTCAAACAACACAACGTTCGAGTACTAACTCGTCAAAACAGGAGTAACCTCTAACCCCGCTAAGAACTCGGGATAACTACGTCTAATACTCTCCTATATCTCCCAGGTAGCCTCATCAACTACTCATCTAAACCACTGGAACTCTACAAAATCATGAACCGGCTAATTTTCTGGTCTTCATAGCTGATGACGTGTCTCGGATTCGGTAGGTACCCTCTCAATGGTTTGGTTTCCTAAACTTAGTTCCACCTCTTTTGATGACTCTACCAAATTTCCTTCCACTGGGCCCACTTGCTTTTTCCTTTCGAAAATTCTCGACTATCGATTCTGAAATAATGATCCTAAACTTCTGTTGGCACTTTACTAAGTGCCTAATGCTCTTTGTAATACAACCCACTTGGCCCGGTTTCCTCAATGTGACCTTATCGGATCGTTCCTTAATTAATTGTTTTCACCTACTTCTTGTCAAGCTTTAAAATTTATATAACTCCAACAAATCACACACCCAAGTGGACTTTTTCATACAGATCTCTAATTCCTTATTGAAATCAGAGTTAACCTAACATTGATTTTCTTCATCTGTGGTTTATGGGCCTACCACGCTTTTGGTGTAACACCCATTAGTCACAATGACGTCTTTCTAAGGGTCAACATGATTTACCCAACTCCTGCCTATACTTCTCTTCTACTATACTATCAAGATCCTCCTCAAACAAATCCTTACTCTCTTACTCACCCCTAGACTGTTCTTAACCAACTAGTAAGCAACCTCTAACCGATTCTCTCTATATCTTTAGATCATCCCAGAAAATTGTCGTTGCCTATTGGGGATTCCTCCAAGTCATCGGTAAAGTTATCTCTTAAATTCGCAGTCACTAATATCTCTTCTCAACGGTACCTGCTCGTCAATACCAATCAACACTTGACGTCCTCAGTTGATGTCAGTCACTCTATAATTGACTTATCTCCATATTCCGGACCTGCTCTTCTCATACCTATACTGGCGTTAAATTCTTGGTGAGCATCATCTGCTCGATTAATCCTTTCATGCTTCACTAATTCGTTTTCTATTTCACACTTCTGTTTCCTTAGGCTAACTCTACTTCTCGAGCTCAACTGGGTCATTCATCTTGACCTAAATAATCATTCCAAGTCTTCAACAATAGCTGGTAAGTGTCATTGTAGTGCTGATGATTTTAGTTATCATCCCCTTGCAGTTCCCCTTGCACGGACCGTCGGTTTTGATGACTTAGGTCCCGTGATAATTGGGGTTACCTTGGACTTTCGAGTCCGCCAAGGCCGTTCTTATATATACATTCCTTCGCTAGCGTTACCGGCAACCTTGCCTTCTTGATACTCCGTTGTTTCCGCTACAGGGCTTCAACTCTTTGATACCGACATTGCAATTTCTTTCAAATTCCTATATTTTTGAGGAGGTTAAAACCTCTCCACACTTGTAAAGTCTACATTTGCATCCACACTCCATTGTAGGTATCCCTTCCATGCACCTTAGACCCTCATATCCTGGTCGACATTTTATCTCTTTTGGCCTTACAAGCTTGTCCTGTGAACTCCTCTACTAGGTGACTCGTCTTATACATTTTTCTTCTCTGCATCGGTCTCTAACTGTCTGTTGATCATTACTACCCATTCTGTGTTGGAACTTCAGTTGCTTTGTACTCTTGCCTAGATTTCCTAAGGACATCCTCATCTCAAAACTTTATTTAAAATTTATCATAACCCGCAATTTTGATACATGACTTTCCTTCTCCCTGGATAAGTTATATACTTGGTTTACACTAAATCCATCATAGTGTCATCAGTCCGTTGGTATGATTGTTATTAAACATCCAATGGTACCATTTGTATACAACACATTAGGTGCATATGATTTTCCCACCAATCAAATTTCTCGCATCGCATTTATTATGTCTTCCTTATACTCATGTCGCTCTACCCTCTTTGATATTTACACCCCGTAAGATAGTTAAATCCCTTTGATATTTACACCCCGTAAGATAGTTAAATCCCTCCATTTCTCCTTAAATAACAGTCTTTAGTCCTTTCGGTAACCATCTTATTGGTGTGATACCGGATCCATATAACAACCTTTAGTCTTTCACTTTTACTCCTTCTCATGTCTGTTTTAGTCGACCTGTAGATTCTATCTGCAATCACCTCACAACTCGACCACACATTTCACCAAGGCTTTACATCATACTCCTTATGTTTGTGCCGCCTCGGAATTTCCAATTATTATGTGTCACATCTTAAATCACAAGGGTTTTCCCTGTCAATCTAGACAGTCTGACCCTACTTTTTCTCGAAGGAGCACCATCAGTCTTACTGGGGTGGGATGCTAAGACATAGGACATGTTTCCAATCATCTACTTTCTCTTAGTCTTCTAGTTCTTCTTACAGGGATCCCTTCATTCTAACTCTGATATGTATCTTTCGTAGTCAGTAGTAAGTAACTACTCCCAACAATTCCCTTTTTCACCATTACTATCATCAAGGGTCATTACCGACCGTCAAGAGCTGCTCTTAAATTTCTTTATTAGAGTTATCAGAATGGACTCATCTAACGTTACCATCCAGGCTACTAGTACTTGTATTGATTTAACTTCACCATTTTCGTCGTAGATCTCCGAAAGAAATTCACTAGATGTCGATAAAATTCTTTTATAACCTTGTGGTTATTCTTCTTATCGGTTAACTAACCATCACTAGTTAACCCGCACATGTAACTTTTAAGTTGTCCAAGTAGGATGTAGTTGACCTTCTACAACATCATGGACTTACTTTTCTTCCATCTCTTTTGAGGCTTGATATACTTGGTGAAATATATCTCTTCAGCCTCTTTGTTTATTCTTCTTTAGCTCCTCCTACAATCTACACTTTTGTAAGATTGTTATACTCTTACGAATCCCGTTGTATCATTCTTCTTCCATCAACAGACTTTTCAATCCTTATAGGGTAGCTTGTAGGTACATCTCCGTGATTCTTGTACCTGAGTTATCGTCTATTTGCGGTTCTCTATTATGAACTTGTAGTGTTGTTAACTTAAATTCCTTTTGAATGAGAAGTTATTGGGGTCCCTCAGGTTCACCAATACTCTTCTCACACACTCTTTTTCCTTGGGTGTTGCTTGTAATGCTGCCTTTACAGAAGCTGGTTATTGTTGTATCCCGTTCTATGTCAGAATTCTCCTGTGTTCTACGAGATCACTCCACTTCTAAGTTGGTGAAATCCACCTTTCCCTTTCTGGCAATGCGTAAGCTTCCAAGTTGCAGCTCTTTAGTTCTTTCTATTTGGATGGATAATGTATCTCGTGTTGACTTCCATACTTTTGACTGTCTAGGTTATCAATCTGGATTGTGGCGGCAATTAGCTTGTTGAGAGTGATCATATTTCGCCTTGCTTTTGGCATCAACTTTCACTTCCTAGTCTGTCAGTGAGCTTAAATTTTATGTCCCTTTTCTTGATCGCTACTATATCTCTCTTTTGACTTTCATGTCTATGGAAAATTTTCAACGTCATCCTCTTTGTTTGTGAAGTCACTTTACACAACTTGAAAGAGCCTCTCTGTTGTCTTTCTCAATTCCCTAGTTGGCGATCATCACTTGCTTCTCCGGAACTACTCTTTTGTATATCCTTCATTTGATCCCGTTGAGTTGATTCGGGATTCTCTTCTTGTCATCGTACTTGGTGTTGTCTTTGAGTCTTCACCTTTCCGTCTCGACGTTCCTCAACAAGCTCGACGGAGTTGTCCGACGTTCGTCTACCCTAATGCACATAAGATGTACATACTAATCCTCACGTTGACACTCTAAAAAAAACTTAGGTGTGTCAACTGAATGAGGATCTCAAACTGTTATCTCCATTAAGGGCATAATATAACTATAAATTCTACTAATCTTCAGCATATGCTTATCTACATCACCTATCATAATAATCAAGCTAATAAGTCCAACTAAAGTAAACCTAAAGTCCATACTAAGCATACTGAGATCCGCGGTAGTAGTGGTGGTCAGCCGTACTTTTCTATCCCCCAACCAGACTATGCATGCATTTGAAAACCAAAAGTTCTTTTTAAAACTCAGATCCCTTTTCGGGTTCTGCTCAAATACTTATTCGGTCTTTCTGAAGATTTCAAGTGCCATTGTTGCCAACCTAGAGCTCTGATACCATGTTGTAACACCCCGAATTCTCAGAACTCGGAACATTACTGGTTAGGACCTCACAATGGGTCCCGACCTCAGTTTGACAACAATTTTACTAGGATCTTGCAACAAGACACAAATAAGAAAAACCGAAATTTATAAAATGTATTTGAAAAAGGATGAATGCAACAAAGTCTAACAACCTATCGTACTTAAACAACAGAAAAGACTAAATGTCTTAACAAAAGGAAGGGACAACAAAACAACAACCCAAACCCCCATTCTAAAGAGTACGGAGACCCGGCTGACCACTACTTCCGGATCACTCAGCTGTTGTTCTAACCTGCAGTAAACTTAAAACACAACAAAATAACCATTAGCTAGTTATCTAAACATTAGGAGAATAATAATAGCACACACACACATAAAATAATAAACACTCATCATGCTTTCAAACAATCCATTTATTATCTTCATTTAAGTCATTCACTCTAATGATACTTATTTTGTGACACGAGGAATTCCCAAACCTCGCCTCCGCCCCCGTGTACCCATCAGGAGTGGATCCGATGCATCTCACCGTGTACCTGGAGGGTCTGGGTATAGAGAACCTCCCAGTCTCCTGGCAGAGCTGGGCAGTGATGTCACGGCCCGTTATACATACACTTGGGCCTTAACACATAATAACAACGGTCGTCCTAACAAGTTGTTATTATTATAATCACATACATTGCACACACACAACCATTATCACCCAACTAATATCCAGAAACTGGCTAAGTAAGTCGCAAGGACTTACCTGAGTCAAATCACACTCTAACAAGTCTCAAATCGGTCCGTACTCGTGGTAACTCAAACGCCTGTCAAAAGGCATGTGGATCAGAATCACATCTAGATGTCCAACCTCATGCGAAGGAATTACGGAAAAAGCTCTCTTACGGTAAAAGACCATTTTACCCTTAACGTCGGAAATTCTCAAAGTTTATTCTTGAATTCTACTAATTTCTTTCTTATCTTGTTTTTCATAGATTATGTCTCCCGGGTAGCTACTTATAGGTTATAAGGTCAAACTCGAGACAACTCGAAGAAGGACAACATTCCTTCTCTCCGGTTACCAATTACGCTACTACATATATTATACCGTCAACATGTTTTAACCTTTCTCCTCAACTCATTTATTTTTACATAGTTTCCTAACTCCCAACTTGTACTTATGTATTAACTCATATATTTATATAATCTACATTTATGCTTATAATTATATTCTTATATAAAAAATTACATTCCTATTAATTCTATGCTTTTATTTAGTTTATTCATACACTCACTTATACCTCTATATATATATATATATATATATATATATATATATATATTCGTATTAATGTGCATTTACGTATTTATATATATAAGTATATATCTCTACTGCGGTACCTCACTCTAATGTCTAATATATATGTATATATATACATCCGTACACAACTCTTCTCTTTCCACCTCCATGTTAAAGTATATATACATCTAATATCATATTACCACATTTCACATTACAGATGTATATATCTCCAACTCAACTAACATTTTCAGCATGTTCTAACAAAAAAAACTGGACTTATTTATGCTGACCCGTACACACACCAAGCTCTACCTTCCTAGACATATACTTATACCAGATTCAAACTTATTCTAATCTTAATAAATTTCCATCTCAGTCCTTTTATATTTTCCCCAACTGTCTACTGTAACAAGGCACACAACGAAACAAGATCGAGTGATGCTGATCACTCACCGGTGTGAATCGATCGACACTATCAGTTGTAGTCCTTGACGGGGAGGGAGAAGACTAGCGTTTGGGTGAGGCGTGACTCGTGGCTGGATGCTCGGCTTGCTTGCACCCTCACGTTGCACTGCTCGTCTTCACCGGTGCTGCAGCAATGAAGAAAGCGCAGCCCTGTCCTCGCTGCTGTCAAACAACCATCTCCGGCTTTGTTACGGTGCAAACAGAGAGGAGATAAGAGGAATAGAAACTGCATCTGCTCACCTACGAAGATCCGAACGGCGTGCAGTGCTCAGGCTCTTGGAGGCGACTCGTGTGTTGTGTGGCGGCGTTACCACTGGTCCGATCTTTGCGATAGAAGGGCTGGCTCGAAGGAACGGCTGTCGTGGATCTACTGTCACCGAATGAAGCCGGAAGAATGAAGGGTGGCGGAGTCTTGCGAAGCTCCTCCTACGGCCGGCTGACAGTACCTTGGTGGCGTCTCCGGCGGGCGGTAATCCTGGTGGCTGCGGGGTCGCTGCCGGCTCGCAGTTTTGGACTTCGGACATTGCTGCTGCTATGGTTTGAAGCGATGCGTCATCACAGAGGGAATAGGGCAGCGCTTAGGGGTTGATTAGGGTTAAGCTGATTAGGTTAGAGTTAATTAGGTTTAAAGAATGGTTAGATAATGGGCTGCTGTAAATTGGTTTTGGGCCGGGTCCTTTGGGCCAAACTCATCAATTAAAACAAAAGCTGAATGTTAATTAATCACCCGGAACCATTAAAGGTACGGAAATAAATTACGGGATTATTTACGGAATGATTTACTAAAATATATAAGTTATCATTTTATGTGAATCAAGGTCACATAAAATGATAGAATTTATTAACGTTTATTTTTATTTAAAAGAATAAAGATTGGTGGATCGGAAATCCGATTTGATCCGGTATTTAACAAAGTTTAAAATTTTCGGTTATTACACATTCCGATTAAGGAAACGTGGTCGGTAAGTCGTCTAGCTGAGGAGTTTACCAGGCACATTGTGAGATCTCATGGAGTACCGAGGACTATAGTCTCCAATAGAGATGGACGTTTCACCTCGAAGTTTTGGCAGCAGGTACATACTGCCTTGGGGACGAGTCTCCACTTTACCACCGCCTACCACCCCCAGACCGATGGTCAGTCGGAGAGGACCATCCAGACATTGGAGGACATGCTACGGGCTTGTGTACTAGATTGGGGGCAGGTATGGTCAGATCATCTTCCACTGGTGGAGTTTTCATATAATAACAGTTGGCACGCATCTATTGGGATGGCCCCTTATGAGGCTTTGTACGGGCAGAGATGTCGCACGCCATTATGCTGGGATGAGCCCAACAGAGCTGATGGAATAGCTCCAAATCAGATACAGGATGACATCGCTCGGATTGCCCTAGTCCGAGAGCGGATGTTAGCAGCTCAGAGTCGTCAGAAATCCTACGCCGACAAAATGCGTCGACCTTTGGAGTTTAGAGTGGGTGCTCAGGTGTGGTTGAGAGTGTCACCCACGAGAGGAGTCAGGCATTTCGGCATTAAGGGGAAGCTGAGTCCCCGATATGTCGGACCTTTTGAGATCTGGGAGAGAGTTGGAGGGGTGGCCTACAGATTAGCATTACCACCGAGACTAGAGGGTGTTCATCTGGTCTTCCATGTATCTCAGTTGAGAAAGTACATCCTGGATCCGAGACACGTCATCAGCCATGAGGATCTGATAGTTGAGCCTGATCATACTTTTGTAGAGTACCCAGTAGCCGTATTGGAGCGCAGTATTAGACGTCTACGATCCAAGGAGATACCTATTTTGAGGATCCAGTGGTCTAGACAAGGAGCTGATGAGACCACTTGGGAGACCGAGGAGAGTGTTAGACGTAACTATCCCGAGTTCTTTGCGGGGTTAGAGGTTACTCCTGTATCGACGAGTTACTACTCGGATGTTGTGTGGTTTGACCATTCATGTTTTCCATATTGGATTGGGTGATTATGTTTTATGTGATGCATGTCTGATTATGATGATTGAGTAGTTGCATGGTAGAAAACGAAAATGTTTAGAAAACGAAAATATACCAAAGGAAACGTGTGATTAAAAGAATCATTCTAAGTTTCGGGACGAAACTTCTTTTAAGAGGGCACTGATGTAATAACCGAAAATTTTAAACTCCATTTCATACTGAATTTAACCGGATTCCGATCCGCCAACCTTTAGCCTTTAAATAAAGTTAAAACGAGATGTAAATTCTATCATTTTATGCGACCTTAGTTCACATAAAATGATAAAAGATGTAACCTGAGATATTTCTGTACCTTTAAAATAAAAAAGATAAATTTTGTAACCGTAAATAATTCCGTAAACAATTCCGCACTTGAAATGATAATTCTTTCAGCCCATTTTTTTTTCTTTCTTTTTGGTGAGCAGACCCAAGTACCTGGCCCATTCATCTTCTACCTGCCCACTTACTAAACACCTCACTAATTAAAATTAACCTAACCTAATCCTAAACCTAATCAATTGAAATCTATTCTACGGCTGCCGCTGCTCTACTTCTCCCTCCCAACTGCAACCACGTCACGCTCAGAACGAACCGGAGAACCATAGCCTCTCGTTTCTGCACCGTAATCGCCACCACTAGATCGGGTTCATCTTCGGCGGAGATCACGAGAGTTACACAGTCATGGTTAGTGTTACACCCAGTCGCCTTCAGCCTGCGACACAGCCAGAACCGGACCCCGACCTGCATCAACGAGATACCGGTAAGTCTCTTCCTTCCTGCGAATCACCTTCTTCTACCGCTTCTGATGCTGAATCCTACTTCGAACATCAGGCCAGTGAGGAGCGCCTCTCCTAGCCGGAACCGCAGACGAGCAGACCGTGGACCTAGATCAAACGAACCCGGCTGAAGAGACTGCTCTTCGTTCCAAAGAAACCGTAGCCACCGACTTCCTGCATAGGACTCCGGTAAGCCCCGACCCGATGTCCTTCCTCATTTCGTCACTAACCTGCTGCACGTCTAACCTACTGTTAACGGGATTGTCAACCCCGGTTGGCTGGCGGTATGCAGGCTCGACAGGTTTGACTTCGGTCTCAGTTTCTTCCCTGCGAAAGTGTGACGAGTGTGTTGGACGGGTGAGTTCTCCTCCTCACTGTAGTGTACGTACATATGTATATATAGATGTATAAGTTGGGGAATATATGTATATATAGATGTAGGAGATAGAAGATAGAGAATATGAGTATATATATGAGTAGGGCAATGTACGAGTGTATGTACAAATAGATGAGTGAATTGGACGATATGAGTGCAGTATATGTACAAATGGATGAGTGAATTGGAAGATATGAGTGCAATATACCGTAGATGTGTATATATATATAGATATATGAGTAGTGTACGTGTGTGTATATATATATATATATATGATGTGTATATATAGATGTATATAATGGAGTATATATAGGTATATATATAACTACAAGGGTAATGTGTGTGAGTATATATATATATATATATATATATATATAGGAGTAGAGTGGTGAGGATAGGAGCCAAGGAGACGGGTGGTAGAATCGTAACCGGGAATGGTTAAAGTAGTACGACCGGGTAAGGTGCACTAGAGATGAAGGTTGCGGTGGTTCCAAGGAGTGGCAAGGGTTATCGTTGTACTTACGAAAACATTTTAAGGATTAGTGATGTAACTTACACTAAGCTTGTTTAGGATTTGATCTTAGACCTAGTAGTTAAGTGTAAAGGTCGGACCTTAGCAACCACTTTGAATTTCTAAACCTTGTTAACTTTAGAATCTCTAGTTAATTTATCCTTGAGAACCAGATTTCGAAAATAAGTTCCAAAAGAAAAGATTAGATTTTAATGATAGACTTTTGAGAGTTTCCGGGATCAGGGGTAAAATAGTCTTTTACCTTAAGAGAGTGTTTTCGAAATTTTCTCTTGATGAGTTTGTGCATCTTAGAAGTTATAGACTTCTAAGATTGTGGGATGTATTTTGATCCACGTGCCTTGTATGACAGGCGTTTGAGTTCTACGGTTGTAGACCGAGTTGAGATTGTGAGAGTTGTGGTTTGATTCAGGTAAGTCCTTGCGACTTACTTAGCTGGTTTCTGGATATTAGTTGAGTGATAATAGTGGTGTGTGTACCATGTGTGTTATAATAACAACTTGTTAGGACGACCGTTGTTATTATGTGTTAAGGCCCAAGTGTATGTATAACGGGCCGTGACATCACTGCCCAGCTCTGCCAGGAGACTGGGAGGTTCTCTATACCCAGACCATACATGTACACGGTGAGATGCATCGGATCCACTCCTGATGGGTACACGGGGGCGGAGGTGAGGTTTGGGAATCCCTCGTGTCACAAAATAAGTATCATTAGTAAGAGTGAATAACTTAAATGAAGATAATAAATGGACTTGTTTGAAAGCATGATGGGTGTTTATTATTTTATGTGTGTGTACTATTATTATTCTCCTAATGTTTAGATAATTAGCTAATGGTTTCTTTTGGTTGTGTTTTTAGATTTACCGCAGGT
Organism: Fagopyrum esculentum; assembly: GCA_033239045.1. Lineage (NCBI taxonomy): Eukaryota > Viridiplantae > Streptophyta > Magnoliopsida > Caryophyllales > Polygonaceae > Fagopyrum > Fagopyrum esculentum. The sequence goes on along the minus strand of BSUD01000008.1, from coordinate 6,300,789 downwards.
TAGAACAGCAGCTAAGTGATCCGGAAGTAGTGGTCAGCCGGGTCTCCGTACTCCTTAGAGTGGGGGTTGGGTTGTTGTTTGTCGTTCTTTCTTTTGTTAAGACAGTTGATCTTTTTCCCTTTGTTTAAGTACTATAGGCTGCTAGACCTTGTTGCATTCATTCCTTCAAAAATACTATTTCATGAATTTCGGTTTTTCTTATTTGTGTCTTGTTGCAAGATCCTAGTAATATTGTTGTCAAACTGAGGTCGGGATCCATTGTGAGGTCCTAACCAGTAACGTCCCGAGTTCTGAGAATTCGGGGTGTTACAAATGTGTCTTTAATTCTAGAATTTGGGGTAAGTATGTTGGAAACTAGTGTTTTGTAGTTGGTTAGCTAGTGTAGGATTATTGTGAAGATGATTAATGAAGCTGTTAGAGCACCAGTGCACCAACTGTGAGAAGGAATGTGTGATGTGATAATGCGATATACTGATATGCTTGTTGTTTGTCTGGTATGAAATTTTTGGCATACCAGAAAGTTCTAGTATGTAATTTTCAGTTATTATAACTTCTAGTATCTAACTTCTGGCATCTAATTTCTGGTATCTAATTATTGGTATCATAATTTATGGTAAGGTATGATGAAAAATTGTGGTAGTATGAAATTCTAGTATGATGAAAAATTATGGTATTATGAAAAATTCTGGTATTATGAAAAATTCTGGTTTATAAAATTCTGGTATGATAAAATTCTGGTATGGGAAATTCTAGTATGTAAAATTCTGGTATGTAATTCTGATATATAAAATTCTGGTCTGTAAATTCTAGTATGTAAAATTCTGGTATGAAAAATTATGGTATGAAAAATTTCATACCAGAAATTTATTCCAGGAAATAAAAAAAATAAAAAAGAAAATAAAAAGAAAAAAATAAAAAAAATAAAAAATAAACAAATTCAGTAATAGTAATTACAACTTAACACTAACTAATGTCTATTATTCTTTTTTTATTAAAATAAAGGGGTTAATTATTTTTACCAACCATTAAATGAAAGTGTTAAAAAATTATGGGGTACATTTACTAAATCATATTCTGAAAAACGTCTAGTATGTCAAATTCTCCCAAAGGTTATTATGGAGACCAATTTATAATCGTATTTGTAAAAACTTATATCTTAAAACGAGACAAACTTATAATAAAAATATTATTATGAATATTTATTCATTTAAATAAGACCAAATTGTAATAAAAGATTATTATTGAGATTAACTAATAATCATATTTATAAAAATCTAGAACTTAAAATGAGGCCAACTTATAATAAAATATTATTATTGAAACCAACTTATAATTATATTTATAAAAATCAGTATCTTACAATAAGACCAACTATAATAAAAGATTATTATGAACATTTGTTCATTTAAATGAGATCAACTTGTAATAAAAGAGTATTATGAACTGAGATGTTATCGGGAGTGATGGTGCCTTTGGGATAATAACCTATTAAAAGCACAAACATACAATTTCCATTAGAAAGTGTATAAACTTCAGTCTTATTAATTCTCAATTTCTCATGGTGTAGTGATAAGAAAACTTCCCTTACTGATAGTCTAAGAATTTGCCGTTTGGGACTAGGATGTAAATGTCGTTGATCAAAGTTGTCTTACACATATAACCCTCAAAAATAATTTGGGTACACAATGTATGACAATGAATTTCCACGGGAGTCCATGAAATGTGTGAATATATGTCATAACGAGTTCTATGGTTTCCCATGAATGCACCAATTAGCCCTAAGTTATTGATGAAGGGTAAGGTTTCGAAAAATACAAAGCGCTAGGTTGGTGAGTTGGTTGCGGTTTAGGTGCAAATTGAAGATGGTCGAATGGAGTTTAGATTCATGATGGATACAAGTCCATTTGCCAGGCCTTGGACGGTGATCAACGAATCATGTTGGTTACTTCTTTTCTTGTGTCCTTGCTTCTTCGTTTTCTAGTATAACTTGCAAGTTTATTTATACTTTCATGAGTGATTGAACACTCAGGGCTCGTTTGGAAGCACCGGGAATCATTCCCGGTAACGGAATGATTCCGAATCAATTAAAAACTATGTTTGGTTAGAGGTTTTTAACAAATAAAAGTAATCTCATCCATTCCATTTCCTTTCTCAACCCTTATTCGATTCCATTCCGTTTCCATTCAATCGTTCCAACCAAACGGACACTCAATCTATTCACCATATTTAGTATTACACTCAATAAAACCAACATGTAATTCAAGACAAGCACTTTAAGAGGATTCATCATTGTCTTATCATAGTCTGGGAGGAGAGTTACACGCTCTCCAAGACCATTAAGAGGGACAAGGTGACTCAGGCTAGGGTTGAAGTTGGGGATGAACGTAGGTCCACTAGGCTTTCTTTATCTATGAAATCCGGGAAGGTTGATAGAGAGTGTGGGAGGAAGGTTAAGCACTCTGTTTCCCAATGAGTATCATATCATGGAATGTCCAAGGGTTTCATCAACCCCGAATAGGGTTTAATGAGGTTAATATGGATATGATGCTATTTTGAGGAGCACCAAAGAAGGGAAATATATAGTCAAGAAATGAAAAAAAAATAAGGAGGTCATATATATAGGAGGAAAAAGGATACAAAAACTTATGAAAGAGGGTCTCAATCCTCTTTACGTCAAATATAAAGATTTCAACGAGCATGTAGTTTTGCAAAAGAGTCAATCCCAAGTTCTAGAAGAACCTAAGCAATTTGGAGATCACTCACAATTAGGAAAGAAGGGACACATGAAAGCGCATGTCTGAGATTTAAGGAAATCTCATCCGGTGTTGCTTGGTTAAGTTTTTCATCAACAATTCCGTCCAAAAACTCATGTATGTAGACAGTAGCAAAAATTTGATATTTAAAAGCATCGTTGACACATTTTGTCAAGTAGCAAATTTCGAGATTCATTAATATGGTTTTATCGAGTTTAAGCAAAAACATTTTTAGAAAACAAACGGTATTCGTCAATTCATAAAATAGATAAGCAAGATGAGGAAGTACAAAAATAAAAACACATAAAATGTCTCACAAATATTACAAAAATTCATTCAAAGTACAACATAATAATCTAGTTATTACACTCCATACTTAAAAGTAAAATTTGTCTCCATAGTTTCACAAAATAGTCAAGAGAAAAGTCATAGTAGTGAAGAGGATACTCACATGTGGATCGACATTAGAAAGAGTGGTGGTGTGTCGCCAAGGTCTACAAATCCCATGCTCATCCAACAGGTCTTCCATGTTTCTTTGAATAGAGCACAAATCTCGTATGTCAAGGGCATAGTTTCGCATGCGGGAGGTGAAGCTGGTGAGAGTAGTGCCAATGGTGTCCAAATGTCGGTCAATGGATGTGAGGCGGCCGTTAAAAGTAGTCAACTGATGGCCGAAGCTATCAAACATCTCTATTTGTTGTGTCTTCCAAGCCCAGAGTGCAATGGTCTTGGATGTATGTCAGGCCTCCCTAGCTTGGGTCTCAGTTGTGCTCCAAGAAAAGAACTAGTTGTAGTAGTCCGAAGGAGATGCGAAAGAGGCCTCTCCGTCGCCCAAAGAGTAGTACTATGAATTGTGATGGAGGGGCTACTAATCCTACTCAAAGGCTGCAGTGGCGGCTCGGTGGATTGTTAGCATGAAATATTGTGATATTTTATGCACGTTTTCTAAGTGTATTTCATCCATATTGGTGTTCATTGATAAAGCATTGAAGCAATTGTGAGTTAGTTTATCTATATTGTCGATATAGAGGTCTACATAAGCTTTGTGTTGATTGTAGGCAAATAAAAGCTAAAACCGAACAAATCAAGGGAGAATGGAGATGGATTGAGCATGTCCAAGGATTGAGGACACCACAAAGGAGCTAAGGAAGATGCTAGGATGAAGAATGACACGAAACAAAGGAGAATTACGAGCAATCTACGTTCCACGCTCTAAAATACGGCCGTAATGGAGTCCACGCTCTAAACCACGACCGTGGAACTTTGGCAACACAAGCGTGGAGCATTCCAGAGGGTTACACGGCCGTGGAAGTTGTGAAGCATCGTGATGAATTTCCACGCTCTAAACCACGCTCTAAACCACGGGCGTGGAATCCTCTATAACCGTGATTTAGGCGATCTTTTAACGTACAACTTAAAGCCACGATCTTTTACACAATGGGCTGGACACATATTTTATCTTGCCCTATAAAAGGACGGAAAGAGAGAGATTCCGTCACCTTCACTTACACCTCCGCCTAGACTTTGCTTACGCTGATCGCACGTGCCTAGGGTTTCAAGTTGGGCGTGTGGAGATTGCTATTCCGCAACGGAGATTTGCGAAAGACTTGGAGATTTGGAAGTTACGCTTTGTCCTTAGGTTTGATTAGAAGACGGATTGACATCCCGTTCTTTGTTCTTATCAAGGATTGTGATTGGTTTGTGTTATTCCAAATCTGATATACATCATTACTTTGTTTATGGATTTGAGATTGATTTGAGATTTATTCAAGGTTTTCGAAGGTTTTCATCTTTCATTCTTTTAAATCTCGAATTTGATATCACAATGATTGTTGTTGGCTAAAACCCTTTAGCAATTCTAAGGTGAAGGGTTGATAGTTGTGGCTTAGATGATGATAGATCGATCGTAATCAGATTGGACCCTGAGAGTTAGAGAAATATCGTCGACACCCAAAATCACGGTGTGTTCTTGAGTTCCACGGCCGTGGAATCTCAAGATCCACCCGTAATTTCCCTTAGTTTACGAACCTTGCTTTTACTTTAATCCAAAGTTAAAGATTTGCTTTAACTTAGTCTTGGCTTGCCTTTTCTAGGTGGTAGTGAAGCCTCAACAACCTCTACCTCGATTCCGAGTGTCACAACCTTAATCGGTTTAGTTAGTCTTGATCCTTGGATTACAAGTTTGGGTATTTGACATTAATTCTTGTCTTTAGATCCTTTCTATACTGAAGCCTCAACAACCTTTATAGAGAGTATTTCTAGATAAGTCATATAAAGTCTTGGAACTTCACCGTACATTGCTTTGCATTAGTATACCTTTGCAACTCTTAACTCTGTCCTTATATCTTTAGTATATCTTGAATCGATTGCCACAACTGGATTCCTGGATCTTTAGGATTGTTGTTTTCCCAATATTTACAAAAGCTCATACATTTACTCGCTTAACAATTCTATAATTGAATTTAACCCCCCAAATCCCTGTGTTCGATACTCTGGAATTCTTGCTTAACTATATCGATCCGTACACTGCGGGTTCGCTTCCTTGATTTCTAGTTTTAAAAATTTAAGACTTATTTGCACGCACGCTAAGTGGCGAACAAGTTTTTGGCGCCGTTGCCGGGGATTTGGTCTAGGCCGAATTCGGTTATCGGTTGTCAAGCTTGGGAGCTTCTCCCTTGTTATTTGATATCTTTTCGAGTGTATGCGCAGGTCTAGGAACAACGAAGACCTCTTACCTCTTGATCAAGAGCTTGAGAGGACTTTGAGGAGAAAGCTTAAGGAAAGAAAAATGGCTGAAGAAAGAGAACGTGATTACCAAACGGAGTTGGCGGAAAAGGAAGCTCAACTCCAATGGAGTGAGAAGACTCGCAGGGAAGAAATGGATCGTCATCAAACGAAGGTTGATGATCTATCGGACATGATGTTTCAAATGAGGTTGGAAATAAACAACCTCAAGAAGAGAAAGAGAAGAAGGAGGCCATCAAGATCGGTTAGAGCCAACTCATCCAATGAGGATAGCGACTCTTCCATGCCACCACTAGAGGAAATTGATCCAACGATCAATGTGAACCCATTCTTTCCACGGCCAGCTGCTAATCGCCGTGTTCCAGCTAGAGGTATGAGAGTCGAACGTGTGGATGAGGAGCCAAGAACTCTTGGCCAAAGGATGGATCCAACGCAGCAACCACGCCGTTTGGGTGTGAACTTTGATGTTGACGATGCACAAGGGTTTAGCTTCAACCCTCAAGTTATTACCATTGTCCGCCAAAATCAATTTGGGGGAACAAGCGCTGAATCTCCACATCAACATCTACAAAATTTTGAGATCATGATGGAGACTATGAAGCCAAAGAATGCAACTACCAACAGCTATAAACTCAAGCCTTTCTTTTTCTCCTTGAAAGGGAAAGCGTTGTCTTGGTACCAAGCTCTTCCAAGTGGGAAACTTGAAACATGGGAGGATCTTTCTTCGGAATTCCTCACTAAGTTCTTTCCGCCATCTAAAACGGCGGAGTTGAGAGGTAAGATTAATGCATTTTCTATGAGATCTAACGAAAGTTTGTTTCAATCTTGGGAAAGATTTCAGGATTTGCTATTGGATTGCCCACATCATGGCATATCCAAATTGGCGCTATTGGAGATATACTATAAGGGGCTAGATGTGGAGACACAATTCAAGCTCCAATCCCTTTCATTTGGTACATTCATGGACATGAGGGAAGATGACGCTTGGGACTTCATTGAGAAGCAAGCGCGAGTTATTGAGAAGTATTATCATCGGAAAGTGGAGGCGAATCATGTGGAGCAAGGAGCAAAGCTATCACAAGCGGCTCAAACTCAAATCTTTTCTCTCACTACGGAGATTAAAGAGTTGAAGGAAGCCATCAAATCCAACTTTCCAAAGCAAAAGGAACAAGATGTAGGTTATTTGGGCAACAACAATAACCACAACGGAAATGAGAATACAAACCGCAACAACCGGAACAACAACCGGAACAATTGGAACAACAACAACAACCGGAACAACAATTGGAACAACAATAGGGGTTCAAACAACAACAATTGGCGTCCCAACCAACAAAATTCCGGTAATTCTTATTCTTCCAATTCAGGAAATTCACTAACTCCACCTTCCTCTTCTTCCACTCCTTTGAAAAGCCAGGGACAAACATCTAATGGTGGAAGTACTTCGGGGAAAGAGAAGCCCGATCCCATGTTGGAGACAATTTTGGGCAAGCTTCAAGGGTTGGAGACTCGCATCATCAAGGTTGATGATCACATAACTAAGGTTGATAAAACCCAAAAGGTTTTAGAAAACAAAATGTTTAGCCATGCGGAGGAAGTTCCTAGGAATCAAGGGAAACTTCCGGGAAAGACGGAGGACAACCCAAAAGGAAGGGTGATGGCAATCACAACTAGGAGCAGAGTAACAACTACCGACCCGCAACCTAAGTTTGTAGAAGTCGACCGAGTCAGTCTTGGCCAAACGAGGCATTTCACCTCGGTTGAACCAAGAGCACCTCGACCGAGGTACGTAACAGAAAGTTTTCGAAAACGATTTTCGTGTTTCTTATCTGGATATGATCTCAGTGAAGATCTTGTTTACTGACTGGTTTTAAATTCTTTATGTGTTGAAAGGTTTTATAATATGTTTAAGTTGCTAAATGCTTTGTTTGAAATTATTGGCATGTTTAATACTTTATTTTTATCCAAATTATGTTGAATTTGAAGGTTGACACCGTAGGTTAAGTTCTCTCACTTTCTTCTTGGAAAGACCAAGGCAATTCATTCTCTTCTTCTTCTTCTTCTTGATCATGCTTAGCCCCTCATATACATTTTGCCTCCCTTTACCTATCCGGGAATTTGGAAGCAAGCGAAGTGGTGAAAGCAAGTGAAGTTAAAAGTTGAGAAGTGGCTGGAAGTGAAAGTGTTAGAAAGCAATAATAGGTTTGGGGAAGTCAATCATGAAGATGAGTAACTCGGCACCATTCACATAGCCGGGTGTTTGTGTCTTGCCAAAGTCGGATTGAGAGATATTCCTAACGGGTCATGGTATGTGCATCAAGGGTTTGATGCATCTCGAGAAATTGATGATTGTTGATTTCCTAGGCTTCGGTTATTGTGCACCTCTGTCCATGCATCCCAAAAAGGAAAGTAAAAAGAAAAAGTGTGAAATAAGCGAAGCTTATTGGTGGAAGATGTTGCAAGTCGAAGTGAAAGTGAAGTTCATCCATTTCCCGGATTCTAGCACCACATTACCTTACATACATCCCTACCCTACACGTTTCTTGACCTTTTCTTTTTGGAAGCCCTTGAGACCTTGAGCTTGTTGATTGACTTAGTGGTTTAAATCGGATTATACATGATTAATTTTGATAATTATGATTTATTAGGCATTCTATGATTTTATGCAAAGATAAACAACCTTCCTATATTTATAAAATGTTTTGAGCATATTGAGTTTTTAAATTCCAGGAAGTACTCTCTTAGAGTGATCTATGATAGTTGCACACCATAAAATGTTGAAAGAACTTTTCATTGATTTTCTTGACTTATAATCTATTCTATCTTGTCTTTTATGAGGAACTTGCTTGGGGACAAGCAAGGGCTAAGTATGGGGTATTTTGATAGCATGAATTATAGTCTATATTTTGAGGTTTGTTTGGACGTTTTATCTTTCATAATCTGCATGTTTGTGTGTTCATTATGTGATTTTACTACCATTTCATCTACCTTTGCGAGAATCGAGGTCTACACCTAGTTTTGCTGTAATTGCAGGTAATATGGTACGTTTTGCATCAAAAAGGAGCAAAAGGAGTCATGAGTCATTTGGAGCTACATCCAGGGAGCATAGCCATGGATTAAAGATTTACTTTGGATCAGTTTTGAGAGATTTCACATTCAGTTGTGACTCACCTCGGTTGACCAGAGATTCACCTCGACCGAGGTGATCCAGAGACGCCGACTCGACCGAGGGGAACACCTAGGACGCGGCGAGAATATTTTATTCTTGGATGAGATCTTTTAAATTTGGAAAGTGATCTTATATTTTTGGGCTTGGCTTCTGGAAGGAAGGAGATATGCAGAATCATATATTTTACCTATTTTTATGGGAAGAAATCTTTCTAAGATATCTTATCTTTGGAGGGTTATTTTCCTATAAAAAGGGTCGGATTTCCCACAATCCGGCATCCGCTAGAGGCCGCTTACACCGAAACATCCAGCGTACGCAACAGCAGCAGCATACTCCAATTTGGGAGTTTCGAAGAACCTTTTTGAAGGTTGAAGGAAGATTGAAGTCTATAGCTTTTATAGCTTTTTGGAGGGTTTTGTAAGATTGTCTTTAATTCCCTCACTTGTTGGCTTGTCTTATTGGATTGCTATCCAAGGAACGCTTTTGTTGTGATATTTGATTCAGTTATTGAAGTCTTTTCCTTAAATTCTTCTTTGTTCAAATATTCACCTTCTTCCCATATATTTTAATACTTTCATTATGATGATGAGTGGCTAATTTCCTTGTGTGATTCTAGGGTGATTGGCTGAAGGTTGTGGGAAAAACAATGATATAATAATCTTAGATTCCAGTAGGATCCTGAAAGTTCGAGTCTTTAACCTTAACCCTAAGCATCTCGTTCGGTCGATGAACATCTCGGCCGGGGTGGAATTTGGCTGACCGAGGTGACTTATCTGATCCTAAACTAAGAGTTAAGTGTTAGAGTTTGCCAAATCCTATTCTTATTATACCTTTCCTGGTTCAAAGCAAGCTTAGGATGAGACTTACCCGGTAATTCCTTAGTTTGTGTACCAGCGATCATAAGTGTATGTAATAAAGGTTTATCCTTTATTGGGGTTTGAGTGTGCTTTCATCCCATCTTTGTGAGTTAGCCTGAGACTTACCCGGTAAAGGATGATTCTATTCCCTTAGATGGTGTGTTAGTTTGAGGTTATAGTTCTTTATCTTGATTCCTTGAGACTTACCCGGTAATAGGAGTTACGGTTTAGGATTAGTGTGTAGTGAGACTTACCCGGTGATCTACTCCACTTTAGTAACACCTTCCCCACGCAAAAATCTCAGCTTTGTCCGCTTATCTTTAGATCTTGAGTTGGAACCACAACTAGATGCTTTAATCCCTAGAATTGCATATTCGCTTTATTGACTTCTTATTCATCTTTGATTGTGTTAATTGCTCTTTGTGGTTAGTATTCACGAAGCTTACCGTGTTGACTTTGTTTCACCGAGTCCCTGTGATCGACCCCTGTAATTTCTTGCTTTTTACTACGATTGACCCGTACACTGCGGGTTCGCATCTTTGTTTTAAGCTTAAGTCTAGGGTTATAAATTTAAAGCTTGCACACACCGTTTGGAGCGAACAAGTTTTTGAGGTAAAAAGGTAAAAAATAAAATTTTCCCCTTTTTACCTCAAAAACTTGTTCGCTCCAAACGGTGTGTGCAAGCTTTAAATTTATAACCCTAGACTTAAGCTTAAAACAAGGATGCGAACCCGCAGTGTACGGGTCAATCGTAGTAAAAAGCAAGAAATTCCAGGGGTCGATCACAGGGACTCGGTGAAACAAAGTCAACACGGTAAGCTTCGTGAATACTAACCACAAAGAGCAATTAACACAATCAAAGATGAATAAGAAGTCAATAAAGCAAATATGCAATTCTAGGGATTAAAGCATCTAGTTGTGGTTCCAACTCAAGATCTAAAGATAAGCGGACAAAGCTGAGATTTTTGCGTGGGGAAGGTGTTACTAAAGTGGAGTAGATCACCGGGTAAGTCTCACTACACACTAATCCTAAACCGTAACTCCTATTACCGGGTAAGTTTCAAGGAATCAAGATAAAGAACTATAACCTCAAACTAACACACCATCTAAGGGAATAGAATCAACCTTTACCGGGTAAGTCTCAGGCTAACTCACAAAGATGGGATGAAAGCACACTCAAACCCCCATAAAGGATAAACCTTTATTACCTACACTTATGATCGTTGGTACACAAACTAAGGAATTACCGGGTAAGTCTCATCCTAAGCTTGCTTTGAACCAGGAAATGTATAATAAGAATAGGATTTGGCAAACTCTAACACTTAACTCTCAGTTTAGGATCAGATAAGTCACCTCGGTCAGCCAAATTCCACCCCGGCCGAGATGTTCATCGACCGAACGAGATGCTTAGGGTTAAGGTTAAAGACTCGAACTTTCAAGATCCTACTGGAATCTAAGATTATTCTATCATTGTTTTTTAAAACCATTTTTTTTGTGAACTTTCGACGTTTTTCTCAATCAAATAACCTGTAGGTATGCATGTAATATCAGATAATCATTTAAATGCAGATGTCAAGCATAAATAAAATATCCGATAAATAAAGTGTTATACATCAAAAGTAGTAGAATAACATCAAGTAGTCAAATAAATACAAACACCCCATACTTGGGACACACTGTCCCAGTGGGTCAAATAAAAGTCTGAAAATGAGAGTACTCACCGGATAAATAGCTGAACTACATAAAAGAAAATAAAGAAAATCCTGCAGCTCCTCAATAATCCTGATCCGGCGGTGGTGGTGGTGGCACGTACGGATACTGTGTCGGGTCGAACGGATAACCCATGACACGCTTGAACTGAAGCTGGGCCATGACGTGCTGATAGTGCTGCCGCTCCTGCATCTCGCGGATATCCAGCGATAATGCAGCATAAGAGTCAATAAACTGATCCGTCAGGTCATCGATCCGTCGGTGGGCAGCTCGATCTCTCACTCCGCGCCTCCTGCGTCAAGTAGGTCTGACTGGAGAAGTCTCAGCTGGTGCAGGCTCCGTCTCCTCCTCATCATCCAAATCAATGATCGGTGGCGCGCTCATCCCTGCAGTATCCGTCCCTATATCCATCGGGACTCCACCATCTCTCTTGTCCACCGTCTCCTCGTCGTCGTCGTCATCCTCCTCCTCCTCAGCCGGGGCAGCTGCTGCCTCTCTATGATCCTCCATCAGCGGAGCCCAAGCTGTCTACCAGTAGTGTGGATCGAAAACTGTGAACTGTGCAGACCAGCGGATCCCTTGTGGTGCAGTCCGCTCCCAAGGCATGGCAACAAATGGAGTGGTCAAACCACGGGGAACTAGAATCCTCCGTGTGATCATCTCCTGTAATCCAAGCGGCTTCGGAGCCGCCACCATCGTACATACACTGAGGTCCATCCCGTGATAGGTAGCAATATGGGTGACTAGACCTCCGCAGCAAATGTCTCCCTTCTCTTTAGCCTTGATCTTGTGCAGGTCCTCTGCCAAGATCAAGCCAAAGTCTGGGAAACCCCCTGTGACCATGCAGTAGAGGCTGAAGAGCTCGCCCTGTCGGATCTGTGACCATCCAGTAGAGGCTGAAGAGCTCGCCCTGTCGGATCTTCTGGGGCGTCTCAGTACGCGCCAGAAGTGTCTCGCTGAATATCCTATGGGCTAGTCTGAAAGCTGGGTGGAAGATGACCTTCTCCCTGGAATCTCCAGGGCGCCATCTGTCTGCATGCTCGGTAATATGGGCAATCTGCCCCCAGAACTCCCTAGCTACGGATCGGGAGGGGAAATCAGTGGCGGTGGGCTCAAAAAAGCCGAAAATCTCTCTCCAAACCTCTAAAGGAACTATAAAGTTCCGGTTCATCAACCGGTACTTCACAGACTGGTCTGTGGGAAGGTAGGAGAAGGAGCTAACAAACTCTAAGGTCGGCTCCAAATAAGCTGGGGCTCGGATCTCAATAAACTGATCCAGCCCAACAGTGGCAATCATCCTCCTAAGGTCAGCATCTAACCCTAGGCAATCGAAAGCTGATACGTCCAGAAATCGTGGTGCGATAACTGGACGGCTAGCTATACGCTCATAGTCTACCCGGCATCTCTCGTGGATCACCGGGCGGTAAGGACGGGAAGAAGAGGAAGAAGGGGAGGGTGAGGATCTGTCTCTGAGGGCTAGGCGACGATCGGAACTCATTTTCTCTCAACACTGTCAGAACACCTCGGTCACTGACAACCCTCAAGAATCACCTCGGTCGAGATGCAGTTCGACCGGACCGAGGCGCGGCAGTTACGATTCCAATTCTCAGAAATTCAGTTCTTTTCCCCCAAAAATCACTACAATTGCTTCCTATGGGGTACTTAAGCCTTTTCTCAGCAGAATCAAGGGCAACCAAAGCCCAAATCGAAGCGAATGAACGAGTTAGGTTTCGACTTGTTTTACCTCGTTTCGGTCGATTCGTTCGATTTCTTTGCAGATCTGTTGTTGCAATAGGTTCCTCTACCCTTCAATCGCAGTTTGGAAGCGGAAATCTTCGAGAATGAGCAAAAACGGAGAAGGCGAGGTGGGAAGGGCGCCGCGGTCGAGTTGGGTGAAGTAAAAAAAGTGAAAAATAAATTTTTCCCCTTTTTATACTGTTCCTGGATCTGCTGTCACCTCGGTCGAGATGGTCTCGACCGGACCGAGGTGGTACGGACCGAGGTGGTTCTGCATAAACCCTAATCGCCTCGGTTGCTCAAGAATCAACTCGGTCGAGGTGCTCTGACAGCAACCGAGATGCTTCTGTCTTCTCAAAATCTCGAACTTCTGTCCTTCCAGTTATGCTCCTTCCTTAGATATTCCCTGTTGTCTGTCCAGAACGCCAAAAACAAAGCAAAGCAAAGCAAAAACAAAAACTATCTAAGCTAGACTAGAAAACGGGAAAAGAAAGCAATACCTTGGGTTGCCTCCCAAGAAGCGCTTGATTTAAGGTCGCTAGCTGGACCATGCGGCATGTGATTACTCAATGCACTTCGAATGTCGTGGAGTGCTCATCACATCCATCATAAGAATCTTCCAAAAAGGTTCCGGTTTCTAATTTTACCGGCAAATGGTAAGATCTCCCACGTACAAGCTTGTACGGTTTGATTCTCACCGGAATTCTTCTAGACTTCCTGCACTTCAATGGGACATAATCTACCCTCGTGTCCCATCCTTTCCTGGATCGAGGAAACAGTTTCTCGAGAATCATAGTAGCTTCCCCATTTATAGCTTGGGGATGGTACAGGGTCCTGAGCATGCGAGGGACCCCATACTTGAACAAATAACACTTCGTTGCCTTAGCGGTGAAGCGCTTGTTAACTTCACTCCTTATAATCCAAGGAGCATCTTCTTCAAATATCTTCAATGGAGGTTTCATCTTGATCTTAGGAGGTTCTTTCAGAAGAGACCTCCAACTCTACGGTGCCTTCCTAAGAAATTCAGAGATATTAATAGGGAATTCAAATGAAGTAGGAGAATGTACCTTGCAAAGTTCTCCAAGGTTTGAGACAAGTTTCACGTTGGGTTGATAATCCACACACGAAATCTCTCTCAAATCAGCTGGTTTTTCCTCCACCTTGACCACAATCTCAGTAATTTGGCCAAAGTCTTCTGCATCTGCCTCTTCCGGTTCTGCAGGTTCTTCTTTCATCTCGACCGAGGTCACTTCCACCTCGACCGAGGTCTCAACAGTCAGATCGAGATCTTCCACATCTTCTCCCTCAAAAGCTTCAGGAGAAACTTCTGGTTTGACTGGAGGAATGCTTGGAACGTGCAACACTTCCTTATGCTCCTCTTGCGGCTTAGCATAGGATAGGGTGCTTTCCTTGAGCTCCTCCACCTTCTTCATCAACCTTTCCCATCTTGTTTCAAAAGAATCCTCAAGAGGTTGCTCATAGATCTTTCTAGGGATATTCTGTTCATCCCATATCGCAAGTTCACGCTGAATGACATCTTCTCTTTCCCATTCATTGTTGAACCAATAGAAGGAGTACTTCTCCTCCAAGTATTCATAATGATCTGCCCTAGCACTTTGTCTTGCTATCCAGGCTGGATCAAACATAGCCATCAGAAATCCTGAATACTACAAAACTGTTCGCTCCAAACGGTGTGTGCAAGCTTTAAATTTATAACCCTAGACTTAAGCTTAAAACAAGGATGCGAACCCGCAGTGTACGGGTCAATCGTAGTAAAAGCAAGAAAATTCCAGGGGTCGATCACAGGGACTTGGTGAAACAAAGTCAATACGGTATGCTACGTTAATTCTAACCACAAGAGCGATTAACACAATCAAAGATGAATAAGATGTCAAATAAGCAAACATGCAATTCTAGGGATTAAAGCATCAAGTTGTGGTTCCAACTCAAGATCTATAGATAAGCGGACAAAGCTGAGATTTTTGCATGGGGAAAGTGTTGCTAAAGTGGAGTAGATCACCGGGTAAGTCTCACTACACACTAATCCTAAACCGTAACTCCTATTACCGGGTAAGTCTCAAGGAATCAAGATAAAGAACTATAACCTCAAACTAACACACCATCTAAGGGAATAGAATCAACCTTTACCGGGTAAGTCTCAGGCTAACTCACAAAGATGGGATGGAAGCACACTCAAACCCCAATAAAGGATAAACCTTTATTACCTACACTTATGATCGTTAATACACAAACTAAGGAATTACCGGGTAAGTCTCATCCTAAGCTTGCATTGAACCAGGAAGGTGTAATAAGAATAGGATTTAGCAAACTCTAACACTTAACTTTCTGTTTTAGGTCGGATAAGTCACCTCGGTCAGAAGAATTCCACCCCGGCCGAGATGTTCATCAACCGAACGAGATGCTTAGGGTTAAGGTTAAAGACTCGAACTTTCAGGATCCTACTGGAATCTAAGATTATTCTATCATTGTTTTTCCCACAACCTTCAGCCAATCACCCTAGAATCACACAAGTAAATTAGCCACTCATCATCATTATGAAAGTATTAAATATATGGGAAGAAGGTGAATATTTGAACAAAGAAGAATTTAATGAAAAGACTTCAATAACTGAATCAAATATCACAAACAAAGCGTTCCTTGGATAGCAATCCAACAAGACAAGACAATCAAGGAAGGAATTGAAGACAATCTTACAATACCCTTCAAAAAGCTATAAAAAGCTATGATCTTCAACCTTCCTTCAACCTTCAAAAAGGTTCTTCAACAACTCCCAACTTGGAGTATACTGCGGCTGCGTATAAGCGGATGTATACGGCCTCTTCAGGGTAAGCGGGGATTGTAGCGGGATGTCCAACCGTAAGCGGATCGTATGCAGGATGTTGAATTTGTGGAAATCCAACCCTTTTTATAGGAAAAATAAACCTCCAAAGATAATAAATCTTAAGAAGATATTATCCCATAAATATAGGTAAAATATATGATTCTGCATATCTCCTTCCTTCTAGAAGCTCAGCCCAAAAATATAAGATCACTTTCCAAAATTAAAAGATCTCTTCCAAGAATAAAATATTATCGCCGCGTCCTAGGTATTCGCCTCGGTCGAGTCGGCGTCTCTGGATTGCCTCGGTCGAGGTGAACCTCTGGTCAACCGAGGTGACTCAGGAATGGAATCTCTCGAATCTGCTCCAAAGTGAATCTTCAATCCATGGCTATGCTTCCTGGATGTAGCTCCAAATGACTCTTGACTCCTTTTGCTCCTTTTCGATGCAAAACGTACCACATTACCTGCAATTACAACGAAACTAGGTGTAGACCTCGATTCTTGCAAAGGTAGATGAAATGGTAGTAAAATCACATAATGTACATACAAACATGCAGATTATGAAAGATAAAACGTCCAAACAAACCCCAAAATATAGACTATAATTCATGCTATCAAAATACCCCATACTTAGCCCTTGCTTGTCCCCAAGCAAGTTCCTCATATAAAAGACAAGATAGAATGGATTATAAGTCAAGAAAATCAATGAAAAAGTTTTTCAAAAATATTTTATGGTGTGCAACTATCATAGATCACTCTAAGAGAGTACTTCCTGGAATTTAAAAACTCAATATGCTCAAAACATTTTATAAATATAAGAAAGTTGTTCATCTTTGCATAAAATCATAGAATGCATAATAAATCATAATTATCAAAATTAATCATGTATAATCCAATTTAAACCGCTAAGTCAATCAACAAGCTCAAGGTCTCAAGGGCTTCCCAAAAGAAAAGGTCAAGAAACGTGTAGGGTAGGGATGTATGTAAGGTAATGTGGTGCTAGAATCCGGGAAAAGGATGAACTTCACTTCCACTTTGACTTGCAACACCTTCCACCAATAAGCTTTGCTTATTTCACACTTTTTCTCCTTTTTTTTTTACTTTACTTTTTTGGGATGCATGGACAGAGGTGCACAATAACCGAAGCCTAGGAAATCTGCAATCATCAATTTCTCGAGATGCATCAAACCCTTGATGCACATACCATGACCCGTTAGGAATATCGCTCAATCCGACTTTGGCAAGACACAAACACCCGGCTATGTGAATGGTGCCGAGTTACTCATCTTCATGATTGACTTCCCCAATCCTAAGATTACTTTCTAACACTTTCACTTCCAGCCACCTTCAACTTTAACTTGCTTTCACCACTTTGCTTGCTTCCAAATTCCCGGATAGGTAAAGGGAGGCAAAATGTATATGAGGGGCTAAGCATGATCAAGAAGAAGAAGAAGAAGAAGATGAATTGCCTTGGTCTTTCCAAGAAGAATGTGAGAGAACTTAACCTGCGGTGTCAACCTTCAAATTCAACATAATTTGGATAAAAACAAAGTATTAAACATGCTAATAATTTCAAACAAAGCATTTAGCAACTTAAACATATTATGAAACCTTTCGAACACACAAAGAATTTAAAAACAGTAGGTAAACAAGATCTTCACTGAGATCATATCCAGATAAGTAACACAAAATCGTTTTCGAAAACTTTCTGTTACGCCACCTCGGTCGAGATGTTCTTGGTTCAACCGAGGTGAAAAGACCTCGTTTCGCCAGAACTGTCCCGGTCGAGGTCGAAAAATTTTTTATCGTTTTATTTTTTTAGACTAGTTTTTTTTCGGTTTCGAAGTTTTTCTCAATCAAATAATCTGTAGGTATGCATGTAATATCAGATAATCATATAAAGGCAAGTGAAGCATAAATATGAAAGTATCCGATGAATATAATACATCAAAAGTATCGAATAATCAAGTAGTCACGTAGTCAAATAATACATCAAATACCCCATACTTGGGACACACTGTCCCAGTGGGTCAGAATAAGTCTAAGGACAGGATACTCACCGAACATAGATAAACTGCATGAAGAAGTAAGAAACAACTCCCAGATAAGACCATCTCGGTTGGCGAAGCACATATCGGTCGAGGTGTTCTGACAGTACCCGAGATGTATCTCAGTAAAGCTCGTTTCCTCAACTTCTCGAAATTTTGTTCTTCCAGTGTAGCTCCTGAACTGTGATCCTTCCTTTTGGAATACCTGGTTGTTGTCTAGAGGAAAACAAAAACAAAGGAACTATCTAAACTAAACTAGAAAAGGGAGAAGAAAGCAATACATTGGGTTGCCTCCCAAGAAGCGCTTGGTTTAAGGTCGCTAGCTGGACCCTTCTCCATAGAATTACTCAATGTACCTTGAACACCATGGAGTGCTCATCACATCCATCATAAAATTCTTCCAAAAAGGTTCCGGTTCCTAATTTCACCGGCAAATGGTAAGATCTCCTACGTACAAGCTTGTACGGTTTGATTCTCACCGGAATCCTACCGGTCTTCCTGCACTTCAATGGGACATAATCTCAGTCTTGCGTCCCATCCTTTCCTTGATCGAGAAAACAGTTTCTCGAGAATCATAGTAGCTTCCCCATCTATAGCTTGGGGATGGTACAGGGTCCTGAGCATGCGAGGGACCCCATACTTGAACAAATAACACTTCGTTGCCTTAGCGGTGAAGCGCTTGTTAACTTCACTCCTTATAATCCAAGGAGCATCTTCTTCCAACAATTTCAAGGGAGATTTCATCTTGATCTTAGGAGGTTCTTTCGGAAGAGACCTCCAACTCTCCGGTGCATTCCTTTCCTCCACCTTGACCACAATCTCAGTAATTTGGCCAAGGTTTTCTGCATCTTGCAGTTCTACAAATTCTTCTTCCATCTCGGCCGAGATCTCTTCCACCTCGACCGAGGTCTCAACAGTCAGATCGAATTCTTCCACATCCCCCTCTTCCACAAAAGCTTCAGGAGAAACTTCCGGTTCGACCAAAGGAATGCTTGGAACGTGCAACACTTCCTTATGCTCCTCTTTCGGCTTAGCATAGGATAGGGTGCTTTCCTTGAGCTCCTCCACCTTCTTCATCAACTTCTCCAATCTTGATTCGAGAGAGTCTTCAAAAGGTTGCTCATAAATGTTTTTAGGGACATTCTTCTCATCCCATATCGCAAGTTCATGCTGAATGACCTCTTCTCTTTCCCATTCATTGTTGAACCAATAGAAGGAGTACTTCTCCTCCAAGTATTCATAATGGTCCGCCCTAGCACTTTGTCTTGCTATCCAGGCTGGATCAAATGTAGTCATCGGAAATCCTGAAAACTACAAAACTCATAGAAAGAGTAGTTAGTATCACGGGGGCAAGTGCCCCAAAAGCAAACCGTACCGGCTCGGTCTAGACCAAGTCCCCGGCAACGGCGCCAAAAACTTGTTCGCTCCAAACGGTGTGTGCAAGCTTTAAATTTATAACCCTAGACTTAAGCTTAAAACAAGGATGCGAACCCGCAGTGTACGGGTCAATCGTAGTAAAAGCAAGAAAATTCCAGGGGTCGATCACAGGGACTTGGTGAAACAAAGTCAATACGGTATGCTACGTTAATTCTAACCACAAGAGCGATTAACACAATCAAAGATGAATAAGATGTCAAATAAGCAAACATGCAATTCTAGGGATTAAAGCATCAAGTTGTGGTTCCAACTCAAGATCTATAGATAAGCGGACAAAGCTGAGATTTTTGCGTGGGGAAGGTGTTACTAAAGTGGAGTAGATCACCGGGTAAGTCTCACTACACACTAATCCTAAACCGTAACTCCTATTACCGGGTAAGTCTCAAGGAATCAAGATAAAGAACTATAACCTCAAACTAACACACCATCTAAGGGAATAGAATCAACCTTTACCGGGTAAGTCTCAGGCTAACTCACAAAGATGGGATGGAAGCACATTCAAACCCCAATAAAGGATAAACCTTTATTACCTACACTTATGATCGTTAATACACAAACTAAGGAATTACCGGGTAAGTCTCATCCTAAGCTTGCATTGAACCAGGAAGGTGTAATAAGAATAGGATTTAGCAAACTCTAACACTTAACTTTCTGTTTTAGGTCGGATAAGTCACCTCGGTCAGAAGAATTCCACCCCGGCCGAGATGTTCATCAACCGAACGAGATGCTTAGGGTTAAGGTTAAAGACTCGAACTTTCAGGATCCTACTGGAATCTAAGATTATTCTATCATTGTTTTTCCCACAACCTTCAGCCAATCACCCTAGAATCACACAAGTAAATTAGCCACTCATCATCATTATGAAAGTATTAAATATATGGGAAGAAGGTGAATATTTGAACAAAGAAGAATTTAATGAAAAGACTTCAATAACTGAATCAAATATCACAAACAAAGCGTTCCTTGGATAGCAATCCAACAAGACAAGACAATCAAGGAAGGAATTGAAGACAATCTTACAATACCCTTCAAAAAGCTATAAAAAGCTATGATCTTCAACCTTCCTTCAACCTTCAAAAAGGTTCTTCAACAACTCCCAACTTGGAGTATACTGCGGCTGCTGCGTCGTATAAACCCTGATCGACGGTATAGCGTGATGTTGGATTTGTGGAAATCCAACCCTTTTTATAGGAAAAATAAACCTCCAAAGATAATAAATCTTAAGAAGATATTATCCCATAAATATAGGTAAAATATATGATTCTGCATATCTCCTTCCTTCTAGAAGCTCAGCCCAAAAATATAAGATCACTTTCCAAAATTAAAAGATCTCTTCCAAGAATAAAATATTATCGCCGCGTCCTAGGTATTCGCCTCGGTCGAGTCGGCGTCTCTGGATTGCCTCGGTCGAGGTGAACCTCTGGTCAACCGAGGTGACTCAGGAATGGAATCTCTCGAATCTGCTCCAAAGTGAATCTTCAATCCATGGCTATGCTTCCTGGATGTAGCTCCAAATGACTCTTGACTCCTTTTGCTCCTTTTCGATGCAAAACGTACCACATTACCTGCAATTACAACGAAACTAGGTGTAGACCTCGATTCTTGCAAAGGTAGATGAAATGGTAGTAAAATCACATAATGTACATACAAACATGCAGATTATGAAAGATAAAACGTCCAAACAAACCCCAAAATATAGACTATAATTCATGCTATCAAAATACCCCATACTTAGCCCTTGCTTGTCCCCAAGCAAGTTCCTCATATAAAAGACAAGATAGAATGGATTATAAGTCAAGAAAATCAATGAAAAAGTTTTTCAAAAATATTTTATGGTGTGCAACTATCATAGATCACTCTAAGAGAGTACTTCCTGGAATTTAAAAACTCAATATGCTCAAAACATTTTATAAATATAAGAAAGTTGTTCATCTTTGCATAAAATCATAGAATGCATAATAAATCATAATTATCAAAATTAATCATGTATAATCCAATTTAAACCGCTAAGTCAATCAACAAGCTCAAGGTCTCAAGGGCTTCCCAAAAGAAAAGGTCAAGAAACGTGTAGGGTAGGGATGTATGTAAGGTAATGTGGTGCTAGAATCCGGGAAAAGGATGAACTTCACTTCCACTTTGACTTGCAACACCTTCCACCAATAAGCTTTGCTTATTTCACACTTTTTCTCCTTTTTTTTTTACTTTACTTTTTTGGGATGCATGGACAGAGGTGCACAATAACCGAAGCCTAGGAAATCTGCAATCATCAATTTCTCGAGATGCATCAAACCCTTGATGCACATACCATGACCCGTTAGGAATATCGCTCAATCCGACTTTGGCAAGACACAAACACCCGGCTATGTGAATGGTGCCGAGTTACTCATCTTCATGATTGACTTCCCCAATCCTAAGATTACTTTCTAACACTTTCACTTCCAGCCACCTTCAACTTTAACTTGCTTTCACCACTTTGCTTGCTTCCAAATTCCCGGATAGGTAAAGGGAGGCAAAATGTATATGAGGGGCTAAGCATGATCAAGAAGAAGAAGAAGAAGAAGATGAATTGCCTTGGTCTTTCCAAGAAGAATGTGAGAGAACTTAACCTGCGGTGTCAACCTTCAAATTCAACATAATTTGGATAAAAACAAAGTATTAAACATGCTAATAATTTCAAACAAAGCATTTAGCAACTTAAACATATTATGAAACCTTTCGAACACACAAAGAATTTAAAAACAGTAGGTAAACAAGATCTTCACTGAGATCATATCCAGATAAGTAACACAAAATCGTTTTCGAAAACTTTCTGTTACGCCACCTCGGTCGAGATGTTCTTGGTTCAACCGAGGTGAAAACACCTCGTTTCGCCAGAACTGTCCCGGTCGAGGTCGAAAAAAAACCGTTTTTTTTTTTTTCGGTTTCGAAGTTTTTCTCAATCAAATAATCTGTAGGTATGCATGTAATATCAGATAATCATATAAAGGCAAGTGAAGCATAAATATGAAAGTATCCGATGAATATAATACATCAAAAGTATCGAATACATCAAGTAGTCACGTAGTCAAATAATACATCAAATACCCCATACTTGGGACACACTGTCCCAGTGGGTCAGAATAAGTCTAAGGACAGGATACTCACCGAACATAGATAAACTGCATGAAGAAGTAAGAAACAACTCCCAGATAAGACCATCTCGGTTGGCGAAGCACATATCGGTCGAGGTGTTCTGACAGTACCCGAGATGTATCTCAGTAAAGCTCGTTTCCTCAACTTCTCGAAATTTTGTTCTTCCAGTGTAGCTCCTGAACTGTGATCCTTCCTTTTGGAATACCTGGTTGTTGTCTAGAGGAAAACAAAAACAAAGGAACTATCTAAACTAAACTAGAAAAGGGAGAAGAAAGCA
Organism: Fagopyrum esculentum; assembly: GCA_033239045.1. Classification (NCBI taxonomy): domain Eukaryota; kingdom Viridiplantae; phylum Streptophyta; class Magnoliopsida; order Caryophyllales; family Polygonaceae; genus Fagopyrum; species Fagopyrum esculentum. The sequence goes on along the minus strand of BSUD01000008.1, from coordinate 6,278,082 downwards.
ATACATTGGGTTGCCTCCCAAGAAGCGCTTGGTTTAAGGTCGCTAGCTGGACCCTTCTCCATAGAATTACTCAATGTACCTTGAACACCATGGAGTGCTCATCACATCCATCATAAAATTCTTCCAAAAAGGTTCCGGTTCCTAATTTCACCGGCAAATGGTAAGATCTCCTACGTACAAGCTTGTACGGTTTGATTCTCATCGGAATCCTTCTACCCTTCCTGCACTTCAATGGGACATAATCTAGCCTTGCGTCCCATCCTTTCCTTGATCGAGAAAATAGTTTCTCGAGAATCATAGCAGCTTCCCCATCTATAGCTTGGGGATGGTACAGGGTCCTGAGCATGCGAGGGACCCCATACTTGAACAAATAACACTTCGTTGCCTTAGCGGTGAAGCGCTTGTTAACTTCACTCCTTATAATCCAAGGAGCATCTTCCTCCAACAATTTCAAGAGAGATTTCATCTTGATCTTAGGAGGTTCTTTCGGAAGAGACCTCCAACTCTCCGGTGCATTCCTGAAAAATTCAGAAATTTTAATAGGGAATTCAAATGAAGTAGGAGAATGTACCTTGCAAAGTTCTCCAAAGCTTGAGACAAGTTTCGTGTTGGGTTGATAATCCACCCACGAAACCTCTCTCAGTTCTGCTGGTCTTTCTTCCACCTTGACCACAATCTCAGTAATTTGGCCAAGGTTCTCTGCATCTTCCACTTCTGATTTTGCAGATTCCTCTTCCATCTCGGCCGAAATCTCTTCCACCTCGACCGAGGTCTCAACAGTCAGATCGAATTCTTCCACATCCCCCTCTTCCACAAAAGCTTCAGGAGAAACTTCCGGTTCGACCAAAGGAATGCTTGGAACGTGCAACACTTCCTTATGCTCCTCTTTCGGCTTAGCATAGGATAGGGTGCTTTCCTTGAGCTCCTCCACCTTCTTCATCAACTTCTCCAATCTTGATTCGAGAGAGTCTTCAAAAGGTTGCTCATAAATGTTTTTAGGGACATTCTTCTCATCCCATATCGCAAGTTCATGTTGAATGTCCTCTTCTCTTTCCCATTCATTGTTGAACCAATAGAAGGAGTACTTTTCCTCCAAGTATTCATAATGGTCCGCCCTAGCACTTTGTCTTGCTATCCAGGCTGGATCAAATGTAGTCATCGGAAATCCTGAAAACTACAAAACTCATAGAAAGAGTGTTAGTATCACGGGGGCAAGTGCCCCAAAAGCAAACCGTACCGGCTCGGTCTAGACCAAGTCCCCGGCAACGGCGCCAAAAACTTGTTCGCTCCAAACGGTGTGTGCAAGCTTTAAATTTATAACCCTAGACTTAAGCTTAAAACAAGGATGCGAACCCGCAGTGTACGGGTCAATCGTAGTAAAAGCAAGAAAATTCCAGGGGTCGATCACAGGGACTTGGTGAAACAAAGTCAATACGGTATGCTACGTTAATTCTAACCACAAGAGCGATTAACACAATCAAAGATGAATAAGATGTCAAATAAGCAAACATGCAATTCTAGGGATTAAAGCATCAAGTTGTGGTTCCAACTCAAGATCTATAGATAAGCGGACAAAGCTGAGATTTTTGCATGGGGAAAGTGTTGCTAAAGTGGAGTAGATCACCGGGTAAGTCGCACTACACACTAATCCTAAACCGTAACTCCTATTACCGGGTAAGTCTCAAGGAATCAAGATAAAGAACTATAACCTCAAACTAACACACCATCTAAGGGAATAGAATCAACCTTTACCGGGTAAGTCTCAGGCTAACTCACAAAGATGGGATGGAAGCACATTCAAACCCCAATAAAGGATAAACCTTTATTACCTACACTTATGATCGTTAATACACAAACTAAGGAATTACCGGGTAAGTCTCATCCTAAGCTTGCATTGAACCAGGAAGGTGTAATAAGAATAGGATTTAGCAAACTCTAACACTTAACTTTCTGTTTTAGGTCGGATAAGTCACCTCGGTCAGAAGAATTCCACCCCGGCCGAGATGTTCATCAACCGAACGAGATGCTTAGGGTTAAGGTTAAAGACTCGAACTTTCAGGATCCTACTGGAATCTAAGATTATTCTATCATTGTTTTTCCCACAACCTTCAGCCAATCACCCTAGAATCACACAAGTAAATTAGCCACTCATCATCATTATGAAAGTATTAAATATATGGGAAGAAGGTGAATATTTGAACAAAGAAGAATTTAATGAAAAGACTTCAATAACTGAATCAAATATCACAAACAAAGCGTTCCTTGGATAGCAATTCAACAAGACAAGACAATCAAGGAAGGAATTGAAGACAATCTTACAAAACCCTTCAAAAAGCTATAAAAAGCTATGATCTTCAACCTTCCTTCAACCTTCAAAAAAGGTTCTTCAACAACTCCCAACTTGGAGTATACTGCGGCTGCTGCGTCGTATAAACCCTGATCGACGGTATAGCGTGATGTTGGATTTGTGGAAATCCAACCCTTTTTATAGGAAAAATAAACCTCCAAAGATAATAAATCTTAAGAAGATATTATCCCATAAATATAGGTAAAATATATGATTCTGCATATCTCCTTCCTTCCAGAAGCTCAGCCCAAAAATATAAGATCACTTTCCAAAATTAAAAGATCTCTTCCAAGAATAAAATATTCTCGCCGCGTCCTAGGTATTCGCCTCGGTCGAGTCGGCGTCTCTGGATTGCCTCGGTCGAGGTGAACCTCTGGTCAACCGAGGTGACTCAGGAATGGAATCTCTCGAATCTGCTCCAAAGTGAATCTTCAATCCATGGCTATGCTTCCTGGATGTAGCTCCAAATGACTCTTGACTCCTTTTCCTCCTTTTCGATGCAAAACGTACCACATTACCTGCAATTACAACGAAACTAGGTGTAGACCTCGATTCTTGCAAAGGTAGATGAAATGGTAGTAAAATCACATAATGTACATATAAACATGCAGATTATGAAAGATAAAACGTCCAAACAAACCCCAAAATATAGACTATAATTCATGCTATCAAAAACTCATAGAAAGAGTAGTTAGTAGCAACAGGGGCAAGCGCCCCAAGAGCAAACCGTACCGGCTCGGTCTAGACCAAGTCCCCGGCAACGGCGCCAAAAACTTGTTCGCTCCAAACGGTGTGTGCAAGCTTTAAATTTATAACCCTAGACTTAAGCTTAAAACAAGGATGCGAACCCGCAGTGTACGGGTCAATCGTAGTAAAAAGCAAGAAATTCCAGGGGTCGATCACAGGGACTCGGTGAAACAAAGTCTACACGGTAAGCTTCGTGAATACTAACCACAAAGAGCAATTAACACAATCAAAGATGAATAAGAAGTCAATAAAGCAAATATGCAATTCTAGGGATTAAAGCATCTAGTTGTGGTTCCAACTCAAGATCTAAAGATAAGCGGACAAAGCTGAGATTTTTGCGTGGGGAAGGTGTTACTAAAGTGGAGTAGATCACCGGGTAAGTCTCACTACACACTAATCCTAAACCGTAACTCCTATTACCGGGTAAGTCTCAAGGAATCAAGATAAAGAACTATAACCTCAAACTAACACACCATCTAAGGGAATAGAATCAACCTTTACCGGGTAAGTCTCAGGCTAACTCACAAAGATGGGATGAAAGCACACTCAAACCCCAATAAAGGATAAACCTTTATTACATACACTTATGATCGCTGGTACACAAACTAAGGAATTACCGGGTAAGTGTCATCCTAAGCTTGCTTTGAACCGGGAAAGGTATAATAAGAATAGGATTTGGCAAACTCTAACACTTAACTCTTAGTTTAGGATCAGATAAGTCACCTCGGTCAGCCAAATTCCACCCCGGCCGAGATGTTCATCGACCGAACGAGATGCTTAGGGTTAAGGTTAAAGACTCGAACTTTCAGGATCCTACTGGAATCTAAGATTATTATATCATTGTTTTTCCCACAACCTTCAGCCAATCACCCTAGAATCACACAAGGAAATTAGCCACTCATCATCATAATGAAAGTATTAAAATATATGGGAAGAAGGTGAATATTTGAACAAAGAAGAATTTAAGGAAAAGACTTCAATAACTGAATCAAATATCACAACAAAAGCGTTCCTTGGATAGCAATCCAATAAGACAAGCCAACAAGTGAGGGAATTAAAGACAATCTTACAAAACCCTCCAAAAAGCTATAAAAGCTATAGACTTCAATCTTCCTTCAACCTTCAAAAAGGATCTTCGAAACTCCCAAATTGGAGTATGCTGCTGCTGCTGCGTACGCTAGATGTTTCGGTGTAAGCGGCCTCTAGCGGATGCCGGATTTGTGGGAAATCCGAGCCTTTTTATAGGAAAATAACCCTCCAAAGATAAGATATCTTAGAAAGATTTCTTCCCATAAAAATAGGTAAAATATATGATTCTGCATATCTCCTTCCTTCCAGAAGCCAAGCCCAAAAATATAAGATCACTTTCCAAATTTAAAAGATCTCATCCAAGAATAAAATATTCTCGCCGCGTCCTAGGTGTTCGCCTCGGTCGAGTTGGCGTCTCTGGATCACCTCGGTCGAGGTGAATCTCTGGTCAACCGAGGTGAGTCACAACTGAATGTGAAATCTCTCAAAACTGGTCCAAAGTAAATCTTTAATCCATGGCTATACTCCCTGGATGTAGCTCCAAATGACTCTTGACTCCTTTTGCTCCTTTTTGATGCAAAACGTACCATATTACCTGCAATTACAGCAAAACTAGGTGTAGACCTCGATTCTCGCAAAGGTAGATGAAATGGTAGTAAAATCACATAATGTACACACAAACATGCAGATTATGAAAGATAAAACGTCCAAACAAACCTCAAAATATAGACTATAATTCATGCTATCATCTACGTTCCTCCTCCAGCTTACAAACCTCCCATACCGTTCCCGCAATCTAGAGCAAGAGCGCGTCTAGACAAGCAATTCGGTAAGTTTATTGAACTCATGAGCAAACTGCATATTAATATACCTTTCATTGTTGCAATAGTAGGTATGCCGGCTTATGGAAAGTTCCTAAAGGAGATCCTCTCTAACAAGAGAAAGCTAGAGGATTTTGGAGAGGTTAAGATGAGTTCGGATTCATCGGATCTCATCAAAACCATGAAAGAGAAGATGCCCCCAAAGCTAAAGGATCCGGGGTCATTTTGTATTCCCATAGGAGTGGGAGATATCACATATGATGCATTATGTGATTTGGGAGCAAGCGTGAGCATCATCCCGCTTGCCTTATGCAGGAAGATCGGTTTAGGTGATCCTAAACCGGTAAAGATGACGTTGTACATGGCGGATCGATCCATAACTCGTCCCGTCGGTATAGTTGAAGACGTCCCGGTCAAGCTTGGTAAGTTCTATGTTCCTATAGACTTTGTTGTGCTTGACATTCCTGCAGATAGTCCGGTCCCGATTATTCTCGGAAGACCGTTTCTTGCAACATCCGGCTGTATAGTCGATTGCAAGAATGCTAGACTCGCCTTTGACATAGGAGAAGAGAAGGTAGAGTTTGTTCTTTCCACTTTGGTGAAGGAACCAGCCTTTGATGAGGATATATTCAATATCCAAGACGAAGAGCTATCTAGAGAGGAGGTAAGTTCTATTCTCTTCAAAGATCCCTTGCAAAAAGTTCTTTCTATGAGCATAATGGATATAGGGGAAGAAGGGGAGTGCAATGAGGCAATTGAAGCCTTAGAAAACCAAAAAAGAAGTGTGTGAAGAAGAGTTCGAGAAACTCCACGATGAAGCAAAAAACGTATGGATCCACGGCCAGACAGCCTATTCCACGGCCGTGGAATTCATCAACACAAACGTGGAGCATTCCAGTAAGTTACACGGCCGTGGAGGAAACAGAGCCACCGTATTTACTTTTCACGCCCAAAATCACGGCCGTGGAGAAGACAGGGGTGCCGTAATTTTGGGTGAATTCGAAGGAAATTGTGCTTCCTCCACAACTTCTCTTGATTCTTCTCCAACACTTTCTACATCCTTAGACACTTCTAAGGAAGCATCGGATGCTCCTCAAGGGCCATTGGAAACTCCGATAGTGATGGAATTGAAGCCACTTCCTACACATCTAAGGTACGCATTTCTTGGACCTAATTCTACCTTTCCGGTAATTGTTAGTTCCGATTTAAGCATAGATGAACATAGTAAGCTTATGGTTGTCCTTAAGAAACATAGGAAAGCCTTAGGATATACTATAGAGGATTTAGTTGGAATCAAACCTTCCCTATGCATGCATAAGATCTTAATGGAAGAGGACTTTAGAACTTCACGACAACCTCAAAGGCGGTTAAATCCGACCATGAAGGAGGTTGTCAAGAAGGAAATTCTTAAACTACTTGATGCAGGTATCATCTATCCTATCTCCGATAGCAAGTGGGTGAGTCCCGTACAAGTGGTTCCGAAGAAGGGAGGAATGATGGTCATCACCAACAAAAACAATGAACTCATTCCTACACGAACCGTAACAGGATGGCGGATGTGTATAGACTACCGCAAGCTAAACAACGCGACGAGGAAGTATCACTTCCCACTACCCTTCATCGATCAAATGCTTGAAAGGTTAGCACAACATTCACACTTTTGCTATCTTGACGGTTATAGTGGTTTCTTTCAGATCCCGATACACCCGGATGATCAAGAGAAGACCACGTTCACGTGCCCATGGGGTACGTTTGCCTATAGGAGGATGCCGTTCGGGCTTTGAAACGCCCCAACCACCTTTCAAAGGTGCATGATGGCCATCTTCTCGGAATATATAGAGGAAATCATGGAGGTTTTTATGGATGACTTCTCCGTTTATGGTTCCTCTTTTGACAATTGTCTTTCTAACCTTGCTCTTGTATTACAAAGATGTGAAGACACTAACCTAGTTCTTAATTGGGAAAAGTGTCAATTTATGGTGAAAGAAGGCATTGTATTAGGACACTTAATCTCTAGTAGAGGGATTGAGGTGGATAAAGCTAAGATAGAGACAATAGAAAAACTTCCTCCCCCAACTTCGGTGAAAGGGATAAGAAGTTTTCTAGGACATGCTGGATTTTATAGGCGTTTCATAAAGGATTTCTCTAAAATATCAAAACCGCTTACTAATCTATTGATGAAGGATGTAGTTTTTTAGTTTTCGCAAGAATGCTTAGATGCGTTTAATATGATTCGGAAAGCTCTAATCTCAGCCCCGATTATCCAACCTCCGGATTGGAATCTTCCCTTTGAGGTTATGTGCGATGCAAGTGACGTAGCTATAGGAGCTATCCTTGGAAAAAAGAAGGAAGGACGAACCCACGCTATCTACTACGCTAGCAAGACGCTAGATGAAGCGCAGCTCAACTACGCCACTACCGAAAAAGAATTCTTAGCTATTGTATATGCAATTGACAAATTTCGCTCTTATCTTGTAGGTGCAAAGGTAATTGTATACACGGATCATGCTGCGATCCGGTATCTACTTGCAAAGAAGGATGCGAAGCCAAGGCTAATTAGATGGATTCTTCTCCTACAAGAATTCGATCTAGAGATCCGCGACAAGAAGGGTTCGGAAAATTCTGTTGCGGATCATTTGAGTCGTCTAACACATCTAGAGGACGACCATCTACCTATAGATGACTCCTTTCCGGACGAGCATTTACATATCATAGAGGAGTGCATCGATGTGATCAACAAAGGTAACGAACCATGGTTTGATGATTTTGTTAACTATTTGGTTTGTCAGGAATTACCGCCCGGATTATCCTACGCACAAAGAAAGAAGTTCTTTAAGGATGTTCGGGAATACTTTTGGAATGAACCTCTCCTCTTTAAGAGAGGTCCGGATGGCATTATTCGGCGATGTGTGCCGGAAGATGAGATGCAAAGTGTCATCCGCCATTGTCATTCACTACCTTGTGGAGGACACGCTAGTTCGAACAAGACTAGCGCTAAGGTATTGCAATCTGGATTCTTTTGGCCTACTCTATTTAAAGATGTGCAAACCTTTGTTTCCTGCTGCGATGCTTGTCAAAAAACAGGAAATATATCTAGGAGGAATGATATGCCTCTCAACAACATCCAAGAGGTGGAGATCTTTGACGTTTGGGGAGTAGACTTCATGGGACCTTTCCCATCATCTTGCGGGAACCAATACATACTTTTAGCGGTTGATTGTGTTTCAAGATGGGTTGAAGAAATTGCCTCTCCCACCATTGATGCCATGGTAGTGGTTAAGTTCTTTAACAAGACCATCTTCCCACGATTTGGGACGCCACGGACTATCATTAGTGATGGAGGTTCTCACTTCATTGCCCGCCGTTTTCAAGCTCTTCTAGCTAAGTATGGGGTGACTCACAAGATCGCCACCCCTTATCATCCACAAACTAGTGGACAAGTGGAGATCTCTAACCGGGAGATCAAAGGAATCTTAGAGAAGACGGTTTCAAGGACTAGGAAGGATTGATCTTTGAAACTAGATGATGCATTGTGGGCATACCGGACTGCATATAAGACTCCCATCGGAACTACGCCATACAACCTTGTGTATGGGAAGTCTTGCCACTTACCGGTAGAGTTGGAGCACAAGGCGTATTGGGCAATAAAGTGGTTGAACTTCAGCATGAAGGAAGCGGGAGAGAAGCGTCTCTTGGACCTTAATGAGCTTGAAGAACTTCGCTTGAATGCCTACGAAAACGCCAAGATCTATAAAGAAAGAGCGAAGCGTTGGCATGATAAGCATATCATCCCAAAAGACCTCAAAGAAGGAGATCAAGTTCTCCTCTTCAATTCAAGGCTTCGTCTCTTTCCAGGTAAGCTTAAATCTCGCTGGACTGGACCTTTTCTAATCAAACGTGTTTTTCCCCATGGTGTAGTTGAAGTATGGGGTGAAAAGGGCAGAAGCTTTAAGGTGAACGGTCAACGACTCAAGAAGTATACACCGGAACTCCAAGCTGAAGAGTTCGCGCCCACCGCACTCGAATAAGTGCGAATATGGTCTAGCTACGGACCTTAAACAAAGCGCTTCTTGGGAGGCAACCCAAGGTATTGCATTTACGTTTTTGTTTTTTGATTCATAGTTTAGAATAGTATAGACGTTTTGTTTTGTTTTGCCTTCGATGCCTTCCGGTATGTTCGTGTTTTTGGATGTAGGAACAGTGGAAAAGAAAGGGGGAAGGAAAAGTTTGAAGAAAATTGACGAAACTTGGACTTTGACACATTACAGAGAGTTCCACGGCCAAAACCATGGCCGTGACAGCTACAGTGACCGTAATTTTCAAAAGCCTAAGAAAAATCACCAAAACCACGGTTCCGTACATTTCCACGGCCGTGGAACCCCCCGATAGACCGTGATTTTCAAAAATTTTTACGGCCACTATAAAAACCATTTTTCTTCACAAAACACACAACACAATCCCAAAACCACGTCTATTTCGCCGATTACCCTCCTCATCTCCAAATTCCTCATTCGTTAATCGTTTTTAACGATTCTTTGGCCAAAACCGAAGCAAATCCAATCACCAACAAGATCCAAGCAACAATTAGAGCGGCAAATCACCGGAGAAGACGGAATTCGGATTCCAAAATCCGAAAACGAAGTTTTTTCGTTCTTTCCTTCTTTTTGTCGATTCGGCTTCGTTTTTTGCTAGAATTTTTAGGAGAACTGATTGGAATTGGATGGAAATTAGTCTAGGGTTGCTTGTTGTTGAGTTTGGTGTGAATTTGCTGAGTTTTGAGAATTTTCGAGACGAACCACGGTCTCTGGACATTCCACGGCCGTGGAACCTGAAGAACAGGCCGTGGTTTTCAATAGAAAATGGATTTTGTAAGGAGAGTGTCGAATAGAAATAAGAATAAGAAAAGGAAAGGCAACCCCTCTTCCTCTTCTAGAGCACCATCAGCTGAGCCTCCATCACCTCCATCATCACCATCACCACCTCCCCCTAGGATTCCCACTATCCATGAGGATCATCTAGATGCCTTAGAGAGGATCCATAAGAGGATGGTCATAGGACCTCAATACTTACTACTTGAGGAGCTAGAGCCCTTGCATGTGATAGGGGATCTCACTTGGCTTTTGGATAGAGCCGGTTTAGTCATCTTCTCCGCTATTCGGGAAGATGCTTATGAGGAGATTACTAGGGAGTTCGTGGTTTCCTTTGAGCATAGCCACGTTAATAGGACTGTTTCTTTCCGGCTGATGGAGAGGAACTATGCGTTCTCTATTAGAGAGTTTGGAGCCTTCTTTGGGTTCCAAGAGACCTTCAATGGTCGATTCCCTAGTGGCGTGTACGCCAAGGATTTATGGGAGGAGATTGCCATGATTTACGCCAGCGAGGACCGCTGGCAACCTGCTGATACAAGGGCTAAGTTGATCTACCACTTAGCCTTGAAGATTGCCCATAGAGTGCTTTCTGAGTGTCTCTTCCCTAGGACGGAGACACCTCAGAAGATTAAGACAGACGAGCTGTTTCTCCTTTACAGTATGTTATACGGCAGGCCAGCTGATTGTGCCACCCTCTTAGCTGCTACTATGAGCAAGCTAAAGAATAAGAGGGCAGACAACATTGGATACGGTGGGATGGTCACCGACCTTGCTAGACAGTTAGGGGTAGACTTCTCCGCCTGCACCCGCATTGCAGCTAGACCCCTAGGATTTCAGGGCCTCATGACTAGAGGCGTCATCTTCCCCACACATAGAGGTCCACCGTATGTTGCTATGCCTTGGGAGAGTATGACAGGGAGAGGGATTGAGTGACTTCCTGAGTATTCCATTATGGCTGGACGCCATAACTGGAAGGAGACGTTCGCTGCCATGCATGCGAACAGATTAGTAGCCCCTCCCTATGTTCCACCACCACCAGTTGTAGAGGAGGAGATGAGAGGGGATGACGAGTTTGAGGGAAGAGGACATGATCATGACTTTGGCACCTTTCCGGATCAGCCGGATGCAGTTCCTGACCTTCCTAGACACTCTCCCCGCCTCGCTAGAGCTTCTGGCTCTTCCTCTCGCCGTGCTAGTGTGAGCGAGAGGCCTACATGGATGACGAATCCTCCTACATGGTATAACACTCAGCCGGATTAGATGGGAGCTCCACCACCTTGGCATGCACAGCCACCACCTGCACCAGCACCTTCAGATGCACCGGCGTGGTACAGCCAGCTGCCTGGTTGGTATGAGCAGTTGCCAGAGTGGGCCACCGACCTTTCCGATAGGGTCGGAGCTTTAGAGATCCGTGCAGATGCTAGGGATGCACGAGCCGACGATCATGACCGCATGATGAGAGACATATACCGCCAGCAGTTTGGGCGGAACTATGATCCCGGCTTCTTCCCGTTTCCACCACCGCCTCCACCTCATTGATGACATGGACGATCGACCGCTTTAGCCGCTCCACCACCATTTTGTGAGTTCTTTTTCTTTCTTTCTTTTCTTCTTTTTCTTTTTGAACATTAGGGACAATGTTTGTTCCAAGTATGGGGTGGGGTGTGACTAATCGTTTGTAATAGCTCTTACTCACTTTGTATGCTTTTATCGAGACTACCTTGCATGTTCATTATATTGTTACACGTTTCATTATTGCATTGCATGAAAAAGCTTTTGAAAAACCCATAAAAATTGAAAAATTTTGAAAATTTTGTGCTTCTAAGGATAGAGATGATTTCTATGATAATCACTACTTGTGAATTGAGTTTTGATGACAATCGCATACTTAAACAAATAGTGAATTGAAAAGAAATTGAATGAGTTGATTATCCCTCTTTTGCAAGTTTCATAATGTGATGAGTGTTACCTAAATCATATTGAGAAATCAAGGTTGAAATCACATGATAAGTTCTTATACTTCTTTTGAGATGATTAAGGCAATTCGATTTTCTTTCTTCTTTCTTTGATCATTTAGCCCCTCAATGAAAATAATTGCCTCCCTTACCTATCCGGGAATTTGGAGGAGTTGATATTTGGCATGTTTGATGTGGGAGGGCCATGAAAGCAATATTTTGCATTCAAAAGAATAGAAAGAAATTATAGGTTTGGGGAAGTCAATCATGACGATGAGTAACTCGGCACCATTCACATAGCCGGGTGTTTGTGTCTTGCCAAAGTCGGATTGAGCGATATTCCTAGCGGATTATGGTATGTGCATCAAGGGTTTGAGGCATCTCGTAAAAATGAGAAACGCCAATCTCCTAGGCTTCGGTTTTTGTGCACCTCTATCCATAACTCCAAAAGTAAAGTCGAAAAATGAATTGAAAAGAAGAGAGCGAAGCTCTAAGTTGAAAGTGTTGCGGAAACCGCAAAAGAGAAAGAAAAGAGGTAGTTATCCACTTTCCCGGATTCATGCACCACATTCCTTAAAGTTTTCCTTCCCTTTCCGCATTCTAGACCTTGTTTGAAAGTCCTTAAAATCAAGAGAATGATATATGACTTGGTGATCTAAATTGAAGTTTCTTATGATTGATTTTGATAATGTTTGAAGGTTATGATGTTTACATGGAAGTTTGATCAATTTATGAGCTTTCTTTACTCTTTACTCTTTGATTATGTATATGAAAGTCTTATAAACGAATGAAGCAAGATTTGAGAATGATTTATTGACTAGAAAGCACATTCATCTAAAAGAAGTTTTGTTTTGAGAGTGTACACATATTTCATCCTAACTTGAGTTTTAAAGCTTTTGAAAGACCTTGCTTGGGGACAAGCAAGTGGCAAGTATGGGGTTATTTGTTAGCATGAAATATTGTGATATTTTAGGCACGTTTTCTAAGTGTATTTCATCCATATTGGTGTTCATTGATAAAGTATTGAAGCAATTGTGAGTTAGTTTATCTATATTGTCGATATAGAGGACTACATAAGCTTTGTGTTGATTGTAGGCAAATAAAAGCTAAAACCGAACAAATCAAGGGAGAATGGAGATGGATTAAGCATGTCCAAGGATTGAGGACACCACAAAGGAGCTAAGGAAGATGCTAGGATGAAGAATGACACGAAACAAAGGAGAATTACGAGCAATCTACGTTCCACGCTCTAAAATACGGCCGTAATGGAGTCCACGCTCTAAACCACGACCGTGGAACTTTGGCAACACAAGCGTGGAGCATTCCAGAGGGTTACACGGCCGTGGAAGTTGTGAAGCACCGTGATGAATTTCCACGCTCTAAACCACGGGCATGGAATCCTCTATAACCGTGATTTATACGATCTTTTAACGTACAACTTAAAGCCACGATCTTTTACACAATGGGCTGGACACCTATTTTATCTTGCCCTATAAAAGGACGGAAAGAGAGAGATTCCGTCACCTTCGCTTACACCTCCGCCTAGACTTTGCTTACGCTGATCGCACGTGCCTAGGGTTTCAAGTTGGACGTGTGGAGATTGCTATTCCGCAACGGAGATTTGCGAAAGACTTGGAGATTTGGAAGTTACGCTTTGTCCTTAGGTTTGATTAGAAGACGGATTGACATCCCGTTCTTCGTTCTTATCAAGGATTGTGATTGGTTTGTGTTATTCCGAATCTGATATACATCATTACTTTGTTTGTGGATTTGAGATTGATTTGAGATTTATTCAAGGTTTTCGAAGGTTTTCATCTTTCATTCTTTTAAATCTCGAATTTGATATCATAATGACTGTTGTTGGCTAAAACCCTTTAGCAATTCTAAGGTGAAGGGTTGATAGTTGTGGCTTAGATGATGATAGATCGATCGTAACCAGATTGGACCCTGAGAGTTAGAGAAATATCATCGACACCCAAAATCACGGTGTGTTCTTGAGTTCCACGGCCGTGGAATCTCAAGATCCACCCGTAATTTCCCTTAGTTTACGAACCTTGCTTTTACTTTAATCCAAAGTTAAAGATTTGCTTTAACTTAGTCTTGGCTTGCCTTTTCTAGGTGGTAGTGAAGCCTCAACAACCTCTACCTCGATTCCGAGTGTCACAACCTTAATCGGTTTAGTTAGTCTTGATCCTTGGATTACAAGTTTGGGTATTTGACATTAATTCTTGTCTTTAGATCCTTTCTATACTGAAGCCTCAACAACCTTTATAGAGAGTATTTCTAGATAAGTCATATAAAGTCTTGGAACTTCACCGTACATTGCTTTGCATTAGTATACCTTTGCAGCTCTTAACTCTGTCCTTATATCTTTAGTATATCTTGAATCGATTGCCACAAATGGATTCCTGGATCTTAAGGATTGTTGTTTTCCCAATATTTAAAAAAGCTCATACATTTACTCGCTTGACAATTCTATAATTGAATTTAACCCCCCAAATCCCTGTGTTCGATACTCTGGAATTCTTGCTTAACTATATCGATCCGTACACTGCGGGTTCGCTTGCTTGATTTCTAGTTTTATAAATTTAAGACTTATTTGCATGCACGCTAAGTGGCGAACATGGATGTCAAAACGGTCATCACCTTCATCATCAACATCATCACTAGCATCATCAACATCCCGCCAATAGCATCATCATCTCTAACAGGTGGCTCGTACTCAAAGTGTAAAAAGATGGCAGACCAGTTTTGAGGGTCCTAGATGGAGGTGTCGGGGTTGTATCTCAGCTATTAACTCGTACATTCACCCGGAGTTTCCCACTAGGCTGTGCCATCAACATCATTCTAATCAAAGTGGAAAAACCAAGGAGGTAGGGATGTTGACTCACAACGGTGAAGTATGATACATCAAGAGAAAACAGGGTCATCAACCTCGTCAAGATATCTCCATGGATGATTGTCCTAGCAGGACGAGACTTTTTACCGTAGATTTTGAGGCAAAGAAAGTAACTGATATCGGGCTAGAGACCGTGTGGTAGACAATACATAAAGAGGAGCTCTTGATCCGTCACAACTCTAGTTGAGTCGTGCTTGGGGATCAAGCATGACGAGAGAAGGAAGTGGAACTTTCGGATCAAAAGGTGATAGATCAAAGATGCCTTCACTACCCAAAACATCGTGTCTACTTGCAAGGTGGGGACAAAAGGAGATAGAATCATATACCTCCGTGGGTAGACTTTCGGTATGTGACCAACGACGTCAGTGTAGAAGGATGACAAAATCTTCAGGGTCGGATCCATATAGCTAACAATGAAAGAGGTCATGTAATCCAGGAACCCACCATTGTTTATAAGCCACTTGATCTCCTCTTGAGCGTTGATGGTGTTGATCATACTCATATCAATGTATCGGGTGAGCTTCATTTCCAAGGCTCAGAATTGGGTATGAACTCGTTTGCACTCAACTAGGATGGTGCATTGTTCGGGAGCACAAGTTGGGGCACGCTTGGAGGCATTCTGCACAAAACAATTTGAAATTATTCATATATCTCAACAAAATTTACGGGAAAAAATAGCAAAATGAAAATTTTGCCCTAATTTCCCCGTAAACTCAATCTCGACCAATGTCGATCCAAAGCAATTTAATCAAACAACCTTATATCGCCTAGGGTCGGAAACCCTAGGCGGAGAGTAGGTTGTTAGGGCCGAACTTCGTAAACATATCGTGTGTTGATCTTTTAATTTCTGCACCTTATATCGTCTATATTGTGACTAACAACTTTCTGCAGGTTTCTAAGTCAAGGCCTTGAGATTCACTTCAAAGCCTTGAGAAATAACTTTGTCACTAAGCACGGAGATTGACTTCAAGGCCGCGAGATTCATTTCAAAGCCTTGATATCCGATATTGCAAAAAGTTCTCATCTCTATTCACCCCCCCTTCTAGAGTATTTATATCCTTATTTATCTCCTACTCGATTCTTCACACACCCCTTTGTGTGCAGTAATATAACGGACGCTGTAGATAAAGCAGACCCCGTACCGATTCCAATCACCATATAGTTAAGCAGGCTGGTAATGAACTACTCCCAACCGCACCAACCTCCATCTCAATATAGGTACCATCCCACATGACCTGGATACCACACCTCACATCAACATCAAAATTAGAGACGTAATTCTAATCCGGGAATAGTTTTTGCATCACTAGATCAATGTCGGAAGGTCTGGTATTATACTGAGTAGTAACTCACATATACATGCATCATATTCCCTTGTGAGATCTCTCAAACTATTTTGTATCCGGGATTGGTGAAACCTTTACACATTTCAAGAGATGACACTCATTTTCAACCGACTGCTTTTAATTTTAGGTAGTTACCATATAAGTTAACTACGTTTCAAAAAAAATACCATTAACTATAATTAAATGATTATCTTAATTATAAGGGCTTACTCTGTTAATTAAAAACATAAAGACATACTCTTATAGTAGACACAATAGGCTCACTCTTTCATTTTAACCACGTGTGAATAACATTTCCATATTGGGTCCCAATGTGATCGATCCACCTTAAATACCATGTAAGTGTTCATGATTTTACGAGGACTTAGAAGCCTAATGCATGAATAAGTTTTTTAATATATAATCCCAATGCACGACTATGTTCATTAAAATACTAAATTGGAATCAAACAATCACGAATGATACAAAAAACACACGCTTGAATACATACCAAGCACATTCACATAGAAGTTCAAACATAAATATGATAGTTTATGTAATTATTGTAAATAGAGGGGTGCCCTAATGTAATTATGTAAACTCCGATTGTTATTAATATGAGCCGTCTGAAGCCTCCTTGTCCCTTTCCTCAACAAAGCCTTCTTGGGCCCGGACCAACTCAGTAATTCCAGCACCAGGCCCATTTCGCTGCACACCCTCAACCCACTGAATTGGATCAATCTTTTGCTACCATGACATTAAATCCTACGGATAATTTTTGGTACATGGACACGGGCGCCACCTCACACATGACGAATAATTCAGGTTCTCTCTCGTCGTTTTTGCATAATGATTTGCTAAATTCAATAATTGTTGGAAATGGTATGCGTGTTCCTTCTACAGGTATTAGAGATACTACTATCCCCACCATTACAAAACCGCTCCACCTATCCAATGTCCTTATTGCCCCACAAATTGTCAAAAATCCAGTATCTGTTAAACGTTTTACAACTGATAACAATGTCTCAGTAGAATGTGACCCTTCTGGTTTTTCTGTGAAGGATATACACACGGGAATCACTCATTTGAGGTGTAATAGTTCCGGGAAACTCTATCCAGTCACATGTTCTCCCCCTCGTCATCATCATGCTCTTTCCATTGAATCTCCCAGTCTTTGACATGCTCGTCTCGGTCACCCCGGTGCTCCGGTTTTAGACTTGCTTCGTCAATCATCTTTCATTAAGTGTAATAAGTCCCCTATGACTCCTCTTTGTCATGCTTGTCAATTAGAAAAACACCATAGATTAGCTTTTGAACGTTCTACAACTCGCTCTAATGCTCCTTTTGACATTATTCATAGTGATTTATGGACTTCACCCATTCCGAGTCGGGACGGTTTTAAGTACTATTTCCTTTTTTTGATGATTTCTCTCATTTTTTTATGGGTTTTTCCAATCAAGTTCAAGTCTCTAGTATTTGACCTTTTTGTTCAATTTCACAAATTTATCAAAACACAATTTCTTTTACCCATCAAAAGCTTTCAATGTGATATGGGAGGCGAGATCAACAACACTACCTTCCATAAATTTTTCCTTGACCATGACATTGTTTTCCGTTTCTCTTGTCCTCACACATATAATTCAAACAATCAATAACATGATGCGTTCGATGTTATTTCATGCCTCCATTCCAATCTCCTATTAGCCCCATGCCGTGGAGGTTTCTTGCTATTTTCTAAACATTCTTCCATCCACTTCCATTCATAATAAATCCCTTACTCAAGTGTTATAGCACACTACACCTTCCCTCACTCATCTCCGGGTTTTTGATTGCCTTTGTTATCCAAACCAAAGTGTCAATATTTCCCACAAGCTTCAACATCGCACTTCTCCGTGCGTCTTTTTGGGTTATCCTAAACACCATAGGGGATTCAAATGTTTAAACATAGCAACGAATAGAATAATCATCTTCCGTCATGTAACGTTCGATGAATTTATTTTTCCGTTTGCTACCCATCTTCGAGTCCCCCATATCTTGTTACACCCCCCTTCATGATGATGACCAATTTCCCTACCTCTTGGCCTAAAATTTGCCCATTAGTGATCCTCCTACCGCCGGCCCATCAGCACCGCTTGGCCCAAACGCCGAGCCAACAAATTCCGGCAGTGACAAACCCCTCCTTCCTTTTCCAATTCTAGGCCTGCTCCCTCCTTGCCCAACCTAGTGCAGCCCATCCTGGATCTAGCCTGCTCTCCCCCTACCAACCCAACATGCTTACCCCCATTTCATCCCATCCGGCCTGTTGCTCAACCCAACACCTCTACGATCCCACATCTCCAAACTCCACCTACCACCCCAGCCGGACACTCATTAAATGAGCCGGCTCCGCACCCTCAAGCCACACACTTACCGTACAGACCCCATATCCGTGGTCAATCCGGCATTGTGAAACTAAAACAGATTTTTGACTTATCTGTGTCAACCACTCCCTTATTGATAGCATGTATTATAGTCTATATTTTGGGATTGGTTTAGACGTTTTATCTTCATAAATCTGCATGTATGGATGTATATTCTTTGATTGTATTATTTTTTTGTCTACCTTTACGTGAATCGAGGTCTATACCTAGTTTCGTTGTAATTATAGGGAAAATGGCACGTTTTGGACCGAAATGGAGCTAAGGAAGCTAAGGAATCATTGGAGCTACATTCTCGAGCATTGAAGAGCTATAAGAAGAACTCAGGAAGCATGTAAATGATTTAGAGGATTGATTTTTTACCAAATTCGAGATTGTTTACATTCAACTGAGATTCACCTCAGTCAGCTACAGTACCACCTCGACCGAGGTGATCTTGAGGAGCGTCTGGACCGAGGCGAACACCTCGCCATCGACAAGATCTTTATTTTTGTCTGAGATCTTCTAATTTTGGAAAGAGAATATCACATATTTTTTGGCTGGATTTTTGGAAGGAAGATAATATTTTTGGCTGATATATTTTGGAAGATATGAATATATTTTTTAGGAAATTATCTTTTTAAGATATTTTATCTTTGGAAGATAATTCTCCTATATAAAGGGTTGGATTTTTTACAATTCAGCCATCCTGAAATCTACGGATCAGATCTTCGGATCAAAGGTTTTCTTAAGGAAGTTTGAAGGAAGAGTTGAAGGAAATTGTGAAGGTTGAAGTTCAAGGAAGGAAGGAATCAAGTTGAAGTTGGTTTTGAAGGAGTTTGTAAGACTTTCTTAGTTTGGCTTTTGGTTATGTTGTCTTTTTTGATTTGTGATTTCGGAACGCTGATTGTTTGTTTATTTGATTCAGTTATTGAGACCTTTGTGTTAAAGTTTTCTTGTTTGAATATTGATTCATTTATCATTTATTTGATTATTGTTATCATGATGATTGTTGGCTAAGTTCTTTATGTAATTCTAGGGTGATTGGCTGAAAGTTGTGGGAAAGACGATGATAGAATGATCTTTAACCCCAGCAGGACCCTGAAAGCTCGAGTCTTTACCTTAACCGTAGAATACCTCGGTCAGCTGTGGAACATCTCAACCGAGATGGTACATAAACTGAGCGAGGCGAGCCTTTCCTGATCCTTATCTGAGTTAAGAGTTTCAGTTTTCCAAATCCTATCCTTGTTATACCTTTCCTGGTTCAACGCAAGCCTAGGATTAGACTTACCTGGTGATTCCTTTGTTTGTTTACCCAAGATCATGAGTGTAGGTAATAAAGGTTATTCCTTTATTGGGGTTTGAGTGTGCCTGCTTCCCATCTTTGTGATTTAGCCTGAAACTTACCCGGTAAAGGTTGATTCTATACCCTTGGGTGGTGTGTTGGTTTGAGATTATAGTTTCTTTCCTTAGTACCTTGAGACTTACCCGGTAAAAGGATCTTTGGTTTGGGAAAGTGAGTAGTGAGACTTACCCGGTGATCTATTCCCACCTTAGAAACACCTTCCCTTTGCAAACCTCAGCTTTGTCCATGTTATCTTTTGAGATCTTGAGTTGGAACCACAACTGGATGCTTTAATCTCTAGAATCCGCATTCTCTTTATCTAACTTTTATATCATCTTTGATTGCTTTAATTTGCTGTTAGTGGTTTTTGACAACCTGATTACCGTACTTTGTTTCACCATATTCCCTGTGATCGACCCATGAAATTCTTGCTTTTATTACAATTGATCCGTACACTGCGGGTTCGCATATTGTTCAAGCATACCTCTTGGGTTATAAATTATAAAGCTTGGACACACATTTTGGAGCGAACAAGTTTTTTGGCGCCGTTGCCGGGGACTTGGTCTAGACCAAGTTCGGTTTCGGTTGTCTTTCGGGGCTATTGCCCTTGTTGCTTTTGACTACTTTACTTGAGTGTTTTCGCAGGTTCTTTCCTTAGGTTTATGCGAAGAACTCGTGCTGGAAAGGAAATCGTTCCCTACAATCCCGAACCAATAAAGACCTACAAGAGAAGATTGAAAGAAGCTAAGATGGCCAATCAAGACAATCGCGATCTTGAAGCCGAATTGAAGGAGGCATTGGAACAACTACGCCTCAGTAAGGAAGAACTGCAGCGAGAGAAAGACGAGACTAGCGCAAGAACATATGGACTTGAAGCAGATATGGCCGCTCTAAGGGCCCAGTTTCTACCTCGACCGAGGCAAAACCTAGTCCTAGTTGCCCCGGCCGAGATACACCCACCACCTCGGATGCAGTCCGAGATGTTCTTTTTGCCGGAGTTCCAAAAACCCTAGGACAGAGGATGGACCTCAATCAGCAAGTCAGGCATCCAGGAGTCAACCTAGGAGATCCAGCTGAGAATGATTATGAACTTCGACCGCAAGTTCTAACCATGATCCGACAATGTCAATTTGGAGGTTTGGAGAGAGAGTCTCCGCATCAGCACTTGCAAAATTATGAGATTCTGATGGAGACTTTGAGACCTTCAAGAGTGGAGAATAAAAGTCGAGGCCTTTCTATTTATCTTTGAAAGACAAGGTTCTTGCTTGGTATCAAGCTCTTCCGGCTGAAAAGATCAACACTTGGGAAGAGATGACAATGGAGTTTCTCACTAAGTTCTTTCCCCCTTCTAAGACCGCTGAATTGAGGGGAAAGATCAATGCTTTTATTATGAAGGACAAAGAGAGTTTGTACAAGTCATGGGAGAGATTCAAGGATCTTTTGTTGGATTGCCCATATCATGGGATTCCAAAGATCGAGTTGCTGGAAAAATACTTCAAGGGTTTGGATGGAGATATTCAATTCAAGCTCCAATTACTTTCTGCCGGCACCTTCATGGATATACAAATAGATGAAACTTGGGATTTCGTTGAAAAACAAGCTTTACACATGGAGAAGTACTCCCATCAAATAACTGAAGATGGAGCAAGGAGAGTTAGCTTTCAAGACATATCATCAAATGGAGCTCAACTCACCTCGCTTAGCAATGAAGTAAAAGTATTGAAGGAGCTTTTAGTAGTTCAAACGAAGAAGGAGCAAGATGGAGGATATCAAGGATGAAACAACTATCAAGGGTCGCGGAACAACAATTACAACAACAACAACAGAAATTCCAACAACAACAACAATTGGAGATCTAATCAACAAAATTCCGATAACCCTTATTCTTATGCTAATAATGCTCTTAACGCCCCGTCTTCTTCTTCTACTGTATTGAGAAGCCAAGAGCCTGCATCAAGTTCGTCCCAACCACCAAAGAAATATGTTGTGCTAGAGGCAATTCTGATCAAGCTCAACGCTATGGAGACATCGATGAATTCATTTTCAAAGGCACAAAAAGCCTTAGAGCAACAATTTTTCAACAAGGCGAATGAAGCACCAAGAGATCCAGGGAAGCTCCCAGCAAGGACAGAGAGCAACCCTAAAGGACATATCATGGCAATAACAACACGCAGTGGATTGAAGGTTGCAAATCTAGTACCTCGGTCGAGCCACGACCAGGTGACACTTCGGTCGAGGTGCCAACCGAGATGGAACCTCAGAAAGCAAAAGATAATTCTGAAGTTTATATTCCACCTCCTGCTTATAAAATACCACATCCATTCCCTCAGTCAAGGGCGAGGGCACATCTAGACAAGCACTTTGGTAAGTTTCTAGACCTTCTGAATAAACTACATGTCAACATCCCTTTCCTTGATGTCATTCTAGGGATGCCCGCCTATGGGAAGTTTTTGAAAGAGATTCTATTGATAGCATGAATTATAGTCTATATTTTGGGACTTGTTTAGACGTTTTATCTTCAATAATATGCATGTTTGGATGTATATTATGTGATGATATCGTTGTTTCATCTACCTTTGCGGGAATCGAGGTCTACAACAAGTTTCGTTGTAATCGTAGGTAAAATGGCACGTTTTGCATCAAAATGGAGCTAAAGGAGCTATAGAGTCATAGGAGCTACATTCAGGAGCTTAAGGAAGAATCCAGGAAGCATGGAAATGGATTAAATATTTACTTTGGACCAGATTTGAGAGATTTCAATTCAGTTTAGAGCCACCTCGGTCAGCTACAGTACCATCTCAACCGAGGTGATCCAAAGGAGCGTCCCAACCGAGGCGAACACCTTGGACGTGGCGAGATATATTTTATTCTTGGCTGAGATCTTTTATTTTTGGAAGGAGAGATCTTATATTTTTAGGCTGGATTTCTGGAAGGAAGATCATATATTATAGGGATTTATTTATGAGAGATAGATATATTTTATTAGGAAAATATCTTTTCAAGATATTTTATCTTTGGAGGGTAGTTTTCCTATATAAAGGGCTGGATTTTCCATAAATCAGCACCGACGCATCACCAGAAATTCCGCTATCATTATAGTGGTTGAAGGAAGGAAGATTTAAGGAAGGAAGTTGATAGCTTTTATAGCTTTTGTGAAGGGTTTTGTAAGATTCTCTTAGATTCCCTTCTTGTTGATTGTCTTATTGGATTGTGATCCAAGGAACGCTTGTTTGTTTGATAATTGATTCAGTTATTGAAGCTTTGTTCTTAAGGTTTTTGTGTTCAATTATTCACTTTCTTCCCATATATTTGACTATTGCTTTCATGATGATGATTGGCTAATTTCTTTGTGTGATTCTAGGGTGATTGGCTAAAGGTTGTGGGGAAAAAATGATAGAATAATCTTAAATTCCAGTAGGACCCTGAAAGCTCGAGTTTTTATCCTTAACCCTAGAGCATCTCGTTAAGTCGATGAACATCTCGGCCGGGGTGGAATTCGTCTGACCGAGGTGACTTATCTGATCCGAAACTGAGAGTTAAGTGTTAGAGTTTGCCAAATCCTATTCTTATTACACCTTTTCTGGTTCAATGCAAGCTTAGGATGAGACTTACCCGGTAAAGGTTGATTCTATTCCCTTAGGTGGTGTGTTGGTTTGAGGTTATAGTTCTTTTCTTTAATTCCTTGAGACTTACCCGGTAATAGGAGTTACGGTTTGGGATTAGTGAGTAGTGAGACTTACCCGGTGATCTATTCCACTTTAGTAACACCTTCCCTTTGCAAAAATCTCAACTTTGTCCGCTTATCTTTAGATCTTGAGTTGGAACCACAACTAGATGCTTTAATCCCTAGAATTGCATATTTCCTTAATTGACTTTTTATCATCTTTGATTGTTTTAATCTCTTTTGTGGTTAGTTGCAATATTGACAACCTATACTTGCTTTGTTTCACCTAAGTCCCTGAGATCGACACCCCGGAATTCTTGCTTTTTACTACGATTGACCTGTACACTGTGGGTTCACATCCTTGTTTTAGGCATACATCTAGGGTTATAAATTTAAAGCTTGCACACACCGTTTTGAGCGAATAAGTTTTTGGCGCCGTTGCCGAGGACTTGGTCTAGACCGAGCCGGTTGCGGTTGTCTTTCGGGGCACTTGCCCCTGTTTCTACTAACCACTCTACTTGAGTTACTTTCGCAGGTTCTTTTTTCTTAGGTTTATGCGAAGAACCCGTGTTGGGAAGGAAATCGTTCCTTACGATCCCGAACCAGAAAAGACATACAAAAGACGCTTGAAAGAAGCTAAGATGACCAATCAAGAGAATCGCAATCTTGAGGCCGAATTGAAAGAGGCATTGGAACAACTACGCCTCAGCAAAGAAGAATTGCGACTGGAAAAAGAGGAAACTCACGCAAGGACGGAAGCAATCGAAGCAGATATGGCGACTTTACAAGACCAATATCTACCTCGACCAGCTCCAGCTCCTCGACCGAGGCAGGACCCAGCTCCAGCTGCCCCAGCCGAGATACTTCCACCTCGGATACCAGTCCGAGATGCTCTTTTTGCAGGTATTCCACAGACCCTAGGGCAGAGGATGCACCCCAACCAGCAACTGAGGCGTCCAGGAGTCAACCTAGGTGATCCAGCGGACCATGATTATGAGCTTCGACCGCAAGTTCTTTCCATGATTCGCCAATGCCAGTTTGGAAGGTTAGAGAGGGAGTCTCCGCATCAACATCTACAAAACTATGAGATATTGATGGAGACCTTGAGACCTTCAAGGCTGGAAAACAACAATTATAAGCTAAGGCCTTTCTACTTCTCTTTGAAAGATAGGGCGCTTACTTGGTATCAATTTGTTCCTCCAGGAAAAATCAATACTTGGGAGGAGATGACGACGGAATTCTTGACTAAATTATTTCCCCCTCTAAAACCGCTGAAATGAGAGGGAAAATCAATGCATTCATCATGAAGGACAAGGAGAGCTTTTCCAAGTCATGGGAGAGATTTAAAGACATTCTTTTGGATTGCCCACATCATGGGATTCCAAAGATAGAGTTGTTTGAGATATACTTCAAAGGACTGGACGGAAACACCCAGTTAAACCTTCAACTACTATCCGCCGGCACATTCATGGACATGCCGATTGATGAAGCTTGGGAGTTCATAGAGAAGCAAGCTTTGCACATGGAGAAATACTCCCACCAAGGGGCTGAAGGTGGAGTTAAAAGAGTCAACTTTCAAGAAGCTCCACCTAACAATGATCAACTCACTTCTTTGAAGAATGATGTGAAGCAATTGAAAGATCTTTTGGTTGCTCAAACCAAGAAATAAGATGAAGGATATCAAGGCTCAAGGAACAACGGTTACCGGAACAACAACAACGGTTCCCGGAACAACAACTACAACAACAATAGAGGATCCAACAACAATAATTGGAGGACAAACAATCAAAATTCGGGTAACCCTTACTCTAACTCGAATTCGAATGACTCCTCTAATCCTTTCCTCTCTTCTTCTTCTTCTTCTTCTTCTACTCCATTGAAGAGCCAGGAGCAAGGATCGAGTTCGTCCCAGCCGGAAAAGAAAGATACGGTGCTGGAGGCCATATTGATCAAGCTCAACTCTATGGAGACATCCATGACTTCATTTTCAAAGGCACAAAAAGCCTTAGAACAACAATTCTTTAACAAGGCGAATGAAGCGCCAAGAGATCCAGGGAAGCTTCCAGCAAGAACCGAAAGCAACCCCAAAGGACAGATCATGGCAATAATGACGAGAAGTGGACTGAACACTGCAAATCCAGTGCCTCGGTCGATGCCAGTATAGATGAAGACCACCTCGGTCCAGGTACAGTCGAAGAACACTTCGGCTGAGGTGCCAACCGATGTTGAGCCACAGAGAGCGTCAGACAAAACTGAAGTTTATGTTCCACCTCCTGCATATAAACCACCACTTCCATTCCCCCAGTCAAGGGCCAGAGCACATCTAGACAAGCATTTTGGTAAGTTCCTTGACTTGATGAATAAACTACATATTAATATCCCCTTCCTTGATGATATTCTAGGGATGCCCGCCTATGGGAAGTTCTTAAAAGAGATTCTATCAAGGAAGAGGAAGTTGGAAGATTTTGGTGAAGTAAGGATGACATCTAAATCCTCGGAGCTTATTCAAATCATGAAGGAGAAGATGCCACCCAAATTGAGAGATCCCGGCTCATTTTGCATTCCCATTCAAGTTGGGGATGTCACTTGTGAAGCATTATGTGATCTAGGAGCCAGCGTGAGCATCATTCCGCTGGAGCTATGTGTTAGGATCGGACTTGGAGAGCCCAAGCCGGTGAAGATACAATTATACATGGAGAACCGCTCCATTACCCATCCCGTGGGCATTTTGGAAGACGTTCCGGTTAAGTTAGGTAACTTCTATTTACCTATAGACTTTGTTGTACTTGACATTCCCGCAGATTATCCAGTTCCTATCATTTTCGGGAGACCGTTTCTAGCAACTTCGGGTTGCAATGTGGATTGTAAGAACGCCAAGTTAAAATTCAACATTGGTGGAGATGAAGTGGAGTTTTCATTGCTTGCGGCAATGAAGAGAGAAGCAGCTAGGAGATGATATCTTCAACATCTATGATGAAGAAGAATCAAGAGAATTGGTGAGCTCTATCCTTATTAAAGATCCACTTGAGAGAGTTATTAGTTTTAGCTTAATGGAGGAAGGTATAGATGCTTCTTGTGATGCAGATATACGAAGCTTAAAGACGCTGGAAGAAGATCCAGGAGCTAAAACTGAAAGAATAATCCAGGAGAAGAAGATCTCCAGTTTTGGTCCCAGTTGCAGTACCTCGACCGAGGCACTTTCTGGACCAAGCGAGGTGTTCTTGACTGAAGAACATCTCGGCCACCCTCTCTATACCTCGACCGAGATCGAAAGCGGGATGATGTCAACTGAGACTTCTGAAAGTCCAGTCCTTCAACCTACTCCACTGGAAGGAGGAAGCAAAGATCCACCTCAGAAAGCACCCCCAGTTGTGGAGATTAAACAACTCCCAAGTCACTTGAGGTATGTTTTTCTTGGACCGGATTCTACTTATCCCGTCATCGTTAGTGCTTCCCTCTCTGAATCTGAATTATCTAAACTAATGCATGTCCTGAGGAAGCATCAAAAGGCTTTAGGTTATACTATTGATGATCTTATTGGCATTAAGCCTTCTTTCTGCATGCATAGAATACTAATGAAGGACGATCATAAGACTTCACGGGAACCTTAAAGACGGTTAAATCCGATCATGAAAGAGGTTGTGAAGAAAGAAATTCTTAAGGTGTTGGATGCATGTATCATATTTCCTATCTCGGACAGCAAGTGGGTGAGCCCGGTGCATGTAGTTCCGAAGAAAGGAGGGATGACCGTTATGATGAATAAGAACAAAGAGTTAATCCCAACTAGTACCGTCACGGGCTGGAGGGTGTGCATCGATTATAGGAAGCTGAACGTGGCCACTCGGAAGGACCATTTTCCACTTCCCTTCATCGATCAAATGCTCGAACGGTTGACCCAACATTCACATTTTTGCTATTTAGGTGGCTATAGTGGCTTCTTTCAGATTCCAATCCATCCGGATGATCAAGAGAAGACCACTTTCACTTGTCTATGTGGGACATTCGCTTATAGGAGGATGCCATTTGGATTATGCAATGCACCCGCTACCTTCCAGCGATGCATGATGGCTATCTTTTCCGAGTATATAGAGGAGATCATGGAGGTATTTATGGATGATTTTTCAGTATATGGTTCCTCTTTTGATGATTGTCTATCTAACCTTTCTCTAGTGCTACAAAGATGTGAAGACACTAATCTCGTCTTGACTTGGGAGAAGTGTCACTTTATGGTTAATGAAGGCATCGTTCTAGGACACCTCGTTTCTAATCGAGGTATTGAGGTCGATCGCGCTAAGATCGAGACTATTGAGAGACTTCCTCCCCCTTGTTCTGTTAAGGGTGTGAGGAGTTTTCTCGGGCATGCAGGTTTCTATAAGAGATTCATCAAGGACTTCTCGGAGATTTCTAAACCACTAACTAACCTCTTGACTAAAGATGTTGTTTTTGAGTTTTCGCATGAGTGTCTTGATGCATTTTACAGGATTAAGGAAGCGATGATCTACGCTCCCATTATCCAGCCTCCGGATTGGACCTTGCCCTTTGAGATCATGTGCGATGCGAGTGATGTGGCAGTAGGAGCGGTGCTTGGACAAAAGAAGGATGGGCGGACCACCGCCATTTACTACGCTAACAAGACGCTAGATGAAGCCCAGCGTAACTACGCCACCACCGAAAAGGAGCTATTGGCGGTTGTATATGCTTTTGAGAAGTTTTGTTCTTACTTAGTAGGGGCAAAGGTTATTGTTTACACCGACCACCCAGCTATTCGTTACTTGCTTGCTAAGAAGGATGCCAAGCCACGTCTTATTCGATGGATTCTCTTGCTTCAAGAGTTTGACCTAAAGATCCGTGATAAGAAGGGATCCGAAAATTCTGTTGCGGATCACCTCAGCCGGCTACCTCCCTCTTCACGCGAGAAGGACGAACCACCCATAGACGATTCATTTCCCGATGAGCACTTACACTTATTGGAGCGTTTGATAGACTTCCTTATCTCACCCCATGATGAAGGTGAAGTATGGGGTGAGGACACCTCCCAACACGTTTAGGGATACCGTACGGTCCAGCTAGCGACCTTAAATCAAGTGCTTCTTGGGAGGCAACCCAAGGTATTGCTTCCTTTTCCCTTTTTCTAGTCTAGCTTTAGATAGTTTGCTTTTGCTTTGCTTTGCTTTGTTTTTGGCGTCCTAGACAGACAACAGGTGAGATCTAAGGAAGGAATACAACCCAGGAGCAACACTGGAAGGACAGAAGTTCGAGAATTTGAGAAGATGAAGTTTGACTGAGACACATCTCGGTTGCTGTCACAGCACCTCGACCGAGATGATTCTTGAGCAACCGAGGTGACTAGGGTTACTGAAGATCCACCTCGGTCCGTACCACCTCGGTCCAGTCGAGACCATCTCGACCGAGGTGACAGCAGTTCCAGAAAAGGGTGTAAAAGGGGGCTGAGATTTCTCTCTCTTCCCTCTCTCACCTTCTCGACCGCGGCGCAAAGATTCACCTCGTTCGCTGATTTTCGCTCGTTTTCGACGATTCTCACTTCCAAACTGCAAGGAAAGGGTAGAGGATCGGTTTGCAAGCAACAATCTGCAACAAAAACACTCCAAATCGACCAAATCTGGGGTAATTCGGAAAAAACCCTAACTCTCCCTTCTTCACTGTTTTTTTATCAATTTGGGCTTTGGTTGCCCTTGCATTGTGATGGAAAAGGATTAAGTACCCCATAGGAACCATTGGTAGTGATATCGGGGGAAAAGAACTGCATTTTTGAGAGTTACGATCGAGCAGCACTTCGCCTCGGTCCAGTCGGCCTGTGCCTCGGCCGGGGTGTTCTTGAGAGTTGTCAGGGCAACCGAGGTGGTCTGACAGTGAGAGAGAAAGATGAGTTCTGACAGACAGCTTGTTCTGAGAGATAGATCCTCTCCTTCTCCTTCTTCTTCTTCACGCCGCTCCATACCGGTGATCCATGAGCGTCACCAAGTAGACTATGACCGTATAGCGGCACGTCCATTGGTTGCACCACGGTTTCTGGACATTTCTGCTTTTGATTGCCTCCACATGGATGATGATCTGAGGCGGATGATTTCCATGGTAGGGCTGGAGCAGTTTACTGAGATTAGAGCTCCAACCTACCTCGAGCCTACCTTGGAGTTTGTTAGCTCCGTCACTAACTTGCCTACAGAGCGCGCCATCAAGTACCGGTTGATGAACCGGAACTATTTAGTTCCTATGGACCATTGGAGGGACGTTTTCGGCTTCCCGGCCCCCACAGTTGCTGATTTTCCTTCTCGAGCCGTGGCTCGAGAATTTTGGGGACAAATAGCTCATGTAGTTGAGCATGTTGACAGGTGGAGACCTGGGGACTCCAGGGAGCGTATTATCTTCCACCTGGCCTTTAGACTTGCTCACCGGATTTTTAGCGAGACTCTTCTTGCGCGTACTGAGACGTCCTAGAAGATTAGACAGGGTGAGCTGCTGGGTCTTTACTGTATGGTGACCGGAGGAATTCCGGATTTTGGAGTGATGCTAGCGGAGGATCTACACAAGATAAAGGCGAAGGCAAAGGGAGATATCTGCTGCGGAGGTATAGTGACTCACATTGCGAGTTACATAGACTTGGACTTGAGTGCTTGTACTATGGTGGCGGCTGCCAAGCCACTCGGGCTGCAGGAGATGATCACTAGGAGGATATTGGTTCCTCGAGGACTTACTACGCCGTATGTGGTGATACCCTGGGAGAAGACTGCACCTCAGTGTATTAGATGGTCAGCTCAGTTCTCTGTCTATGAGCCGCATTACTGGCATACCGCATGGATTCCGCTTATGGAGGACGCCAAAGATGCAGCAGCAGCAGCTCAGGGACAGGATGAGGATGATGAGGCTGATGAGCAGGAGGATGAGGATGAGGATGGCGGTGTTGCCATGGACACAGGTACAGATACACCTGGTACCAGCGTACCAGTCGTCGATCTAGACGACGAGGAGTGTTCATTCCAAACGGTGTGTGCAAGCTTTAAATTTATAACCCTAGATGTAAGCTTAAAACAAGGATGCGAACCCGCAATGTACGGGTCAATCGTAGTAAAAGCAAGGAATTCCAAGGGTCGATCGCAGGGACTTAGTGAAACAAAGTCGGAATAGGTAAGCTATGTAATCACTAACCACAAAAGCAATTAAAACAATCAAAGATGATAAAAAGTAAATAAAGGAAATATGCAATTCTAGGGATTAAAGCATCTAGTTGTGGTTCCAACTCAAGATCTAAAGATAAGCAGACAAAGCTGAGATTTTGCAAAGGGAAGGTGTTACTACAGTGGAATAGATCACCGGGTAAGTCTCACTAATCACTAATCCCAAACCGTAACTCCTATTACCGGGTAAGTCTCAAGGAATTAAGGAAAAGAACTATAACCTCAAATTAACACTCCAACTAAGGGAATAGAATCAACCTTTACCGGGTAAGTCTCAGGCTAACTCACAAAGATGGAATGAAAGCACACTCAAACCCCAATAAAGGATAAACCTTTATTACCTACACTTATGATCTTTGGTAAACAAACAAAGGAATTACCGGGTAAGTCTCATCCTAGGCTTGCATTGAATCAGGAAAGGTGTAATAAGAATAGGATTTGGCAAACTCTAACACTTAACTCTCAGTTTCGGATCAGATAAGTCACCTCGGTCAGAAGAATTCCACCCCGGCCGAGATGTTCATCGACTGAGCGAGATGCTTTAGGGTTAAGGATAAAGACTCGAGCTTTCAGGGTCCTACTGTGATTAAGATTATTCTATCATTGTTTTTCCCACAACCTTCAACCAATCACCCTAAAATCACACAAGGAAATTAGCCACTCATCATCATGAAAGTAATAATCAAATATATGGGAAGAAAGAGAATAATTGAACAAGAAAACCTTATGAAAAAGGCTCCAATAACTGAATCAATTATCAAACAACAAGCGTTCCTTGGATTGAAATCCAACAAGACAAACAACAATGAAGGGAATCTAAGGGAATCTTACAAAACCCTTCACAAAGCTATAAAAGCTATAAACTTCCTTCTTCAACCTTCAAAAAGGTTCTTCAAATCTCCCAATTGGAGTGTATGCGAGATCTTCAGCCGTTAGCGGATGTTCTTGTCGTAAGTGGGATATGGATTTGTGGAAAATCCAACCCTTTTTATAGGAAAAATACCCTCCAAAGATAAGATATCTTAGAAAGATCTCTTCCCATAAAAATAGGTAAAATATATGGTCTAACTTATCTTCTTCCTTCCAGAAATCCAGCCCAAGAAGATAAGATCCTCCTTCCAAAAATAAAAGATCTCAGCCAAAAATAAAATATCCTTGCCGCGTCCAAGGTATTTGCCTCGGTCGAGTCGGCTCCTCTGGATCACCTCGGTCGAGGTGACTCTGTAGTCAACCGAGGTGAATCACAACTGAATGTGAAATCTCTCAAATCTGGTCCAAAGTGAATCTTTAATCCAATTTCATGATTCCTGAATTACTCCTTAAGCTCCTGAATGTAGCTCCAATGACTCCATAGCTCTTTTTGCTCCTTTTTTATGCAAAACGTGCCATTTTACCTACGATTACAACAAAACTAGGTGTAGACCTCGATTCCCGCAAAGGTAGATGAAACAACAATATAATCACATAATATACATCCAAACATGCAGATTATTGAAGATAAAACGTCTAAACCAGCCCCAAAATATAGACAATAATTCATGCTATCAAAATACCTCATACTTAGCCCTTGCTTGTCCCCAAGCAAGTTCTGCATATAAAATACAAGATAGAATGGATTATTAGTCTTGGAAATCGATGAAAAAGTCCTTCAAAACATTTTGATGGTGTGCTACAATCATAGATCACTCTAAGAGAATACTTCATGGAATTTAAAATCAAAACATGCTTAAAACATTTTATAAATATAAGAAAGTTGTTCATCTTTGCATAAAATTATAGAATGCATAATAAATCATAATCATCAAAATTAATCATGTATAATCCAGTTTAAACCACAAAGTCAATCAACAAGCTCGAGGTCTCAAGGGCTTCCCAAAAGAAAGGTCAAGAAACGTGTAGGGTAGGGATGTATGGAAGATAATGTGGTGCAAGAATCTGGGAAAAGGATATCACTTCACTTTCACTTGACTTTCAACATCATCTACCAATAAGCTTTGCTTATTTCACACTTTTCCTTTTTTTACTTTACTTTTTGGGATGCATGGATAGAGGTGCACAATAACCGAAGCCTAGGAAATCAGCAATCATCAATTTCTTGAGATGCATCAAACCCTTGATGCACATACCATGACCCGTTAGGAATATCGCTCAATCCGACTTTGGCAAGACACAAACACCCGGCTATGTGAATGGTGCCGAGTTACTCATCATCATGATTGACTTCCCCAAACCTATTTATTGCTTTCTAACACTTTCACTTCCAGCCAACTTCTCAACTTTTCTTTCACCTGCTTTTCACTTTCTTGCTTCCAAATTCCCGGATAGGTAAAGGGAGGCAAATATGTATATGAGGGGCTAAGCATGATCAAGAAGAAGAAGAGAAAAGAATGAATTGCCTTGGTATTTCCAGGAAGAAAGTGAGAGAACTCATAATGTGGTGTCAACTTTCAAATTCAACATAATTTGGATAAAGAAAAGGTATTAAACATGCCAAAATCTTAAACAAAGCATTTAGCAACTTAAACATATCATAAAACCTTTCAAACATGTAAAGATTTCAAAACCAGTCATCAAACAAAGTCTTCACTGAGATCATATCCAGATAAGAAGCACAAAACGTTTCGAAAATTTTCAGTTAAACCACCTCGGTCGAGGTGTTCTAAGTCAACCGAGGTGAAGTTCCTCGTTTGTCCAGAATCGCTTCGGTCGAGGTCAAAAAAAAATTTTCTGTTCAGTTTTTGACGTTTTTCTCAAATAAATAACTTGTATGCATGCATGTAATCTCAGATAAGCACATAAAGCAAAATAAAGCATAAATATCTGATAAAGTCGAGTCATACAAACACATAAGTCATAAAAGTACATCCGCATACCCCATACTTAGGACACATTGTCCCAATGGGTCAAATAAGTCTAAAGAAATAAAGTACTCACCGGACATAGTCGAGCTGCATAATAAATAAATAAAGAAAATCCTGCAAGCTCTCAATAATCCCGATCCGGTGGCGGCGGTGGTGGTGGCACGTACGGATACTGAGATGGGTCGAAAGGATAGCCCATGACAGGTTCCCCGATTCGGTCGATTGGCTCGTTTTTCTTGCAGATTAGCACTTGCCCTGTGATCCTCTACCCTTTCTTAGTAGTTTGGAAGCAAGAATCGTCGAAAACGAGCGAAGAAAGGCGAAGCGAGGCGAAAGACGTGCCGCGGTCGAGGAGAAGGTAAAGAGAGGAGAGAGAAATCTCAGCCTCCTTTTATACCCTTTTCTGGAACTGCTGTCACCTCGGTCGAGGTGGTCTCGACTAGACCGATGTGGTACGGACCGAGGTGGATCTTCAAAAACCCTAGTCGCCTCGGTTGCTCAAGAATCATCTCGATGGAGGTGCTGTGACAGCAACCGATATGTGTCTCAGTCAAACTCCGTCTTCTCAAATTCTCGAACTTCTGTCCTTCCAGTTGTGCTCCTGGGTTGTATTCCTTCCTTAGATGTCACCTGTTGTCTGTCTAGGACGCCAAAAAAAAAACAAAGCAAAGCAAAAGCAAACTATCTAAGCTAGACTAGAAAAAGGGAAAAGAAAGCAATACCTTGGGTTACCTCCCAAGAAGCGCTTGATTTAAGGTCGCTAGCTGGACCATACGGCATCTCTATGTGTGATGGGAGGTGTCCTCACCCCATACTTCACCTTCACCATGGGGTGAGATAAGTAAGTCTATCAAACGCTCCAACAAGTTCAAGTGCTCATCGGGAAATGATTCGTTTATGGGCGGGTTGTCCTTCTCGCGTGAAGATGGAGGTAGCCGGCTGAGGTGATCCGCAACAGAATTTTCGGATCCCTTCTTATCGCGGATCTCTAGGTCAAACTCTTGAAGTAAGAGAATCCATCGAATAAGGCGTGGCTTGGCATCTTTCTTAGCAAGCAAGTAACGAATGGCTGCGTGGTCGGTGTAGACAATGACTTTCGCCCCTACTAAGTAAGAACGAAACTTCTCGAAAGCATATACAACCGCCAATAGCTCCTTCTCGGTGGTGGCGTAGTTACGCTGGGCTTCATCTAGCGTCTTGCTAGCATAGTAAATGGCGGTGGTCTGGCCATCCTTCTTTTGTCCAAGCACCGCTCCTACGGCCACATCACTAGCATCACACATGATCTCAAAGGGCAAGGTCAAATCCGGAGGTTGGATAATGGGAGCGGAGATCAACGCTTCCTTAATCCTGTAAAATGCATCAAGACACTCCTGCAAAAACTCAAAAACAACATCTTTATTCAAGAGGTTAGTTAGAGGTTTAGAAATCTTAGAGAAGTCCTTGATGAATCTCCTGTAGAAACCTGCATGCCCGAGAAAACTCCTCACACCTTTAACTGAACAAGGGGGAGGGAGTTTCTCAATAGTCTCGATCTTAGCGCGATCGACCTCAATACCTCGATTAGAAATGAGGTGTCCTAGCACAATGCCTTCATTAACAATAAAATGACACTTCTCCCAATTCAAGACAAGATTAGTGTCCTCACATCTTTGTAGCACTAGAGAAAGGTTAGATAGGCAATCATCAAAAGAGGATCCATATACTGAAAAATCATCCATAAATACCTCCATGATTTCCTCTATATACTCGGAAAAGATAGCCATCATGCATCGCTGGAAGGTAGCGGGTGCATTGCACAATCCAAATGGCATCCTCCTATAAGCGAATGTCCCCCACGGACAAGTGAAAGTGGTCTTCTCCGGATCATCCGGATGGATAGGAATCTGGAAGAAACCACTATAGCCGTCTAAATAGCAGAAGTGTGAATGTTGGGCCAACCGTTCGAGCAATTGATCAAGGAAGGGAAGTGGAAAATGGTCCTTCCGAGTGGCCGTGTTCAGCTTCCTATAATCAATGCAAACCCTCCAGCCCGTGACGGTCCTGGTTGGGATTAACTCGTTGTTCTTATTAGTCACAACGGTCATCCCTCCTTTCTTCGGAACTACATGCACCGGGCTAACCCATTTGCTGTCCGAGATAGGATATATGATACCTGCATCCAACAACTTAAGAATTTCTTTCTTCACAACCTCTTTCATGATCGGATTTAACCGTCTTTGAGGTTCCCGTGAAGTCTTATGATCGTCCTCCATTAGAATTCTATGCATGCAGAAAGAAGGCTTAATGCCAATAAGATCATCTATAGTATAACCCAAAGCCTTTTGATGCTTTCTCAGGACATGCATTAGTTTAGACAATTCAGATTCGGAGTGGGAAGCACTAACAATAACGGGATAGGTGGAATCCAGTCCAAGAAAGACATACCTCAAGTGATTTGGGAGTTGTTTAAGTTCCACAACTGGGGGTGCTTTCTGAGGGGGATCCTTGCTTCCTCCTTCCAGTGGAGTAGATCCAGAAACTGGACTTTCGGAAGTCTCAGTTGAAATCATCTCGCCTTCGACCTCGGTCGAGGCGCAGAGGCGTCGACCGAGATGTTCTTCAATCGCCTCGCTTGCTCCAGAAAGTGCCTCGGTCGAGGTACTGTAACTGGAACCGAAACTGGAGATCTTCGTCTCCTGGATTAGTTTCTCAGTTTTAGCTCCTGGATCTTCTTCCAGTGCCTTGAAGCTGCGTATATCTGCATCACAAGAGGTATCTATACCTTCCTCCATTAAGCTAAAACTAATAACTTTTTCAAGTGGATCTTTAATAAGGATAGAGCTCACCAATTCTCTTGATTCTTCTTCATCATAGATGTTGAAGATATAAGTTCCTAGCTGCTCTCCTTTCATAGCCGCAAGTAAAGCGAATTCCACTTCATCTCCGCCAATATTGAATTTCAACTTGGCGTTCTTACAATCCACATTGCAACCTAAAGTTGCTAGAAATGGCCTCCCGAGAATGATAGGAACAGGATAATCTGCGGGAATATCAAGTACAACAAAGTCGATAGGTAAATAGAAGTTACCTAACTTAACCAGAACGTCTTCCAAAATGCCCACGGGATGGGTAATGGAGCGGTCCGCCATGTATAATCGAATCTTCACCGGCTTGGGCTCTCCAAGTCCGATCTTAACACATAGCTCCAGCGGAATGATGCTCACGCTGGCCCCTAGATCACATAAGGCTTCACAAGTGACATCCCCAACTTGAATGGGAATACAAAATGAGCCGGGATCTCTCAACTTGGGTGGCATCTTCTCCTTCATGATTTGAATAAGCTCAAAGGATTTAAATGTCATCCTTACTTTACCGAAGTCTTCCAGCTTCCTCTTCCTTGATAGGATCTCTTTCAAGAACTTCCCATAGGCGGGCATCCCTAGAATAGCATCAAGGAAAGGAATGTTAATGTGTAGTTTATTACATCAAGTCAAGGAACTTACCAAAGTGCTTGTCTAGATGTGCTCTGGCTCTTGACTGGGGGAATGGAAGTGGTGGTTTATATGCAGGAGGTGGAATATAAACTTCAGCTTTCTCCTCCGCTTTCTGTGGCTCCACCTCGGTTGGCACCTCGGCCGAAGTGTTCTTCGACTGCACCTGGACCGAGGTGGTCTTCGTCGGTACTGACACCGACCGAGGCACTGGATCTGCAGTCTTCAGTCCACTCCTCGTCGTTATGGCCATAATATGGCCCTTAGGGTTGCTTTCCGTTCTTGCTGGAAGCTTCCCTAGATCTCTTGGCGTTTCGTTCGCCCTACTAGCAAGTTGTTGTTCAAAGGCTTTTTGTGCCTTCGAAAATGACGTCATAGATGTCTCCATAGCGCAAAGCTTGATCAAGATGGCCTCCAGCACTGCGTCTTTCTTTTCTGGCTGGGACGAACTTGATCCTTGCTCTTGGCTCTTTAATGGAGTAGAAGAAGAAGAGGAAGAGAGGAAAGGATTAGAGGAATCGTTAGAATTGGAGTTAGAATGATTGTTACCCGAATTTTGGTTGTTTGCCCTCCAATTATTGTTGTTGGATCCTCTATTGTTGTTGTAGTTGTTGTTCCGGGAACCGTTGTTGTTGTTACGGTATCCATTGTTGTTGTTCCTTGATCCTTGATCTTCCTTCTTGGTTTGAGCAACTAAGAGTTCCTTCAATTGTTTCACGTCATTCTTCAAAGAGATGAGTTGTTTATTTGAGGAATCCTCTTGAAAGTTGACTCTTTTAACTCCACCTTCAGCTCTTTGGTGGGAATATTTCTCCATGTGCAAAGCTTGCTTCTTGTTTGCTCAAAAAGTGTGTGCGTCAAAGTCTTAAATTTGTATCTAGAACTCAAAAGCAAAGCGAACCCGCAGTGTACGGATCAGCTGTAGTAAGGTAAGAATTCCAGAGTGGAACTCAGGGATTTGGTAAAAATAAATTAAAAGTCAATAATCTAGCAAAAGTGTAAAAGCTTTTGTGATTGATAAAGAGGGAAATGATTCCAAGGATTCAAGTATCCGATTTCGGCTTTCGATTCAAGACACTTCTATAGATATAGGACAGAGTTTATGTTGCCAAGATTAAATGTTCAAAGGTAGGATTCGTACGATGAAGTTCCAAAACCTATATGACTAATCTAAAGGTTCTCTCTATAAGGGTTGTTGAGGCTGCAATATAGAAAGATCTAAAGACAAAAATTATGTTCAAACGAACTATCTAAAACTCCAGGATATGACTCTCCAAAGTAAAGATTAGAAAGTACACTTAGAATCTTAATAAAGGATGTTGAGTCTCATTATTACCCAAATCTTGAAATCTTAATCTATTAAATGTAGAATCAGGTTTGAAGTGTCTTCATACATTCAATTAGAGGGTAGAAAGGTTAATCAAGGTTGGGAATTAGGCAAGGATTAGTTTTGATTAAAGATTGATTCAATTAAGGTTCGTCAGAGGAATAAATCAGGCTGCTCATAAGAAAATCGGCAGATTTACCTCAAGAACAGTCCGATTTTCCTGTTGTCGCAAAACTAAAATCTAAACTCTCAGGGTCCTAATGTTTGAATGAGTTCAGTCTATCATCATCTAAGCCTTAATCATCAACTATTCTCCCCAGAATCACAAAGGTTTTAGCCAACCATTTTCAAAATCGAATCAAATTAAATGTTGAGAGAAATATCGCAAAGAAAACGAATCTTGAATAAAAAATCCAATAACCTTCAAATCCGTAAACGATTGTCAAAACAAAACAATGTATCTCCTAAATAACTCAATTTCGTGTTCAAAAACAACAATCACTTCAATGGACAAAGAAATCTCACAACTAGAATCAAGATTAGCTTCCCGGCAAAGAATCCTTCAATCTTCCTCCAAGAACCTCCGAATTCTCTTAAACGTGTAAAGATTTCCTCCTGCGGCCTCCTCGTTTTCGTTCGTAGGATTCTTCTTTATAGTTTCTTGCAAATGGGCTGTTTGGCAAAACTCTCTTCTAGCCCAAAAGAATTGGGCTTTGTGTTGTCTTTTCATTTGGCCGAAAAACAGAAGAAATCGACCCAGTCGATTTACACACAAAACCGCTCGATTTCTATAGGAGAAAATCGTCCGATTTATATGTATATTGGCACGATTTTCTTCAACAGAAAGTGCTCTTCTCTTGGCTCGTCTTCTATGCTTCTCCTTTGCAATTCCTTAGCTCTTTATGAACCCTTTAAGACTCCTTTAGCTTCCTTAACATCCTTAGATGCTCCTTGCTCCACTTTTGCTTCCAATTCCACTCCATTTACCTATAATTCATCAAAAACTCGTGTAGACCTCTATTTCCGACAAATGATTGAATAGAACATAAAAGGCACACAAAATCTCTCTAAATGCAAGGTAAACTGAGACAATCTTCTATAATATGCATGAATATGATGATACATAATTCATGTCATCAAAATACCCCATACTTGCCTCTTTCTTGTCCCTAAGCAAGATTCAAATTTAGAATATAAGATGTCATGGATTATATATGTATGAAAACTCAAAAACTCTTCTTTTGGTAGTGCTTCTTCTTATTGGATCACCCTCAAAGTGATATTTCAAGGCATAAAAAGGCAAAGCATGTATCAATGATAACTATAAGATGAACCAACTTCCTTTTCTTTTTTGAAAACACAAATAAAGGACATGATAAAGGTGTAGAGGTAATCAAAGTCAAACAAATCTAAGCTATTAAGTCTTAAACACATGCATAAAAGTCTCAAGGTCTTCTAATCAAAGAAAAGGTTCAAGAAACGTATTAAGGGAAGGAATCCTTTTTGGCAATTGTGGTGCTAATCCGGGAAAGACGAACACATAATACCTTCAAGATTTATCTTCACCGCACATGCTTCGCATGTAGAAAGCTTTGCTTTCATTATACTTTACTTTTTGAGAGTATGGATAGCGGTGCACAAAAACCGAAGCCTAGGAGATCGGCGTTTCTCAATTTCGAGATGCCTCAAACCCTTTATGCACATACCATATCCCATTAGGACTTGTTGTTCAATCGGACTTTGGCAAGACACAAACACCCGGCTATGTGAATGGTGCCGAGTTACTCATCCTCATGTTCAACGTCCCCAAACTTATGAATTTCTGCACTTTCTTTTAATACATTTTCCTTGGCCTTCCCACATCAAACATGCCTTTTTCTATCACTTATCCTAATTCCCTGATGGTAAAAGGAGGGTTACATATTTCATTGAGGGGCTAGCATGATCAAGACATGAGAAAAGAAAAAAGTGAATTGCCTTAGTCATCCTTATATGATGTAAAAGAACTTGCAATATAGCTTCGACTATTATTTCATTCTCTTATCAAAACAACTGAATCATATAACTTATTCATGCGTTCAAGTAACAAAAGTAGACTCATTCATGCTATGATTAACATCTCAACACAACTAAGCATCTTTTTGCCTATCCACATACACAATTCTCATCATAGAGGTCATTTCCATTATAAGAAGCACAAAATTTTTTGAAAATTCATAGGATTTGAAAAAGATCATGCAAATGCAAGTGTCATAATGGAAAGCAAGTAGTGCAAGAGTTATTACAAGCCAAATTGTCAAGAGTAGTGGAAAGATCATAAAGTGCTAAAATGAAACATAAGGTATTGTAAGTACCCCCACCCCATACTTGACATCCACATTGTCCCCAATGTGAAAATCAAGCATAAGAAGGAGAAAAATACTTACAATGTAAAAGAAGTGGAAGCTCAATCCTCTTGTCGGCGGTGGAGGTGGTGGATAGGGATACATCGGTGCGCTAGGGTCGTAGAAGTGGCCGAACTGGTGGAAGTATAAGTCTCTCATCTGGCCATCATAGGATGAATGCCTAGCGTCCGTCTCCTCCCTGTAGTTCCTGAACTGAGTGTTCAGGGTCTCGTAGTCGGTGTGGAGAGCATGATAGTCGGTGCTGAGGCTCTGGAAGCTAGAGACTAGCTCCCTAAAGTGACGGGGAGGGCGACGTCCTCGTCCATGTCCTGGAGCACGTGCAAATGAGCGGCGAGGTGGCTGCATGTCATCCTCCATCTCCTCATCGCCTCTACTAGTCCGGCTAGGTCCTGCACCATGAGTGTCGGTGTCCATGGCATCCGTAGCATGACCGCTATGAGTGTCACTCTCAAACTCGAGCATGGT
This sequence comes from Fagopyrum esculentum, assembly GCA_033239045.1. Lineage (NCBI taxonomy): Eukaryota > Viridiplantae > Streptophyta > Magnoliopsida > Caryophyllales > Polygonaceae > Fagopyrum > Fagopyrum esculentum. The sequence continues at coordinate 6,236,962 of BSUD01000008.1, read as the reverse complement.
CCCCTGTCCTCCATCCTCATCCTCCTCCTCGGAGTCACCTGCATCATCATCATAGTAAGTAGGAGGAGATAACTCCTCAAGCATCGACTCGAACGTCTCCTTCCAGTTTCTCTTGTTCCGAATAGTGTATTCGGATTTCCATATGATCTCGGATGGCTTCTTCTTCGGATCCTTGTGCCATGGCATGGGCACATGAAGTGTTCCTCTCCCTCGAGGAATCAAGACCTGTCGAACAACCAACCACTGGGAGCCTAATGGAAGGGCACTCTCAGCTAGAGTGCATCCGGAGAAGTCCAATCCCATTGTCTTAGCCACATGAGTGACAAGACCTCCTGCACAAATATCGCCCTTAGCTTTGTTGGCTATCTTTCCTAGATAGTCAGCAAGCATGGTGGCAATGTCGGGAATGGTGGTGGATGTCATGCAGTAGAGAATGAAAAGCTCATCAGCCTTGAGCTTCTGTGGAGTCTCTGTCCGTGCAAATAAGCTCTCACTGAGAATCCTATGCACTACCTTGAAGGAGAGGTTGTACATACTAGTTTCCTTGGAATTTCCGGGTCGCCACTTGTCTCCACCATATTCACCCACTAAAATAGCCTCCCAAAAGTCACTAGCGCTAACACCTCTAGCAAATGTGCCTGCATCTGAATAAGAGAAGCCAAACAAGTCTCCAAAAGTGTCAATGGACATAGTGTAGTTTTGGCTCATAAGGCGGAAGGTGACCATCCTTTCCCTAGGATCATGCTCAAATGTACTAAGGAATTCTAGGGTGATCTCGGTATAAGCATCCTCTCTAATCGTAGCAAACTGGCTCAGCCCAGCCTTGTCAAGCATCATATCAACATCCTCTCGAACAAACAATGAGTCTAAGTCATCTAGCACTATGTAGCGAGGAGGGGTGAATGGGCGATCTACGATGCGTTCATAACGTTTCTTGTGCTTGGATAGAGGAGGGGGAAGCTTAGGGATTTTTTGAGGTGGTGGTGGAGGTGGGGGAGGGGCTTTGGAAGAAGATCCCTTCTTCTTCCCCGTGTTTCTAGTTATCCTCTTAACAAGATCCATTCTGAGTCAAAAAAATCGGCCTGTTCTTCACAAAAATCGTCCGATTTTTCTGGGCTGGGTCGATTTTTCTTTCGATTTCAACGATTCTCACAATTCTGTAAAGTTCTGTTCAATCAATCACCACATACAGTCTCCTATAATGATTCCTAAGCAGATTCCTCAATCAATTCCAACAAACAAACACTTCCTAAGCAAACTTCAATTTCGAATTAGAAACTTAGGTTTTGGAAAGAAAAACCTGAATTCCTTATGGAGGATTCGATTGCCGTGCTTGTTGTTGCTAGATCCTTGTTCCTTGTTGAAAATGCTTCAGTTTGGAGCCAAGAATCACTCAAAATGATTAAGGAATGAGGATTGTAGGGTAAGGGCGATTTTCGGCGTTCTTGAGAAGGGGAAATCGAGAGTGGTAGGTTGTGGAATGAGGAAGATCGAGTGTTTGAGTCTTTATATAGGGTCGAGAAACTGTGAAGAAAATCGGCCGATTTTTAAGGTCGATTTAATCGTCGGGGCGATTTTTCTCTGGATTCAAAGAAAATCGGACGATTTACTTTGGCAGGTCGATCTCCAGGTCGATTTTTCTTCCTGTTGTCAAAAATCGCCTTGCTCTGCTTCTGAATCGGACGATTTACTTTGGGTAACTCGATTTTTCTCTGAACACATGGAAAATCGAACGATTTACTTTGGCAGGTCGATCACCAGGGCGATTTTTCTTCCTGTTGTCAAAAATCGACTTGCTCTGCTCCTGAATCGGACGATTTACTTAGTGTATCTCGATTTCCTTCCTTATTCTTCATGGATCTTGAAGATTTAACTGATTTGTGCTCCCTTTTTCCATGGATCTCTCAAGTTGAACCTAAATTCCTGCGATTAATGACACGACAAACCAAGAGTGCATCGAGGAACAAACAAAAACGAAAACAAAGAAGCAAAACAACTAATCTACTCTAACTAAGTGATAAAAGGATGAAAAATTATACTATCATGGGTTGCCTCCCAAGAAGCGCTTAATTTATCGTCTTTAGCTAGACGGTGTATGGTTTGTGTTCAATGGAGGAGGATAGGAGCTATCTCCTCGACCGGAGCTTCCGGTGTGTATTTCTTCAACCGTTGGCCATTGACCTTGAAACTTCCGCTTTGTTCACCCTATACTTCAACTGCACCATGGGGGAAAACTTTTTAATTACATAAGGTCCTCTCCAACGGGATTGAAGCTTACCTGGAAATAGACGCAGCCTTGAGTTGAATAGGAGGACTTGGTCTCCCTCCTTCAAGTCTTTTGGAGTGATGTGCTTATCATACCAACGCTTTGTCCGTTCCTTGTAGATCTTTGCGTTCTCATATGCATTTAGCCGGATCTCATCTAGTTCATTGATGTCTAAGAGCCGCTTCTCTCCGGCTTCTTTCATGTCAAAATTGAGCCACTTGATAGCCCAATAGGCTTTATGCTCTAGCTCTACACGAAGATGACAGGATTTACCATAGACAAGGTTATAGGGAGTAGTACCTACTGGTGTGTTGAAGGCCGTCCTGTACGCCCATAGTGCATCGTCAAGCTTCATTGACCAATCTTTTCTTGTTTTAGAGACGGTTTTCTCTAAAATTCCCTTGATCTCTCTATTGGATATTTTGACTTGTCCGCTGGTTTGCGGATGGTAAGGTGTAGCTATCTTATGGGTCACCCCATACTTGGCCAATAGAGTCTCAAATCGACGGGCTGTGAAATGCGTTCCTCCGTCACTAATGATGGTTCGGGGAGTTCCGAACCTTGGGAAGATCGTTCTATTGAAGAACTTCACCACTACCATTGCATCATTAGTAGGAGAAGCGATTGCCTCTATCCATCTTGAGACATAGTCTACGGCAAGAAGTATATATTGGTTACCGCATGAAGATGGGAAAGGTCCCATAAAATCGATGCCCCATACATCAAAGATCTCTACTTCTTGTATGTTGTTGAGAGGCATCTCATTCCTCCTTGATATATTACCTGTCCTTTGACAAGCATCACCAGAAACAACAAACTTTTGCACATCTTTGAAAAGTGTAGGCCAATAGAAACCGGAACGAAGTACCTTAGCACAAGTCTTGTGGGAACTAGCATGTCCGCCACATGGTAAAGAATGGCAATGGCGGATGACGCTATCTACCTCATCTTCGGGGATGCATCTCCTGTAAATGCCATCGGGACCTCTTTTGAATAGAAGAGGTTCGTTCCAATAGAATTGCCGGACGTCACTAAAGAACTTCTTCTTTTGAGCGTATGAAAGTCCGGGTGGGATCTCCTGACAAACAAGGTAATTCACAATGTCAGCGAACCATGGATCATTACCTTTTGAGATGTGTTGAAGACACTCTTCAATCTCGTGTAGTTGTTCGTCAGGGAATGAGTCGTCTATGGGAAGTTCATCCGTCTCGCCGGTGAGTTGTGGGAGACGACTAAGATGATCAGCAACGGAGTTTTCCGATCCTTTCTTATCTCTAATCTCTAAATCGAACTCTTGTAAGAGTAAGATCCATCTTAGAAGCCTTGGCTTCGCATCTTTCTTCGTGAAGAGGTATCGGATTGCGGAATGGTCCGTATAGACTATCACCTTCGCACCTACAAGATAGGAACGAAATTTCTCAAAAGCGTATACTACGGCTAAAAGTTCCTTTTCCGTAGTTGCATAATTATATTGAGCCTCATCTAGCGTTTTGCTAGCGTAGTAGATGGCATGAGTGCGACCATCTTTCTTCTGTCCAAGAACGGCTCCTATAGCGACGTCGCTTGCGTCGCACATGACCTCGAAAGGAAGAGTCCAATCGGGTGGTTGAATGATTGGTGCTGAAATCAAAGCTTCTTTGATCCTGCAAAAAGCATCTAAACAATCCTTCGAAAATTCGAAAGTTGCGTCCTTCATCAAAAGATTAGTCAAGGGTTTTGAAATCTTAGAAAAATCTTTTATGAATCTCCTATAGAAGCCTGCATGTCCTAAGAAACTTCTAATTCCTTTCACTGAAGAAGGGGGAGGTAACTTCTCAATGGTTTCTATTTTCGCCCTATCAACTTCTATCCCCCTTTGTGATACTAGATGACCTAACACAATCCCTTCGGTGACCATGAAATGACACTTTTCCCAGTTTAAGACTAAGTTAGTGTCCTCACATCTCTTAAGAACTAGTGAAAGGTTATAGAGACAGTTATCAAAGGAAGAACCATATACCGAAAAATCGTCCATGAAGACTTCCATGATATTCTCTACATATTCGGAGAAGATTGCCATCATACACCTTTGGAAGGTGGCTGGAGCGTTGCATAATCCGAATGGCATCCTTCTATAAGCAAACGTACCCCATGGGCACGTAAAAGTCGTCTTCTCTTGATCATCCGGATGAATTGGAATCTGAAAGAAACCGCTATATCCATCTAGATAACAAAAGTAATAATGTTGGGCTAACCTTTCCAACATTTGATCGATAAAAGGAAGGGGAAGTGGTCCTTCCTTGTAGCCACGTTCAGTTTGCGGTAGTCGATGCACATTCGCCACCCTGTAACTGTCCGTGTGGGGATAAGTTCGTTGTTCTTGTTGGCAACAACGGTAATGCCTCCTTTCTTGGCTACTACTTGTACTGGACTCACCCATTTGCTATCAGAAATAGGGAAGATGATACCTGCATCAAGTAGCTTAAGGATTTCTTTCTTCACGACCTCTTTCATTGCCGGATTTAACCGTCTTTGAGGTTGGCGTGAAGGTTTGTAATCCTCTTCCATTAGAATTTTGTGCATACATAGGGAAGGCTTTATTCCTACTAAATCATCAATAGTGTAGCCTAATGCTCTCCTATGTTGCTTCAAAACATGCATAAGTTTCTCTAATTCAGCTTCATTCAAATTCGCATTGACAATGACCGGATATGTGGAATTAGTGCCAAGAAATGCGTACCTTAAATGCATGGGGAGTGGCTTCAATTCTAATGATGGGGGTACCTTGATTGATGATGAATCTTGGCCTTCGAGTGTTGTGGGAGAGGCCTCTAGAGGTGGGGGTACTGCATCATTAGAGTCGAGAACAGCTGCGGTGAAGTTTGAAGAATCCAGAAAATTTCCCACTGGATCGACCTCCCCTGAAGTAAATCGGTCGATTTGAGGTACGATTTTTCTTTCTGTCGAAAAAAATCAGGCTGCCTCTTCACAAATCGGACGATTTAGTTTAGTCGGGTCGATTTTTCTTTCTATTGACAAAAATCGGGTTGCCTTTTCACAAATCGGACGATTTATTTCAAGCAGGTCGATTTTCTTCGCAGTTTCCGGAGTTAATTCTAGTTCTTCCTCCACATCATTTAATGCCTTCACATCCTCGTTGCAATCATGTTCCACTCCTTCCTCCATGATGCTCATACTAATAACCTTTTGAAGAGGGTCTTTCATCAAGATTGAACTTACTACCTCTCTAGACTCTTCTTCATCAAAAATGTCAAAAACGTCGTCTCTCAAGGCTAGCTCCTTGATCAAGGAGGAGAGTGTGAATTCTACCTTTTCTTCACCTATATGGAAAGACAGCTGGCCATTCTTGTAATCTACCATGCATCCGGATGTGGCAAGGAATGGTCTCCCAAGAATGATGGGAACCGGATAATCTGCAGGGATGTCAAGAACGACAAAATCTACAGGGATGTAAAACTTACCGAGCTTTACCAGAATGTCTTCTAATATCCCCACCGGCTTAGTGGTGGAACGATCAGCCATGTACAATGTGATCTTCACCGGTCTTGGCTCTCCTAGACCAACTGCTTTGCAAAGAGCAAGGGGTATGATACTCACACTCGCTCCAAGGTCACAAAGTGCATCATAGGTAGCTTCTCTCAAAGTGATGGGTATGCAAAAGGATCCTGGATCACGGAGCTTGGGTGGCATATTCTCCGTCATAGTCTTGATGAGTTCGGATGACTCCATACTCATCTTGACTTCTCCAATGTCTTCCAATTTCCTCTTGTTAGAGAGGATCTCCTTGAGGAATTTCCCGTAAGCCGGCATACCTAAAATTGCATCCATAAAAGGTATGTTAATATGCAGCTTACTCATAAGTTCAACAAACTTACCAAAATGTTTATCTAGGCGTGCACGCGCTCTAGATTGAGGGAAAGGTAGAGGTGGTTTGTAAGCGGGAGGGGGAACATAAACTTCTTCCTTCTCTTTTGCTTCCCCTTCCTTAGTGGTGGTTTCGACTACTTTGGGTTGAGGATCGGTGGTTGTCTTGCCGCTCCTAGTAGTTATTGCCATAACCCTTCCCTTTGGGTTATCTTCCGTCTTCCCGGGAAGTTTCCCTTGATCTCTTGGAACTTCTCCGGCTTTGTTGAATACTTGGCTTTCTAAAGCTTTGTGAGCTTTGTCAACCGAAGTTATGTAACTCTCCAATCCTTGTAGCTTGCCTAGGATCGTCTCTAGCATGGGATCGGGTTTGTTTGATCCGCTTGATTGTCCCTGGCTTGTTGAAGGAGTAGAAGAAGATGGAGATGTTAGAGCCTTTTCAACATGAGAGTAAGGATTACCTGCATTTTGCTGATTTGACCTCCAATTGTTGTTATTTGAGATCCTATTGTTGTTGTTCCAATTGGAGTTCCGGTTGTTATTGTTGTTGTTGTTCCAATTGGAGTTCCGGTTATCATTCCTTTGATTGTTGTCCCTCCCCATGTAGTTGGCTTCTTGCTCCTTAGTCTTTTGAAGACTCGTTTTGAGCACTTCCTTCAACTCTTTGATATCATTGTTGAGGGAGAATATTTGTGTTTGAGCAGCTTGGTTCAACTTGGCTCCCGGATCGCCTTGATTCCGGCTATTTGAGTCCACCTTCCGGTGGGAATACTTCTCAATTACTTGGGCTTGCTTCTCAATGAAGTCCCAAGCATCATCCTCTCTCATATCCATGAATGTGCCACAAGAGAGAGATTGAAGGTTGAATTGTGTTTCCATATCCAATCCTTTGTAGTAGATCTCCAATAGTTCCAGCTTGGAAATGCCATGGTGTGGGCAATCCAACAAGAGATCTTGAAACCTTTCCCAAGATTGAAACAAGCTTTCATTAGGTTTCATAGAAAAAGCATTTATTTTACCTCTCAATTCCGCCGTTTTGGATGGCGGAAATAATTTGGTGAGGAATTCCGAAGACAATTCCTCCCATGTAGCTAGCTTTGCAGCTGGAAGTGTTTGGTACCAAGCTAGAGCCTTGTCCTTCAAAGAAAAGAAGAACGGTTTGATCTTGTAATTGCTTGTAGTAGCCTTCTTCGGCTTCATAGTCTCCATGAGAATCTCAAAATTCTGCAAGTGTTGGTGTGGAGATTCAGTACTTGCTCCGCCATATTGACTTTGGCGAACCATGGTGATGACTTGCGGTGAGAAGCTAAACTCTTGGATGTCTTCAGCTCCGAAATCCACACCTAGGCGGCGCGGTTGCTGAATTGGGTCCATCCGTTGCCCCAAAGTTCGGGGTCTATCACCGTCATTAACGGCTCTTACGTCCCTAGTTGGAAAGCGAGGAACAACCCGTTGTTTTGGGGTGTTCCGAACAGGATGAAGTAATGGATCAATCTCCTCAAGTTCCGGCATGTCCGGATCAATCTCTTCATCATCGGATGAGTCATTTCTAATGGATTTTGTTGGCGTCTTGACTTTCTTCTTCTTCCTAGATTCGTTCAACTCCAACTTCATGTCCAACATCATAGCTCTTAGTTCAACAATCTGAAATTGATAACTCGTTTCAGCATCTTTTCGTGCTTTCTCACTCAACTAGAGTTGGCGTTGAGCTTCATTCAGTTCAGCCTGGTAATTTCTCTCGTCGTTCTCAGCCATTTTCTTTTCCTTCAACTTTCTCCTCAAAGTTCTCTCCAATTCGGGATCGAAAGGAACTAGATCTTTAGTGGATCTAGTCTTTCGCATATACCTAAAGAACCTGCAAAGATCACTCAGGTAGACAAATCAAATCACAAGAGCAAGAGCTCTCAAGCTAGACAACCGAAAACCGAATTTGGTCTAGACCAAATCCCCGGCAACGGCGCCAAAAACTTGTTCGCTCAAAAAGTGTGTGCGTCAAAGTCTTAAATTTGTATCTAGAACTCAAAAGCAAAGCGAACCCGCAGTGTACGGATCAGCTATAGTAAGGTAAGAATTCCAAAGTCGATCTCAGGGATTTGGTGAGAATAAATTCAAAGTCAATTATCTAGCGAAAGTGTAAAAGCTTTTGTGATTGATAAAGAGGGAAATGATTCCAAGGATTCAAGTATCCGATTTCGGCTTTCGATTCAAGACACTTCTATAGATATAGGAAAGAGTTTATGTTGCCAAGATTAAATGTTCAAAGGTAGGATTCGTACGATGAAGTTCCGAAACCTATATGACTAATCTAAAGGTTCTCTCTATAAGGGTTGTTGAGGCTGCAATATAGAAAGATCTAAAGACAAGAATTATGTTCAAACTAACTATCTAAAACTCTAGGATATGACTCTCCAAAGTAAAGATTAGAAAGTACACTTCGAATCTTAATAAAGGATGTTGAGTCTCATTATTACCCAAATCTTGAAATCTTAATCTATTAAATGTAGAATCAGGTTTGAAGTGTCTTCATACATTCAATTAGAGGGTAGAAAGGTTAATCAAGGTTGGGAATTAGGCAAGGATTAGTTTTGATTAAAGATTGATTCAATTAAGGTTCGTCAGAGGAATAAATCGGGTTGTTCATAAGAAAATCGGCCGATTTACCTCAAGAACAGTCCGATTTTCCTGTTGTCGCAAAACTAAAATCTAAACTCTCAGGATCCTAATGTTTGAATGAGTTCAGTCTATCATCATCTAAGCCTTAATCATCAACTATTCTCCCCAGAATCACAAAGGTTTTAGCCAACCATTTTCAAAATCGAATCAAATTAAATGTTGAGAGAAATATCGCAAAGAAACCGAATCTTGAATAAAAAATCCAATAACCTTCAAATCCGTAAACGATTGTCAAAACAAAACAATGTATCTCCTAAATAACTCAATTTCGTGTTCAAAAACAACAATCACTTCAATGGACAAAGAAATCTCACAACTAGAATCAAGATTAGCTTCCCGGCAAAGAATCCTTCAATCTTTCTCCAAGAATCTCCGAATTCTCTTAAACGTGTAAAGATTTCCTCCTGCGGCCTCCTCGTTTTCGTTCGTAGGGTTCTTCTTTATAGTTTCTTGCAAATGGGCTGTTTGGCAAAACTCTCTTCTAGCCCAAAAGAATTGGGCTTTGTGTCGTCTTTTCATTTGGCCGAAAAACAGAAGAAATCGACCTAGTCGATTTACACACAAAACCGTTCGATTTCTATAGGAGAAAATAGTCCGATTTATATGTATATTGGCACGATTTTCTTCAACAGAAAGTGCTCTTCTCTTGGCTCGTCTTCTATGCTTCTCCTTTGCAATTCCTTAGCTCTTTATGAACCCTTTAAGACTCCTTTAGCTTCCTTAACATCCTTAGATGCTCCTTGCTCCACTTTAGCTTCCAATTCCACTCCATTTACCTATAATTCATCAAAAACTCGTGTAGCCCTCTATTTCCGACAAATGATTGAATAGAACATAAAAGGCACACAAAATCTCTCTAAATGCAAGGTAAACTGAGACAATCTTCTATAATATGCATGAATATGATTGATACATAATTCATGTCATCACTTCTCTATGAACTCCCAAGCTTCGTCAATCGGCATGTCCATGAACGTGCCTGCAGATAGTAGTTGAAGGTTGAACTGGGTGCTTCCGTCTAGTCCCTTGAAGTATATTTCCAACAACTATATCTTTGGAATCCCATGTTGTGGGCAATCCAAAAGAATGTCTTTAAACCTCTCCCATGACTTGGACAAGCTCTCCTTGTCCTTCATAATGAATGCATTAATTTTCCCTCTCATTTCAGCGGTTTTAGAGGGAGGAAAGAATTTAGTCAAGAATTCCGCCGTCATCTCCTCCCAAGTACTAATTTTTCCTGGAGGAAGATATTGATACCAAGTAAGAGCTCTATCTTTTAAGGAAAAGTAGAAAGGTCTTAGCTTGTAGTTGTTGTTTTCCAGCCTTGAAGGTCTCAAGGTCTCCATCAAGATCACATAGTTTTGTAGATGTTGATGCGGAGATTCCCTCTCTAGCCCTCCAAACTGGCATTGGCGAATCATGGAAAGAACTTGCGGTCGAAGCTCATAATCATGGTCCGCTGGATCACCTAGGTCGATTCCTGGACGCCTCAGTTGCTGATTGGGGTTCATCCTCTGTCCTAGGGTTTGTGGAACACCTGCGATAAGAGCATCTCGGATTGGCATCCGAGGTGGAAGTACATTGGCCGGGGAAACAGGTGTTGGGACCTGCCTCGGTCGAGGGTCTTGAACTGGATCCTGCATCGGTCGAGGATCTGGAATAGGGTCTTGCCTCGGTCGAAGTAGATACTGGTCTCGTAAGGCTGCCATATCTGCTTCGATCGCTTCAGTCTTGGTGCGAGTTTCTTCTTTCTCCTGCCTCAGTTCTTCCCTGCTGAGGCGTAGCTGTTCCAACGCCTCCTTTAACTCGGCCTCAAGATCGCGATTGTCTTGGTCGGCCATCTTCGCTTCTCTCAAGCGTCGTTTGTATGTCTTTTCTGGTTCGGGATCGTAAGGAACGATTTCCTTCCCAGTGCGGGTTCTTCGCATAAACCTAAGAAAAAGAACCTGCGAAAGTCACTCAAGTAGAGTGGTTAGTAGAAACGGGGGCAAGTGCCCCAAAAGCGTACCTCAACCGGCTCGGTCTAGACCAAGTCCCCGGCAACGGCGCCAAAAACTTGTTCGCTCCAAACGGTGTGTGCAAGCTTTAAATTTATAACCCTAGATGTAAGCTTAAAACAAGGATGCGAACCCGCAATGTACGGGTCAATCGTAGTAAAAGCAAGGAATTCCAGGGGTCGATCACAGGGACTTAGTGAAACAAAGTCGGAATAGGTAAGCTATGTAATCACTAACCACAAAGTAATTAAAACAATCAAAGATGATAAAAAGTAAATAAAGGAAATATGCAATTCTAGGGATTAAAGCATCTAGTTGTGGTTCCAACTCAAGATCTAAAGATAAGCGGACAAAGATGAGATTTTGCAAAGGGAAGGTGTTACTACAGTGGAATAGATCACCGGGTAAGTCTCACTAATCACTAATCCCAAACCGTAACTCCTATTACCGGGTAAGTATCAAGGAATTAAGGAAAATAACTATAACCTCAAACTAACACTCCAACTAAGCGTTCCTTGGATTAAAATCCAACAAGACAAACAACAATGAAGGGAATCTAAGGGAATCTTACAAAACCCTTCACAAAGCTACAAAAGCTATAAACTTCCTTCTTCAACCTTCAAAAAGGTTCTTCAAATCTCCCAATTGGAGTGTATGCGAGATCTTCAGCCATTAGCGGATGTTCTTGTCGTAAGCGGGATATGGATTTGTGGAAAATCCAACCCTTTTTATAGGAAAAATACCCTCCAAAGATAAGATATCTTAGAAAGATCTCTTCCCATAAAAATAGGTAAAATATATGGTCTAACTTATCTTCTTCCTTCCAGAAATCCAGCCCAAAAAGATAAGATCCTCCTTCAAAAAATAAAAGATATCAGCCAAGAATAAAATATCCTTGCCGCGTCCAAGGTGTTCGCCTCGGTCGAGTCGGCTCCTCTGGATCACCTCGGTCGAGGTGACTCTGTATTCAACCGAGGTGAATCACAACTGAATGTGAAATCTCTCAAATCTGGTCCAAAGTGAATCTTTAATCCAATTTCATGATTCCTGGATTATTCCTTAAGCTCCTGAATGTAGCTCCAATGACTCCACAGCTCCTTTTGCTCCTTTTTGATGCAAAACGTGCCATTTTACCTACGATTACAACAAAACTAGGTGTAGACCTCGATTCCCACAAAGGTAGATGAAACGACAATATAATCACATAATATACATCCAAACATGCAGATTATTGAAGATAAAACGTCTAAACCGGCCACAAAATATAGACAATAATTCATGCTATCAAGGAGACGGAGGAGGAGCCAGCTGCAGCACCAGCACGTCCTGTCAGGCGTAGGGTACGCAGGCAGAGGGATCCAGTCGGTCACCGCCGGATTGATGATCTGACGGATCAGATGATAGCTTCCTACTCCGCCTTATCCCTAGATATGAGAGAGATGCAGGAGAGACATCATTACCAGCACAGGATGGCTGAGATTCAGTTTCAGCATATCATGGGCTATCCTTTTGACCCATCTCAGTACCCATACGTGCCACCACCACCACCGGATTGGGATTAGAGCTTGCAGGATTTCTTTTCTTTATTTATTATGCAGCTCAGCATTGTTTGGTGAGTACTCTGTTTCTTTAGACTTATTTTGACCCATTGGGACAATGTGTCCCAAGTATGGGGTATTTGGATGTATTATTTGACAATATGTATGCTTGTATGACTTGATTCGGATGTTTATGATTTTCTTTATGCTCTATGTGCTTATTTGAGATTACATGCATGCATACAGGTTTATTGCTTGAGAAAAACGTCAAAAACTGGTTTGAAAAAAAAAATTTATTGACCTCGACCGATGTGACTCTGACCAATCGAGGTACAGTACCTCGGTTGACTTAGAACATCTCGACCGAGGTGGCTTAATTGAGAGAGTTTTCGAAACGATTTTTGTGCTTCTTATCTAGATATGACCTCAGTGATGATTTCGTTTGCTGACTGGTTTTGAAATCTTTATATGTTTGAAAGGTTTTATGATATGTTTAAATTGTTAAATGCTTTGTTTGAATTTGTGGCATGTTTAATACTTTGTTTTTATCCAAATTATGTTGAATTTGAAGGTTGACACCACATGATGAGATCTCTCACTTTCTTCCTGGGATGATTAAGGCATTTCACTCTCTTCTCTTCTTCTTCTTGATCATGCTTAGCCCCTCATATACATATTTGCCTCCCTTTACCTATCCGGGTATTTAGAAGCAAGCAAGTGAAAATCAAGTGAAAGAAAAGATGAGATGTTGGCTGAAAGTTAGAAAGAAACAAATAGGTTTGGGGAAGTCAATCATGATGATGAGTAACTCGGCACCATTCACATAGCCGGGTGTTTGTGTCTTGCCAAAGTCGGATTGAGCGATATTCCTAACGGGTCATGGTATGTGCATCAAGGGTTTGAGGCATCTCGAGAAATTGATGATTGCTAATTTCCTAGGCTTCGGTTATTGTGCACCTCTGTCCATGCATCCCAAAAAGTAAAGTAAAAAGTAAAAATAAGCAAAGCTTATTGGTGGAAGATGTTGAAGTTCAAAGGAAGTGAAGTAAAGATCCTTTTCCCGGATTCTAGCACCACATTCCCTATATACATCCCACCCTCACACGTTTCTTGACCTCTTTTGGAAAGCCCTTGAGACCTCGATCTTGTTGATTGACTTGGTGGTTTAAACTAGATTATACATAATTAATTTCGATAATTATGATTTATTATGCATTCTATGATTTTATGCAAAGATGAACAACTTTCTTATATTTATAAAATGTTTTGAGCATGTTTTGATTTTAAATTCCATGAAGCATTCTCTTAGAGTGATCTATGATTGGAGCACACCACCAAAAATGGTTTGAAATACTTTTCATTGATCTTTAAGACTTATAATCCATTCTATCTTGTATTTTAGATTTGGAACTTGCTTGGGGACAAGCAAGGGAGAAGTATGGGGTATTTTGATAGCATGAATTATAGTCTATATTTTGGGACATGTTTAGACGTTTTATCTTCAATAATCTGCATGTTTGGATGTATATTATGTGATTATATCGTCGTTTCATCTACCTTTACGGGAATCGAGGTCTACACCAAGTTTCGTTGTAATAGTAGGTAAAATGGCACGTTTTGCATCAAAATGGAGCTAAAGGAGCTATGGAGTCATAGGAGCTACATTCAGGAGCTTAAGGAAGAATCCAGGAAGCATGGAAATGGATTAAAGATTTACTTTGGACCAGATTTGAGAGATTTCAATTCAGTTTAGAGCCACCTCGGTCAGCTACAGTACCATCTCGACCGAGGTGATCCAGAGGAGCGTCCCGACCGAGGCGAACACCTTGGACGCGGCGAGATATATTTTATTCTTGGCTGAGATCTTTTATTTTTGGAAGGAGAGATCTTATATTTTTAGGCTGGATTTCTGGAAGGAAGATCACATCTAGGGTTATAAATTTAAAGCTTGCACACACCGTTTGGAGCGAACAAGTTTTTGGCGCCGTTGCCGGGGACTTGGTCTAGACCGAGCCGGTTCCGGTTGTCTTTCGGGGAACTTGCCCCTGTTTCTACTAACCACTCTACTTGAGTGACTTTCGCAGGTTCTTTTTTCTTAGGTTTATGCGAAGAACCCGCGTTGGGAAGGAAATCGTTCCTTACGATCCCGAACCAGAAAAGACATACAAAAGACGCTTGAAAGAAGCTAAGATGGCCAATCAAGAGAATCGCGATCTTGAGGCCGAATTGAAAGAGGCATTGAAACAACTACGCCTCAGCAAAGAAGAATTGCAAATGGAAAAAGAGGAAACTCGCGCAAGGACGGAAGCAATCGAAGCAGATATGGCGACTTTACGGGACCAATATCTACCTCGACCAGCTCCAGCTCCTCGACCGAGGCAGGACCCAGCTCCAGCTGCCCCGGCCGAGATACTTCCACCTCGGATACTAGTCGGAGATGCTCTTTTTGCAGGTATCCCACAGACCCTAGGGCAGAGGATGCACCCCAACCAGCAACTGAGGCGTCCAGGAGTCAACCTAGGTGATCCAGCGGACCATGATTATGAGCTTCGACCGCAAGTTCTTTCCATGATTCGCCAATGCCAGTTTGGAGGGTTAGAGAGGGAGTCTCCGCATCAACATCTACAAAACTATGAGATCTTGATGGAGACCTTGAGACCTTCAAGGCTGGAAAACAACAATTACAAGCTAAGGCCTTTCTACTTCTCTTTGAAAGATAGGGCGCTTACTTGGTATCAATCTCTTCCTCCAGGAAAAATCAATACTTGGGAGGAGATGACGACGGAATTCTTGACTAAATTCTTTCCCCCCTCTAAAACCGCTGAAATGAGAGGGAAAATCAATGCATTAATCATGAAGGACAAGGAGAGCTTGTCCAATTCATGGGAGAGATTTAAAGACATTCTTTTGGATTGCCCACATCATGGGATTCCAAAGATAGAGTTGTTGGAGATATACTTCAAAGGACTGGACGGAAACACCCAGTTCAACCTTCAACTACTATCCGCCGGCACGTTCATGGACATGCCGATTGATGAAGCTTGGGAGTTCATAGAGAAGCAAGCTTTGCACATGGAGAAATACTCTCACCAAGGGGCTGAAGGTGGAGTTAAAAGAGTCAACTTTCAAGAAGCTCCACCTAACAATGATCAACTCACTTCTTTAAAGAATGATGTGAAGCAATTGAAAGATCTTTTGGTTTCTTAAACCAAGAAAGAAGATGAAGGATATCAAGCCTCAAGGAACAACGGTTACCGGAACAACAACAACGGTTCCCGGATCAACAACTACAACAACAATAGAGGATCCAACAACAATAATTGGAGGACAAACAATCAAAATTCGGGTAACCATTACTCTAACTCAAATTCGAATGACTCCTCTAATCCTTTCCTCTCTTCTTCTTCTTCTTCTTCTTCTTCTACTCCATTGAAAAGCCAGGAGCAAGGATCGAGTTCGTCCTAGCCGGAAAAGAAAGATACGGTGTTGGAGGCCATCTTGATCAAGCTCAACTCTATGGAGACATCCATGACTTCATTTTCAAAGGCACAAAAAGCCTTAGAACAACAATACTTTAACAAGGCGAATGAAGCGCCAAGAGATCTAGGGAAGCTTCCAGCAAGAACGGAAAGCAACCCCAATGGACAGATCATGGCAATAACGACGAGAAGTGGACTGAAGACTGCAGATCTAGTGCCTCGGTCGATGCCAGTACAGACGAAGACCACCTCGGTCCAGGTACAGACGAAGAACACTTCGGTTGAGGTGCCAATCAATGTTGAGCCACAGAGAGCGTCGGACAAAACTGAAGTTTATGTTCTACCTCCTGCATATAAACCACCACTTCCATTCCCCCAGTCAAGGGCCAAAGCACATCTAGACAAGCATTTTGGTAAGTTCCTTGACTTGATGAATAAACTACATATTAATATCCCTTTCCTTGATGCTATTCTAGGGATGCCCGTCTATGGGATGTTCTTAAAAGAGATTCTATCAAGGAAGAGGAAGTTGGAAGATTTTGGTGAAGTAAGGATGACATCTAAATCCTCGGAGCTTATTCAAATCATGAAGGAGAAGATGCCACCCAAATTGAGAGATCCCGGCTCATTTTGCATTCCCATTCAAGTTGGGGATGTCACTTGTGAAGCATTATGTGATCTAGGAGCCAGCGTGAGCATCATTCCGCTGGAGCTTTGTGTTAGGATCGGACTTGGAGAGCCCAAGCCGGTGAAGATATAGTTATACATGGAGGACCGCTCCATTACCCATCCCGTGGGCATTTTGGAAGACGTTCTGGTTAAGTTAGGTAACTTCTATTTACCTATAGACTTTGTTGTACTTGAGATTCCCGCAGATTATCCAGTTCCTATCATTCTCGGGAGGCCGTTTCTAGCAACTTCGGGTTGCAATGTGGATTGTAAGAACGCCAAGTTAAAATTCAACATTGGTGGAGATGAAGTGGAGTTTGCATTGCTTGCGGCAATGAAGGGAGAGCAGTTAGGAGATGATATCTTCAACATCTATGATGAAGAAGAATCAAGAGAATTGGTGAGCTCTATCCTTATTAAAGATCCACTTGAGAGAGTTATTAGTTTTAGCTTAATGGAGGAAGGTATAGATGCTTCTTGTGATGCAGATATACGGAGCTTAAAGACGCTGGAAGAAGATCCAGGAGCAAAACTGAAAGACTAATCCAGAAGAAGAAGATCTCCAGTTTCGGTCCCAGTTGCAGTACCTCGACCGAGGCACTTTCTGGACCAAGCGAGGTGTTCTTGACTGAACAACATCTCGGTCACCCTTTCTGTACCTCAACCGAGGTCGAAAGCGAGATGATGTCAACTGAAACTTCTGAAAGTCCAGTCCTTCAACCTACTCCACTGGAAGGAGGAAGCAAAGATCCACCTCAGAAAGCACCCCCAGTTGTGGAGCTTAAACAACTCCCAAGTCACTTGAGGTATGTTTTTCTTGGACCGGATTCTACTTATCCCGTCATTGTTAGTGCTTCCCTCTCCGAATTTGAATTATCTAAACTAATGCATGTCCTGAGGAAGCATCAAAAGGCTTTAGGTTATACTATTGATGATCTTATTGGCATTAAGCCTTCTTTTTGCATGCATAGAATACTAATGGAGGACGATCATAAGACTTCACGGGAACCTCAAAGATGGTTAAATTCGATCATGAAAGAGGTTGTGAAGAAAGAAATTCTTAAATTGTTGGATGCAGGTATCATATTTCCTATCTCGGACAGCAAGTGGGTGAGCCCGGTGCATGTAGTTCCGAAGAAAGGAGGGATGACCGTTGTGACGAATAAGAATGACGAGTTAATCCCAACTAGGACCGTCACGAGTTGGAGGGTGTGCATCAATTATTGGAAGCTGAACGTGGCCACTCGGAAGGACCATTTTCCACTTCCCTTCATCGATCAAATGCTCGAACGGTTGGCCCAGCATTCACATTTTTGCTATTTAGATGGCTATAGTGGCTTCTTCCAGATTCCAATCCATCCGGATGATCAAGAGAAGACCACTTTCACTTGTCCATGAGGGACATTCGCTTATAGGAGGATGCCATTTGGATTATGCAATGCACCCGCTACCTTCCAGCGATGCATGATGGCTATCTTTTCCGAGTATATAGAAGGGATCATGGAGGTATTTATGGATGATTTTTCAGTATATGGTTCCTCTTTTGATGATTGCCTATCTAACCTTTCTCTAGTGCTACAAAGATTTGAAGACACTAATCTCGTCTTGAATTGAGAGAAGTGTCACTTTATGGTTAATGAAGGCATCGTTATAGAACACCTCGTTTCTAATCGAGGTATTGAGGTCGATCGCGCTAAGATCGAGACTATTGAGAGACTTCCTCCCCCTTGTTCTGTTAAGGGTGTGAGGAGTTTTCTCGGGCATGTAGGTTTCTATAGGAGATTCATCAAAGACTTCTCGAAGATCTCTAAACCACTAACTAACCTCTTGAATAAAGATGTTGTTTTTGAGTTTTCGCAGGAGTGTCTTGATGCATATTACAGGATTAAGGAAGCGTTGATCTCCGCTCCCATTATCCAGCCTCCGGATTGGACCTTGCCCTTTGAGATCATGTGCGATGCGAGTGATGTGGCAGTAGGAGCGGTGCTTAGACAAAAGAAGGATGGGCGGACCACCGCCATTTACTACGCTAGCAAGACGCTAGATGAAGCCCAGCGTAACTACGCCACCACCGAAAAGGAGCTATTGGCGGTTATATATGCTTTTGAGAAGTTTCGTTCTTACTTAGTAGGGGCGAAGGTTATTGTTTACACCGAGATGCCAAGCCACGTCTTATTCGATGGATTCTCTTGCTTTAAGAGTTCGACCTAGAGATCCGTGATAAGAAGGGATCCGAAAATTCTGTTGCGGATCACCTCAGCCGGCTACCTCCCATTTCACGCGAGAAGGACGAACCACCCATAGACGATTCATTCCCCGATGAGCACTTACACTTGTTGGAGTGTTTGAGAGACTTCCCTATCTCACACCATGATGAAGGTGAAGTATGGGGTGAGGACACCTCCCAGCACGTTTAGGGATACCGTACGGTCCAGCTAGCGACCTTAAATCAAGCGCTTCTTGGGAGGAAACCCAAGTTATTGCTTCCTTTTCCCTTTTTCTAGTCTAGCTTTAGATAGTTTGCTTTTGCTTTGCTTTGCTTTGTTTTTGGCTTCCTAGACAGACAACAGGTGACATCTAAGGAAGGAATACAACCCAGGAGCAACACTAGAAGGACAGAAGTTCGAGAATTTGAGAAGACGAAGTTTGACTGAGACACATCTCGGTTGCTGTCACAGCACCTCGACCGAGATGATTATTGAGCAACCGAGGCGACTAGGGTTACTGAAGATCCACCTCGGTCCGTACCACCTCGGTCCAGTCGAGACCATCTCGACCGAGGTGACAGCAATTCCAGAAAAGGGTATAAAAGGGGGCTGAGATTTGTCTCTCTTCCCTCTCTCACCTTCTCGACCGCGGCGTAAAGATTCACTTCGTTCGCTGATTTTCGCTCGTTTTCGACGATTCTCGCTTCCAAACTACAAGGAAAGGGTAGAGGATCGGTTTGAAAGCAACAATCTGCAACTAAAACGCTCCAAATCGACCAAATCTGGGGTAATTCGGAAAAAACCCTAACTCTCCCTTCTTCACTGTTTTTTATCAATTTGGGCTTTGGTTGCCCTTGCATTGTGCTGGAAAAGGATTAAGTACCCCATATCAACCATTGGTAGTGATATCGGGGGAAAAGAACTGGATTTCTGAGAGTTACGATCGAGCAGCACTTCGCCTCGGTTCAGTCGGCCTGTGCCTCAGCCGAGGTGTTCTTGAGAGTTGTCAGGGCAACCGAGGTGGTCTGATAGTGAGACATTTTCGCCTCCGTCACTAACTTGCCTACAAAGCGCGCCATCAAGTACCGGTTGATGAACCGGAACTATTTAGTTCCTATGGACCATTGGAGGGACATTTTCGGCTTCCCGGCCCCCACAGTTGCTGATTTTCCTTCTCGAGCCATGGCTCGAGAATTTTGGGGACAGATAGCTCATGTAGTTGAGCATGCTGACAGGTGGAGACCTGGGGACTGCTGGGAGCGTATTATCTTCCACCTGGCCTTTAGACTTGCTCACCGGATTTTAAGCGAGACTCTTCTGGCGCGTACTGAGACGCCCCAGAAGATTAGACAGGGTGAGCTACTAGGTCTTTACTGTATGGTGACCGGAGGAGTTCCGGATTTTGGAGTGATGCTGGAGAAGGATCTACAAAAGATAAAGGTGAAGGCAAAGGGAGATATCTGATGCGGAGGTATAGTGACTCACATTGCGAGTTACATGGACTTGGACTTGAGTGCTTGTACTATGGTGGCGGCTGCCAAGCCGCTCGGGCTGCAGGAGATGATCACTAGGAGGATATTGGTTCCTTGAGGACTTACTACGCTGTATGTGGCGATACCCTGGGAGCAGATTGCACCTCAGGGTATTAGATGGTCAGCTCAGTTCTTTGTCTATGACCCGCATTACTGGCATACCGCATGGATTCCACTTCTGGAGGATGCCAGAGATGCAGCAGCAGCAGCTCAGGGACAGGATGAGGATAATGAGGCTGATGAGCAAGAGGATGAGGATGAGGATGGCGGTGCTTCCATGGACACAGGTACATATACAGCTGGTACCAGCGTACCAGTCATCGATCTAGACGACGAGGAGATGGAGGAGGAGCCAGTTGCAGCACCAGCACGTCCTGCCAGGCGTAGGGTACGCAGGCAGAGGGATCCAGTCGCTCACCGCCGGATTGATGATCTGACGGACCAGATGATAGATTCCTACGCCGCCTTATCCCTAGATATGAGAGAGATGCAGGAGAGACAGCATTACCAGCACAGGATGGCTGAGATTCAGTTTCAGCATATCATGGGCTATCCTTTTGACCCATCTCAGTACCCATACGTGCCACCACCACCACCACCGGATTGGGATTAGAGCTTGCAGGATTTCTTTTCTTTATTTATTATGCAGCTCAGCATTGTTCGGTGAGTACTCTGTTTCTTTAGACTTATTTTGACCCATTGGGACAATGTGTCCCAAGTATGGGGTATTTGGATGTATTATTCGACATTATGTATGCTTGTATGACTTGATTCGGATGTTTATGATTTTCTTTATGCTCTATGTGCTTATTTGAGATTACATGCATGCATACAGGTTTATTGCTTGAGAAAAACTGGTTTGAATTTATTGACCTCGACCGATGTGACTCTGACCAATCGAGGTACAGTACCTCGGTTTACTTAGAGCATCTCGACCGAGGTGGCTTAACTAAGAGAGTTTTCGAAACGATTTTTGTGCTTCTTATTTGGATATGACCTCAGTGAAGATTTCGTTTGCTGACTAGTTTTGAAATCTTTATATGTTTGAAAGGTTTTATGATATGTTTAAGTTGCTAAATGCTTTGTTTGAATTTGTGGCATGTTTAATACTTTGTTTTTATCCAAATTATGTTGAATTTGAAGGTTGACACCACATGATGAGTTCTCTCACTTTCAACCTGGGATGATTAAGGCAGTTCACACTCTTCTCTTCTTCTTCTTGATCATGCTTAGCCCCTCATATACATATTTGCCTCCCTTTACCTATCCGGGAATTTGGAAGCAAGCAAGTGAAAGAAAAGATGAAATGTTGGCTGAAAGTTAGAAAGAAACAAATAGATTTGGGGAAGTCAATCATGATGATGAGTAACTCGGCACCATTCACATAGCCGGGTGTTTGTGTCTTGCCAAAGTCGGATTGAGCGATATTCCTAACGGGTCATGGTATGTGCATCAAGGGTTTGAGGCATCTCGAGAAATTGATGATTGCTAATTTCCTAGGCTTCGGTTATTGTGCACCTCTGTCCATGCATCCCAAAAAGTAATGTAAAAAGTAAAAATAAGCAAAACTTATTGGTGGAAGATGTTGAAGTTCAAAGGAAGTGAAGTAAAGATCCTTTTCCCGGATTCTAGCACCACATTCCCTATATACATCCCACCCTCACACGTTTCTTGACCTCTTTTGAAAAGCCCTTGAGACCTCGAGCTTGTTGATTGACTTGGTGGTTTAAACTGGATTATACATGATTAATTTCGATAATTATGATTTATTATGCATTCTATGATTTTATGCAAAGATGAACAACTTTCTTATATTTATAAAATATTTTGAGCATGTTTTGATTTTAAATTCCATGAAGCATTCTCTTAGAGTGATCTATGATTGGAGCACACCACCAAAAATGTTTTGAAATACTTTTCATTGATCTTTATGACTTATAATCCATTCTATCTTGTATTTTAGATTTGGAACTTTCTTGGGGAAAAGCAAGGGACAAATATGGGGTATTTTGATAGCATGAATTATAGTCTATATTTTGGGACTTGTTTAGACGTTTTATCTTCAATAATCTGCATGTTTGGATGTATTGATAACACGATTTATAGCATAGTTTTAGGTGCACATTTAGGTAGAATTCTCGCTCAATCATGCATTATCTAGCACTAGTCCAATGCGTTTTGCACTCAAAACATGTATTTTGTCGAGATAGACGTCTACACGGACTTGTGTGCGTTTTGTAGGTATTTCGGGAAGTTTCGAGCTAAAACGAAGCGTTTGAGGGTCGCTCATTAAGAGGACACGTTTCCAAACTCATTGGAACGCAAGCCAAGGGCTGAGGTAACTCAAGGAACCTTGCCAACACAGACCACGCACCAAACCACAGTCTATTGATCCAAAACAAAGTTTCTGCACAGAATCACGGTTTCCTGAAGAACCACGGCCGTGATTCTGACCGTAGTTTTTGCCAGATTCTCGTGACAGCTGTGCCACGACTCTCATGGCCAGCTCATGAAGAAATTGGTTATAAAAGTGGTCCTTGATAGTTGTTAGAGGCAACTGGGATTTGGGTAGTTTGAGAGCAGCTCACACATTCTCCATTTTTCTTTCACAAAATATATTCCAAGAAGAAGAAAGATTTTTTCTAGGAAGGAAAGTGCAAGAAGAAGAAGAAAGGAGCCATTGCCATTGAAGAGGAGAGGAGAAGACACACTTAGCTCTTGTATTTTCGGATTTGTTTCTAGAAGTTTTTGAACTCTTGAACCTTCCTTGGGAAGGATTGTAAGTCGTTCTAATTTCATCTTCAGATTTGGATAGTGTTTGAAGTTTATTTGTTCATCTTCTTTCTCTCATTTTCTTGCAATGGAGGTTATGAATCTATGCTTGTTTGTTTTGATTTCCAATATGAATGTTGTAGGCTAGATTGATGTGATTCTAGGGTAAGGAAAGGATGGTTATGGCTAGATCTATGATAGGACGGACTTAGATTTACCCTTGGATGATTCTCGTTTATGGACATAGCTACTGTTAGAAATCACGGGTAGTTCTTGAAGAACCACGGCCGTGGTTTCTGTAGAACGAACCGTGGTTCATCCTGGTTCGAAGGATCTTACCTTAGGTTCATAAAGTTGTTGAAACCCTAAGTTTTTGCTGAGTTTAACCTACCCTAGGGTATCCTAGTGTAGCGACTAAGTGTTAGGAGAGACTTACCCGGTAATCCTTGCCCTTAGAATCTAGAATAGCAAAACCTTAGGTAATGGTGAGCCTAATAAGCCGCCATTGGATTAATTGTGCTAGGATAGTTGATTAGGACTTCCCTTTCCCAGACTTACCCGGTGAGGATAGGTTAGATCCCTAATTAAACAATCCGGTTTGTGTTAAATTCCTATCCTTAGGATCTTAGAGACTTAACCGGTAATGAGACCTTAGGTGTGGATTAGTTGGATCATGAGACTTACCCGGTAATTGATCCCATTTTAGGAACACTTAATCCCAACGCATCATAATCAATCCAAAGAATGAATAGATGACTTGAGTTTTATGCCATAACCGGAATTTCCAACCCCTAGAATCCGTCTTCCTTTTCTCTTGGTCAATATCTTGTTCGATTTGTTTATTTGTGCCGATTTTCCGATTTAGTTTGATTGATTGTTTACATGCATTTGATCTTTGAAGTGATCACCTAAAACCAACCAAAACAATTGAGATTTTCTTTCTTTATTTTCTCCTTTCCTTTAGACTTAGGTCTTGCTAAATTCAATCACAATTTAAATTTGATTTCACCTTAGTCTTTGTGTTCGACCTTGGAATACTTATCTTGCTACATACGTCCCGTACACTGCGGGTGCGCTAGAAGTAGGGTAATTATAACGAGTATAAATTTAAGACTTATTGCGTGCACACTTTTTAGCGTAACAAGTTTTTGGCGCCGTTGTCGGGGACTAGGTCTAGATTGAGTCTATTTTGTGATTGATTCTAGTGTAGATCTTTCTTGTTTCTTTTGATCTCTTTTTGGTTTGTGTCTTTGCTTTTCAGGGCATATATTTCTCTTTAGGTGTATGCGAAGATCTCGTGGCAAGGATCTAGCTCCATTCGATCCCGAACCGGAGAAAACCCTTTGATCTAGATCTAAGAACATCCGAAAAGAGAGAGAGATGGCCAGTAGGAATCTTCAAGCTGAATTGGATGAAGCCTTAGAGCAAATAAGGCTAAGAGATGAGCTCTTAGAGGAAGAGAGGAGACTTGCCAATGAGAGGCAAGAGGAAACAAGGAGGGAGATTGAGGAGATTAGGCAAGCCCTTGTTCAAGGAGAGCTTAATCGCCGACAACCTCCACCTCCACCACAACCGCAGCCGGCGGCCAATGTCAGGGGTGTTCCCATTGCTATTGAGGAGCCACAAACCCTAGGGAGACGTATGGATCCTGCACAAAGAGCACACCGACCGGGTGTGAATCTAGGAGATCCCGCAACCCACAACTATGAGCTCCGCCCTCAAGTTCTTCAAATGATCCGGCATTATCAGTTTTGAGGGATGGAAGGAGAGTCTCCTCACCAACATTTGATGAACTATGAGATTTTGATGGAGACTCTTAGACCACCAAGATTGGAGAGCAACAACCATAAGCTAAGGGCCTTTTCCTTCTCTCTTAAGGACAAAGCCTTGGCTTGGTATCAATCTATTCCGCAAGGGCGAGTTGGTACTTGGGAAGAGATGACAACCGAGTTCTTGACCAAATTCTTCCCACCTTCAAAGACCACCGAATTGAGAGGAAAGATCAATGCCTTTGTGATGAGGGATAGAGAAAGTTTGTTCAAGTCTTGGGAGAGATTTAAGGACCTTCTCCTAGATTGTCCACACCATGGCATACCAAAGATTGAGCTATTAGAGATCTATTTCAAGGGGCTTGATGAAGATAGTCAATTCAAGCTTCAATCTCTTTCCGGTGGGACATTTATGGAGAAGCATGTAGATGATGCTTGGGAGTTTGTGGAGAAGCAAGCTCTAGTGATTGAAAAGTACTCTCATAGGAAGAGCGAAGGAAGAAAGGCGGGAGCGTATGAGGTGAGTGAAGTCACCATGAGCAACTTCAAGCTTGACGCCATCAACAACGAGTTGAAATCCTTGAGAGAGTTATGTACTACCACCTTGAAGAGCCAAGCAACTCCTCAAGCACCTCCAAGAGCTAACTTGTCTTCCAAGGAGGAAGATGTAAATTATATGGGAAGGGGCAACTTCAACAATTACCAAGGCCCAAGAAATTTCAACAACAACCGGCAATTCAACAATTACCGGCCGAACCACAACCATCCCGGATTTTCTTACTCTAATCCGGATGGAGCCTTGAACCCTCCCGCCTCCACAAGTGCAACACCACCACAAAGAGCTTCACAAGAACCTCCACCCGGTTTTACTCAACCTTCAAAAGATAGGACCGAAGTCATGTTTGAACAATTGCTAGGAAGATTGAGTGGACTTGAGAGCACCGTCACTTCAATTTCTAAGGCTCAAAAAGTCTTGGAAGCACAAGTCTTTCAAAAGGCGGGTGAAGCACATAGAGATCCGGGGAAGCTTCCCGGAAGAACCGAAGACAACCCAAGAGGTCAAGTTTTGGCTATCACAACAAGGAGTGGATTGAGTATGAAGGATCCTTTGCCCAAGGACCAAGCTAAGGGGAGTCAAGTAGTGGTAGAAGAGGGAAGAAAGCATGAAGATGGAGGGAAGAGCAAGGATGTAGAGCCAACTTATGTGGCACCGCCTCCATACAAGCCACCACTACCGTTCCCACAATCAAGAGCAAGAGCTCGTTTGGACAATCACTTTGGTAAGTTCCTTGAACTAATGTCCAAGTTACATATTAACATTCCGTTCATGGATGCCATCTTAGGAATGCCGGCATACGGAAAGTTCTTGAAGGAAATACTCTCCAACAAAAGGAAGTTGGAAGAGTATGGAGAGATTAGGATGACCAAGAGATCCTCGGAGTTAATCCAAATAATGAAGGAAGCAATGCCTCCCAAGCTAAGGGATCCGGGCTCTTTTTGCGTCCCAATAGGAGTGGGAGATGTGAAATACGAGGCCCTTTGTGATCTTGGAGCAAGTGTAAGCATCATACCGCTTGCACTTAGCAACAAGGTCGGGTTAGGAGAGCCAAAACCGGTCAAGATGACCCTCTATATGGCGGACCGTTCTATCACTCATCCAGTTGGGATTCTTGAAGACATTCCGGTGCAATTGGGAGGATTCTATGTGCCTATTGATTTTGTAGTGTTGGACATTCCGGCGGATTACCCGGCTCCCATCATCCTAGGAAGACCTTTCTTAGCTACATCCGGATGTTTAGTGGATTGCAAGAACGGGACTCTCTCCTTCAACATTGGAGAGGAGAACATCAAGTTCAAGCTATCCACAATGATGAAAGGGCCAACCCTTGATGAAGATATCTTCAACATAGTCGAGCAAGAAGAATCTAGAGAAATGGTGAGCTCGATTTTGATCAAGGATCCCTTGGAAAAGGTTCTTACCTTGAGTATGATGGAGGAGGATATTGAGGAGAATTGCAATGAAGAGATCAAAGCCTTGGAGGCATTGGAAGAGGAGCCAAGAGTTGGATTTGAGAGCCACGAAGAAATTGTGAACAGCTGCAAGTTCCACGGTCGAGATTTAGGAACCACGGCCGTCAAACTCTCTGGACAACTCCGAGAAACAAGCCTGGAAGGAACCACGGCCGTGGAAGTTGAGCTAACCGTGATTCCAACCGTGGTTTCCCCTGAATCAGCTCTTAATGATGATCAAGCTTCTAGGAGCCAAGGGGAGTCTTCATTTGCTTTGGATTCATCTCATCCAACTTTATTTGGATCATCTTCAACCGAAAAAGGTCCTCCCTCACTTGAACTCAAACCCCTCCCCTCTCATTTAAAGTATGCATTCCTTGGTGATAATTCTACATATCCGGTGATTGTTAATGCATGCTTGAGTGATGATGAACTTGCTAAATTGCTGCATGAACTAAGATTGCATAGGAAAGCCATTGGATATACTATTGATGATTTGGTTGGCATTAAGCCATCTTTGTGCATGCATAAGATAATGATGGAAGATAACCACAAACCCTCTATTGAACATCAAAGGAGATTGAACCCTATAATGAAAGAGGTGGTCAAAAAGGAAATCATTAAGTTGCTAGATGCGGGAATTATCTACCCTATCTCGGATAGTAAGTGGGTTATCCCCGTTCATGTAGTACCTAAGAAGGGTGGAGTGACGGTAGTAACTAATGAGAACAATGAACTAATACCAACTAGGACGGTCACGGGATGGAGAATGTGTATAGATTATAGGAAATTGAACATGGCCTCTAGGAAAGATCACTTTCCCCTCCCCTTCATTGACCAAATGCTAGAAAGATTAGCTCAACACTCTCACTTTTGCTATCTAGATGGGTATAGCGGATTCTTCCAAATCCCTATCCACCCCGATGACCAAGAGAAAACAACTTTTACATGTCCATGGGGTACATTTGCATATAGGAGAATGCCATTTGGGTTGTGTAATGCACCCGCCACCTTCCAAAGGTGTATGATGGCCATCTTTTCGGAATACATAGAAAATATCATGGAAGTGTTCATGGATGATTTCTCTGTTTATGGTTCTTCTTTTGATGATTGCTTGGCTAACTTGTCATTAGTATTGCAAAGATGTGAGGAGACAAATCTTGTCTTAAATTGGGAGAAATGCCACTTCATGGTAAGTGAAGGGATTGTGTTAGGACACTTGGTGTCTAACCGTGGCATTGAGGTTGACAGGGCTAAGATTGAAACGATAGAGAAGTTGCCACCACCTACCTCGGTGAAGGGGGTAAGGAGTTTCTTAGGGCATGCCGGTTTCTACCGGAGATTTATTCAAGATTTCTCTAAAATTTCGAAGCCTCTCACTAACCTACTAATGAAAGATGTTGATTTTGTTTTTTCCAAAGATTGTCTTGAAGCGTTTTGTAGGTTGAAAAACGCCTTGATCTCCGCACCCATCATGCAACCTCCGGATTGGAGTCTACCATTTGAGATCATGTGTGACGCGAGTGATGTGGCCGTTGGGGCCGTTTTAGGGCAAAGGAAAGAAGGGCGCACTCATGCTATTTACTATGCTAGCAAGACGCTAGATGATGCCCAACTCAATTACGCTACTACCGAGAAGGAGTTGTTAGCGGTAGTGTATGCATTTGAGAAGTTCCGCTCGTACCTTGTTGGAGCGAAGGTCATAGTTTACACGGATCATGCGGCGATCCGTTATCTACTTACGAAGAAGGATGCCAAGCCAAGGTTGATTCGGTGGATCCTTCTTCTTCAAGAGTTTGATTTGGAGATAAGAGATAAGAAGGGATCCGAGAACTCGGTGGCGGATCACCTTAGTAGACTCCCACCATTGGAGCTTGGGAAAGACAACATTCCGATAGATGATTCATTCCGGGATGAACAATTGCAATTGGTGGAGGAATGCTTGTTCCAAGTGGCTAGAGGAAGTGAGCCATGGTATGCCGACATTGTAAATTACTTGGTGTGTGAGGAAGTGCCTCCCGGACTAACGTATGCACAAAGGAAGAAGTTCCTCAACGATGTAAGGCATTACTATTGGAGCGAGCCACTTCTATTCAAGAGAGGCCCGGATGGGGTGCTTAGGAGATGCATACCCGAAGATGAAATGGAGAGTGTGATCCGGCATTGTCACTCCTTACCATGTGGAGGCCATGCTAGCTCACACAAGACGTGTGCCAAGGTATTGCAATCCGGTTTTTATTGGCCTAACTTGTTTAGAGATGTGCAAGGTTTTGTAGCGGCATGTGATGCTTGCCAAAGAACGGGGAACATCTCAAGGAGGAATGAAATGCCCTTGAACAACATCCAAGAAGTTGAGATTTTTGATGTGTGGGGTGTAGACTTCATGGGACCATTCCCTTCTTCATGTGGCAATCTATTCATCCTATTGGCGGTGGACTATGTGTCAAGATGGGTAGAGGCAATCGCCTCTCCTACGAATGATGCCAAGGTGGTGGTGCGGTTCTTCAACCGAGTGATCTTCCCTAGGTTTGGAACACCAAGAGTGATCATTAGTGATGGAGGGAAGCACTTCACAAATAGGAACTTTGGAGCACTTTTGGCCAAGTATGGGGTGACTCACAAAGTGGTAACGCCCTACCACCCCCAAACTAGTGGTCAAGTGGAGATCTCCAACCGTGAGATCAAGGCCA
Source organism: Fagopyrum esculentum (assembly GCA_033239045.1). Taxonomy (NCBI): domain Eukaryota; kingdom Viridiplantae; phylum Streptophyta; class Magnoliopsida; order Caryophyllales; family Polygonaceae; genus Fagopyrum; species Fagopyrum esculentum. The sequence goes on along the minus strand of BSUD01000008.1, from coordinate 6,207,496 downwards.
TACTCGAGAAGACGGTGTCTAGGACAAGGAAGGATTGGGCCATGAAGCTCAATGACGCACTATGGGCATATAGAACCGCCTTCAAGACACCTATTGGCACCACTCCCTACAAGTTGGTCTATGGCAAGTCTTGCCATCTTCCGGTGGAAATGGAGCATAGAGCTTATTGGGCCATTAAGTGGCTGAATTTTGACCTCAAGGAGGCGGGAGAGAAGAGATTACTTGATATCAATGCACTTGAGGAGCTCCGGTTGGAAGCTTATGAGAATGCCCGGATTTACAAAGAGAGAACCAAAAGGTGGCATGACAAGAGGATCATTCCAAAGGAGTTGAGTGAAGGAGATCTTGTCCTTCTCTTCAACTCAAGGCTAAGACTCTTTCCCGGAAAGCTCAAATCAAGATGGACCGGGCCATATGTGGTGAAGAAGATCTTTCCCCATGGAGCAATTGAAATAGGAGGGGAGCATTGTGGAAATTTCAAGGTGAACGGGCATCGTTTGAAGAAGTATATTCCGGGAGCCCCGGTAGACATGATTGCCCCGCTTCACCTTGCATAAACGCTCCCGAGTTTGGTCAAGCTAATGACCTTAAAGAAGCGCTTGGTGGGAGGCAACCCATCGGTAACATTTTTTCTTCATTTTAGCTTAGATTTTTCTGTTTTTGTGTTCTTTGTCAGTTTTGTCTATTTTATGTGTGCTAGAACATTAGTGGCATTGGAAGCCTTTCTTGGAAATGATGATGATGAAACCCTCACCAATTATGGGTGGAGCGGACGCGGAACTTGGACGGCTAGCGGTGCCTAGCGCGGGTTTCAAAGCTTCAAGGATGCTTAGAGCTCCCTACCATGGTTGAAAGGATCATCCAACATCAATCCTCTTGAGAATTCCCAAATACCGAAGAAAACCGTTTTACATTGTGAGAACCTTCTTTCACTCTCTTTACTTGAATACCACATTGGGGACAATGTGTTTCTAAGTATGGGGTGGGGTTTACATGATCCTTTGCATGATGAGCATCTAGGATAGGTTAATATTTGCACATGTCTTGCATTGTACATACTTAAATCGAAAATCCCATTAAAATCAGAAAATTTAAAAAAATTTTGTGCTTTCTAGGCTTGGATATGATCCTAATGATGAAAACTTGTCTTGTGATTGGCTATGAATGGCCTTATGTGTTGAATTGATAAATGCATATGTGGACTTGAACTACTTCTCTTAAATTCCATGAATGACTTGAGATCATGGTGATTGCCTAGAATGGATTGAGTATTGAAAGTCGAAATTACATGATAGTTCTTGCATACCATCTAGGAATGAATAAGGCATTTCATCTTTCTCTACTTCTCATCTTGATCATGATTGCTTGAGCACCTCAATTGATATAAAAATTGACCTCCTTTTAAACCCATCCGGGAATAGGAGCATGCTAGTGTGTTTGAATGTGTAAAAAGCAAGTGCGGGGTGAAGATGTAATGAAAAGAATGTCGTGAATGGAATGCTGAAATTAATGTGGAAGTGTAGCCAAAATAGGTTTGGGGGCGTTGGTTTAAATGACAAGTAACTCGGTACACTTCACATAATCGGGTGTTGGTGCCTTGCCAAAGTCAAATGAGCCAATAGCCCTAACGAGCTTTGGTATGTGTGCCCGGTGTGGATGCACCTCGAAAAAGAGAAAGAGCCCGAGGATGGCTAATCACCGAGGTTTCGGCTATTGTACACCAATGCCATTGTCTCAAAAATGAGTTAAAGAAAAAGAAAAGAAAGCAAGATAGGGAAAAATATGCACTTGGGGGAAGTTGATCGAGGACAAGGAGTGAAGTTAGTTCCATTCCCGGATTAGCATCACATACCTAGAAAATTCCCCTCCCCAATTGAAACGTTTCTTAGCCTTTTATGTCACAAGCCCTTATGACCTACTTGCATGTTTGTAAGACTTAGTAATCTAGATTGGATAGACTCTTGATCTTCTTGACATCTCCGTCCTCCCAACTCATGCATGTTTTTGAGTTAAGTACAATTGTCTTTCCATGCCCTTATTTGTTTAATACATAATTACTAATTTGCCATTGATCATGACTATGAAGGTGATCCAATAGTAGAAGCACAAAACCAAAAAGATTTTGCCATTTTTCTGCATACATAAATCATGTCATCTCGTAGTCTATAGTTGGGAATTTGCTCGGGGACGAGCAAACCTTAAGTATGGGGTATTTTGATAACACGATTTATAGCATAGTTTTAGGTGCACATTTAGGTAGAATTCTCGCTCAATCATGCATTATCTAGCACTAGTCCAATGCGTTTTGCACTCAAAACATGTATTTTGTCGAGATAGACGTCTACACGGACTTGTGTGCGTTTTGTAGGTATTTCGGGAAGTTTCGAGCTAAAACGAGGCGTTTGAGGATCGCTCATTAAGAGGACACGTTTCCAAACTCATTGGAACGCAAGCCAAGGGCTGAGGTAACTCAAGGAACCTTGCCAACACAGACCACGCACCAAACCACAGCCTATTGATCCAAAACAAAGTTTCTGCACAGAATCACGGTTTCCTGAAGAACCACGGCCGTGATTTTGACCTTGGTTTTTGCCAAATTCTCGTGACAGCTGTGCCACGACTCTCATGGCCAGCTCATGAAGAAATTGGTTATAAAAGTGGTCCTTGATAGTTGTTAGAGGCAGCTGGGATTTGGGTAGTTTGAGAGCAGCTCACACATTCTCCATTTTTCTTTCACAAAATATATTCCAAGAAGAAGAAAGATTTTTTCTAGGAAGGAAAGTGCAAGAAGAAGAAGAAAGGAGCCATTGCCATTGAAGAGGAGAGGAGAAGACACACTTAGCTCTTGTATTTTCGGATTTGTTTCTAGAAGTTTTTGGACTCTTGAACCTTCCTTGGGAAGGATTGTAAGTCGTTCTAATTTCATCTTCAGATTTGGATAGTGTTTGAAGTTTATTTGTTCATCTTCTTTCTCTCATTTTCTTGCAATGGAGGTTATGAATCTATGCTTGTTTGTTTTGATTTCCAATATGAATGTTGTAGGCTAGATTGATGTGATTCTAGGGTAAGGAAAGGATGGTTATGGCTAGATCTATGATAGGACGGACTTAGATTTACCCTTGGATGATTCTCGTTTATGGACATAGCTACTGTTAGAAATCACGGGTAGTTCTTGAAGAACCACGACCGTGGTTTCTGTAGAACGAACCGTGGTTCTTCCTGGTTCGAAGGATCTTACCTTAGGTTCATAAAGTTGTTGAAACCCTAAGTTTTTGCTGAGTTTAACCTACCCTAGGGTATCCTAGTGTAGCGACTAAGTGTTAGGAGAGACTTACCCGGTAATCCTTGCCCTTAGAATCTAGAATAGCAAAACCTTAGGTAATGGTGAGCCTAATAAGCCGCCATTAGATTAATTGTGCTAGGATAGTTGATTAGGACTTCCCTTTCCGAGACTTACCCGGTGAGGATAGGTTAGATCCCTAATTAAACAATCCGGTTTGTGTTAAATTCCTATCCTTAGGATCTTAGAGACTTAACCGGTAATGAGACCTTAGGTGTGGATTAGTTGGATCATGAGACTTACCCGGTAATTGATCCCATTTTAGGAACACTTAATCCCAACGCATCATAATCAATCCAAAGAATGAATAGATGACTTGAGTTTTATGCCATAACCGGAATTTCCAACCCCTAGAATCCGTCTTCCTTTTCTCTTGGTCAATATCTTGTTCGATTTGTTTATTTGTGCCGATTTTCCGATTTAGTTTGATTGATTGTTTACATGCATTTGATCTTTGAAGTGATCACCTAAAACCAACCAAAACAATTGAGATTTTCTTTCTTTATTTTCTCCTTTCCTTTAGACTTAGGTCTTGCTAAATTCAATCACAATTTAAATTTGATTTCACCTTAGTCTTTGTGTTCGACCTTGGAATACTTATCTTGCTACATACGTCCCGTACACTGCGGGTGCGCTAGAAGTAGGGTAATTATAACGAGTATAAATTTAAGACTTATTGCGTGCACACTTTTTAGCGTAACAAGTATATTATGTGATTATATCGTCGTTTCATCTACCTTTGGGGAATCGAGGTCTACACCAAGTTTCGTTGCAATCGTAGGTAAAATGGCATGTTTTGCATCAAAATGGAGCTAAAGGAGCTATGGAGTCATAGGAGCTACATTCAGGAGCTTAAGGAAGAATTCAGGAAGCATGGAAATGGATTAAAGATTTACTTTGGACCAGATTTGAGAGATTTCAATTCAGTTTAGAGCCACCTCGGTCAGCTACAGTACCATCTCGACCGAGGTGATCCAGAGGAGTGTCCCGACCGAGGCGAACACTTTGGCCGCGGCGAGATATATTTTATTCTTGGCTGAGATCTTTTATTTTTGGAAGGAGAGATCTTATATTTTTAGGCTGGATTTCTAGAAGGAAGATCATATATTTTAGGGATTTATTTATGAGAGATAGATATATTTTATTAGGAAAATATCTTTTCAAGATATTTTATCTTTGGAGGGTAGTTTTCCTATATAAAGGGCTGGATTTTCCACAAATCAGAACCGGCGCATCACCGGAAATTCCGCTATCATTATAGTGGTTGAAGGAAGGAAGATTTAAGGAAGGAAGTTGATAGTTTTTATAGCTTTTGTGAAGGGTTTTGTAAGATTCTATTAGATTCCCTTCTTGTTGATTGTCTTATTGGATTGTGATCCAAGGAACGCTTGTTTGTTTGATAATTGATTCAGTTATTGAAGCCTTGTTCTTAAGGTTTTTGTGTTCAATTATTCACTTTCTTCCCATATATTTGATTATTGCTTTCATGATGATGATTGGCTAATTTCTTTGTTTGATTCTAGGGTGATTGGCTGAAGGTTTTGGGAAAAACAATGATAGAATAATCTTAAATTCCAGTAGGACCCTGAAAGCTCGAGTTTTTATCCTTAACCCTAGAGCATCTTGTTCAGTCGATGAACATCTCGGCCGGGGTGGAATTCGTCTGACCGATGTGACTTATTTGATCCGAAACTGAGAGTTAAGTGTTAGAGTTTGCCAAATCCTATTCTTATTACACCTTTCCTGGTTCAATGCAAGCTTAGGATGAGACTTACCCGGTAAAGGTTGATTCTATTCCCTTAGGTGATGTGTTGGTTTGAGGTTATAGTTCTTTTCTTTAATTCCTTGAGACTTACCCAGTAATAGGAGTTACGGTTTGGGATTAGTGAGTAGTGAGACTTACCCGGTGATCTATTCCACTTTAGTAACACCTTCCCTTTGCAAAAATCTCAGCTTTGTCCGCTTATCTTTAGATCTTGAGTTGGAACCACAACTAGATGTTTTAATCCCTAGAATTGTATATTTCCTTAATTGACTTTTTATCATCTTTGATTGTTTTAATCGCTTTTGTGTTAGTTGCAATATTGACAACCTATACTTGCTTTGTTTCACCTAAGTCCCTGAGATCGACACCCCGGAATTCTTGCTTTTTACTACGATTGATCCGTACACTGCGGGTTCGCATCCTTGTTTTAGGCATACATCTAGGGTTATAAATTTAAAGCTTGCACACACCGTTTGGAGCGAACATCTATCAAGGAAGAGAAAGCTGGAGGATTTTGGGGAAGTAAGGATGACATCTAAGTCTTCGGAGCTCATTCAAATCATGAAAGAGAAGATGCCACCTAAATTGAGAGATCCCGGTTCATTTTGCATTCCTATTCAAGTTGGGGATGTAACCTATGATGCATTATGTGATCTAGGAGTCAGCGTGAGTATCATACCGTTGGAGCTATGTGAAAATGTCGGAGTTGGAGAGCCCAAGCCGGTGAAGATGACGCTATACATGGCGGATCGCTCTATTACCCGTCCCATGGGTATTTTAGAGGACGTTCCCATCAACTTAGGTAACTTCTACATAACTATAGACTTTGTTGTACTTGACATTCCCGCAGATTATCTCATTCCTATCATTCTTGGAGGCCATTTCTAGCAACTTCGGGTTGCAACGTGGATTGTAAGAACGCCAAGTTGAAGTTTAACATTGGTGGCGATCATGTGGAATTTGCATTGCTTGCTGCAATGAAAGGAGAGCCTTTGGAAGATGACATCTTCAACATCTATGATGAAGAAGAATCTAGGGAATTGGTGAGCTCTATCCTTCTTCTACTTCTCAGTCTGCTATTCCGGTGATCCACGATCGACACCAGAAAGACTATGATCGTATTTGCGGGCGTCCGATTGTTGCCCCGCACTTCCTTCACGTTGATGCCTTCGAGTGCCTCCACGTGGTGGAGGACTTGAAGAAGATGATCTCCATGGTTGGGCTGGAGGAGTTCATTGATATTAGAGCGCCGGCTTATTTGGAGCCGACGATGGAGTTTGTGAGCTCAGTTACTTACATGCCGGAGCACATTGGAATCAAGTACCGACTGCTGAATAGGAACTATGTAGTTCCTATGGACCAGTTTAGTGAGATTTTCGGCTTCCCTACCCCGACAGTGATTGACATTCCTTCCCAAGCGGTGGCTCGGAGTTTCTGGGGCGAGATAGACCATGTGACTGACCACAATGACAGGTGGAGGCCCGGAGATTCCCGGGAGCGTATTATATTTCATCTTTTTCCCCTTACTCACAGGATCTTCAGTGAGACACTTCTGGCGCTTACTGAGACGCCCCAGAAAGTCCTTGAGGGGGAGCTTTTGAGTTTAATTATGTATTGTAACGGGAGGAGAGCCAGACTTTGCTGCCATGTTGGCAAATGACTTGCGCAAGATCAAGAGCAAGTTTAGAGAAGATATTTGTTTTGTGGGGGGTTGGTGACCCACATCGCCACTTCTATGGGGTTGGATCTGTCTGCTTGTACACTGTTTGCGGTTGCAACGCCGCTAGGACTGTAGGAGATGATCACGAGACGTATTCTTATTCCTCGTGGCCTTGGCACACCTTACGTTACCATGCCATGGGAGACGAATGCTCCACAAGGGATTATGTGGTCATCCCAATTCTTTGTCTTTGACCGTCAGTTCTGGTCTGCTGCTTGGTTTCCCTACATGCAGGATGCTAGAGATGTTGACGATGATGATGATGATGATGAGGAGGAGGAGGGGTATGATGGAGGAGCTGCCATGGAGACCGGTATTGATACCGGCGGCCCTAGTGTTCCCGTTGTCGATCTTGATGATGAGGCGACGGAGGAGGAGAGAGCAGCACCACCACCACCGCCACCTCAACGCAGATCCCGCCGCAGATTTAGAGATCCCTAGGCACACCAGAGGATTGATGATTTCACTGACCAGATAGTGGATGCCTACGTAACCCTTACAATTGACATTCATGAGCACTTCGCTGAGGAGCGCCGACACATAGAGGGATGGACGCATCAGATAATGGAGAGCCAGCACTACACTAGACAAATGATGGAGATCCAGCATCAGCAAATGATGGGCTACCCTTTTGACCCGTCCCAACACCCTTACATTCCACATCCACCACCGCCAGCTGACGAGGATTAGAGCTTCATGGATTCTTATTTATTTATTATGCAGTTCAGCTAGGTTCGGTGAGATTTCTGATTCCTTAGACTTATATTTGACCCATTGGGATAATGTGTCGTAAGTATGGGGTATTTGGATGTATTACTTGACTTATTTGCTTCGACTCTTGTATGACTCTTGGATATTATTGTTTATTTGGCTCTATGTGTTTATCTGTCATTACATGCATACATACGGGTTTCTGTTTGAGAAAAACGTCAAAAACTTGTCTGAAAAAAAAATTCTGACCTCGAACGAGACGTTCATGGCCGATCGAGGATGAACACCTCGGATGAAGCAAGAACACCTCGACCGAGATGGCTTTAACTAGAAGGTTTTCGAAACGTTTTTGCTTCTTTTCTGGATATGACCTCAATGATGATTCTGTTTGCAGATTAGTTTTGAAATCTTTATATGCTCGAAAGGTTTTATGATATGTTTAAGTTACAAAATGCTTTGTTTGAAGTTTTAGCATGTTTAATAATTTGTTTTTATCAAAATTATGTTGGATTTGAAGGTTGACACCACATGATAAGTTCTATCACATTCTTCCTGGGATGATTAAGGCAATTCATTCTCTCATCTTCTTCTTCTTGACCATGCTTTAGCCCCTCATATACATATTTGCCTCCCTTTACCTATCCAGGAATTTGGAAGCAAGTGAAGAAAAGCAAGTGAAAGTGAAGTTGAGATGTTGGCTGAAAGTGTTAGAAAGAAACAAATTAGGTTTAGGGAAGTCAATCATGATGATGAGTAACTCGGCACCATTCACATAGCCGGGTGTTTGTGTCTTGCGAAAGTCGGATTGAGCGATATTCCTAACGGGTCATGGTATGTGCATCAAGGGTTTGAGGCATCTCGAGAAATTGATGATTGCTGATCTCCTAGGCTTCGGTTATTGTGCACCTCTGTCCATGCATCCCAATAAGTAAAATAAAAATAAGCAAAGCTTATTGGTGGAAGATGTTGTGATTCAAAGAAAGTGAAGTAAGATCCTATTCCCGGATTCTAGCACCACATTACCCTATATACATCCCACCCTTAAACGTTTCTTGACCTCATTTGGAAGCCCTTGAGACTTCGAGCTTGTTGATTGACTTTGGTGGTTTAAACTGGATTATACATGATTGATTTCGATAATTATCATTATTATGCATTCTATGATTTTATGCAAAGATGAACAACTTTCTTATATTTATAAAATGTTTTGATCATGTTTTGATTTTATTTGCCATGAAGCATTCTCTTAGGGTGGTCCATGAGTGGAGCACACCACAAAAGGTTTTGAGATATTTTTCATTGATCTTTCTGATTTATAATTCATTCTATCTTGTATCTAAGATTTGGAACTTGCTTGGGGACAAGCAAGGGACAAGTATGGGGTATTTTGGTAGCATGTATTATAGTCTATATTTTGGTATTGGTTTAGACGTTTTATCTTCATAAATCTGCATGTATGGATGTATATTCTTTGATCATATTGTTGTTTTGTCTACTGACTAGCGGTATTTCTATGGTCGTCTATACCCTATCAAAAATATAATCCCGACTTAGCACTAAAACAAGTATAGTGGTTAAGTAAGGGTCGAACCCAAGAGAATTAAGGTGTTTTATTAGATGTAATTATTGATTATAGAAACAAGTAACAAAGGGGGGGTTTGGTTGAATTGATGCACACAAAAACTTATGAAAACGAATAACGCGACAAGTAAGACAATGATGGGTGAATCTACACTAGGTTAATTCTAAGCATGCGATTGCTACCTTGGTGAGTTCCTTTTACAAGTTTTCAAGTAATCTCCCGTCTCGATCATATATATGTGTTGATCCAACCGGCATCAACACAACTTAACAGGTTAGTGTTCCGTAAACCTACAAGAACAAATAACAAGTTAGCTTTCAAACAAAGACTAAGGGATATAAAGAAAAGATTAAAACCGTTAAGCTTATCTTTATATTTGTGTTCCTTTTCTTTAAGTAATTACAACCCGTTATTACTTAAAGTTTACTACTAGATTAAAGACCCAAACCCGGAACCTATGAATCCTAGTTCTTTGCAAGCATTTTAGAACCTAAGGTCATCAATCTCAAGTAATAGTAAATCATGCAATTAGACAATGAAGATTAAGGAAACACAAAGAATTACTAGATGAAAAACTTATATTGAAAAGAACTTACAACCAAAGTAACAATGCCGCTTCAAACCAACCCAATGTAGCAAGGGAGTTAGCAACTCATTACAATGGAAATGATGAGAAAATTGGTTTCTAAGTGGAAAATGATGGATAATTAGTTGGATGATTCTAGCAATCAACCAAGGACTATTTATACTACAAAAGACACTAAATAGGAGTAAATGGCCGGCCCAAAACAGCCACCTTTAATGCCATAAAGGTGGTGTAAACAGCCGGAGTAAAGCTTCTGTCGTTAAACCGCAGGGGCGGCCTTCAGCTCCGCAGGGGCGGTGAAGGAAAAAACGCTTGATCTTCTTCATGGCCGCAGGGGCGGCTAGGCAATTCCGCAGGGGCGGATCTTTAATTCTCTTCAAACGTCTGACTCTTCAACTTCCTGCCGTTTCTGATGCCAAGCCGCCGGGGCGTCCCAATGTCACGTAGGGGCCGTGACACAGACTCTTCATCTTCCGGCTCCTAGGTTGAGGCGCAGGCCGAGGCGCAGGGGAAGGAGCAGGGGCGCTGGTCTTCGCTTCTTCAGGGCAAGTCACCGCAGGGGCGCCAGGGGTTGACGCGGGTGCAGTGACAGTCTTCGTGGTTGGCGCAAGCAAAGGCGCAGGGAGCGCTCCGGAGTAAGGCGACACCCGCAGGGGCGGTGATAAGGCTCAGCGGGGGCGGTGAAGCAACAGAAGCTTTGCTTCGTGAACGATCTTCACTCCTAAATGCTCATAACTCCTTCCTTAGCTTCTTTTAGTCTTCTTCTTCTGGACCAAGGAGTTAGTAGCATAAACCGACATAAATGCAATAAAAAGACTCTAAAAACTATCCTAATTGATAGTGATTTTATCACCTATCAAACTCCCCCATACTTAGACCTTTTACTCGTCCCGAGTAAAATAAATGACAGGAACTAGACTCAAAGGCCTCAAGAAGCATGGGTAAGCAGAAAAGACAATGAAAACAAAAGAAAAGCCAAGAAAGAAAAAAGGAAAAGAGAGGAAATGTGAGAAAAAGGTGAGAAACTACCATCCTCTTTGCTCTAAGAGTGGCCTACCCGGACAACCTCCTTATGACTCCCCTTCTTATGACGCCAAACGCCGGGAGGGAAACCTACACTCGGTATCGCTCATTTTGCCAAGGTGCCCTTTCGGGTTTTCACCTTGCCATTCTTCTTCTTTCCTTTGATGATCTCACTTTGAACTCACATCCCTCAAGTCCAATTTTTCACCAACCTAAGGTTGGTCGGACTACCTTCTTTTTTGCCTAAACCGCCCTTTCGGGTTTTCGGTTTATCCAAGGATTTTTCATGCCTTTTTTCATTTTCTTTGGCTTTTTCTTTTTCTTTTTTTTTTTTTGAAACTGAATTACAAAACATAAGACTTAATGCAAAACAAACTCAAAAACTCGAATGAAACTGTACATGCAATGATATGTCCCTCCCCCGTACTTGAAGATCACTTTGCCCTCAAAGTGGAAATAAGGCAAAGATAAATGTGGGAAAGGGAAGAGAAATATACCCCTCAATGGGATGGTCCGGATGGACCACCCGGACCTTCCTCTGGAGGGTATGGAAAGTGGCCGAAGAAATGCTCCTGCCGGCGGTAGAGTGTGTCGATGCGGTCCTCTTGAGCCTCCACCCTCTCTCTAAATGAAGTCTCGTAGCTAGCTTGCCAAGCCAGCTATTGAGTCTCTAATGGCTGCTGATGCGCCGCCAGCCAAGCATCATGCCGGCAGTCAAAATGAGTGGTCATGGAGGAGGCGAAGTTGGACTGCCACGCCTGTTGCTGCTCAAGCATGGACTGTTGGTACTCGGTCTGCCATGCGTGATGCTGGGTGGTTAGGGCGGCCATCTGAGCCTGAAGGCTCTCAAGAGCCGGATCCTCCTCCGGTGCTACAGGAGGCATCTCCTCATCAGTAATAGGAGCCCGGCTGGAGCTCACAACATACCTCCCAACAATGTCCCCCTGGGGCCGTCTCGGAACAAAGGGGTCAGCCGGTATGTATAACTCGGAGAGGTCATCTCCAAGTGGAAGTGGTCGGGGGAGGTATGTGATGTGACTCCCATCTGCCAAGGAGAGCCAAAAGAGGTTCTCCCCGTCTCTCTTGAGGAGCCTGCACCTCCTCATCATTACTTCTGTATACAGTGGGGCCTCTAAACCTTCCTCCAAGTCAGGGAGCTCCATCACTTGTGCAGCCAATAAGGAGATCACCCCACCTCCCACAATGTCTCGTGGCTCATTCTTCCTAATCCGCTTCAAAGCGGTAAAGAAGAGGTATGGCCAATCTGGTACCTAGTCGTTCGTGGGGAGGCAGGCGTATAGCAATGGAAGGTCCTTGAGAGCGACCTTATTCTCCTCCTTGTGTCCAAAAAAGACACTCACGAAGATCTTCGAGATGAGCCTCAAACAGGGGTGAGTGAATTTGTTGGAATACTCACCCCCTACATGAAACTCAGATCTGGTGGCGGCCTACCAAAACTCCCTCAAGTCGGGTGTCGGGATGGGTTCCCACCAGTCTTTGGAGGCAGCAATAGTCACCCCTAATGCCTCCTGCAGTTGGGTGTAGTCCAATGTATACTTTCTTTTGCTGAACTTGAATGAAAGTCCAACACAACTGTGGTCCACCGTTTCCATTTTTAATGTGGCGATGAATTGGCGGCTGAGCTCGGGGTGTGTTGGAGCACTCATTATCAGAAAATCACCGAGCCTAGCATTGTTGAGGAATGCATGCATGCTCTCCAACATGCCCAATTTTTCCAAAGTAGGAACGTCCAGAAATCGAGTTGCATACACATCCCGACCTTGCACAATCCTATACCGCTCCTTCTCAGCTTCCGAATACTTGTATTTCTTTTGATTTTCCATCTCTTGCAATTGAACAAGCAAAGGAATTAGAAAGTTCAGAAATTAGAGTAAGAGACGAACCCTCTGTTGTGTTTTCCGCAGGGGCGGGTGCAGCTTGCGCAGGGGCGGCAACTTGCAGGCGCAGGGGCGGCAACTTGCAGGCGCAAGGGCGGGAGAAGAGCAGAGGGCGATTCTGGGAGCCTACGAAGGTGGTGGTGATGGGGCTGTTCCGGCGTCTTCTTTGTTGGTGTAGATGTCGCCGGCGGTGATGAGCGGTGGAGGGACGAGAGTGTGAAGGGCGAGAGGTTTGAGAGGATGTGGGGTGTGTGTGGTGGTGGCAAGGGCCGGTGTCGCGGGGGCGGTTGAGCCTAGGTCGCCGGAGGTGGCACGGTAGCGTTGCACAAGGCGGCGTGTGAGAGTTTCCGGAGGGCGCAGGGGCGTGGGGGGCGAGGTGGTCTAGGGTTCGAAGAGTGAATGGAAAGGGAGGGGAAGGGGCGGTAGTTGTAGGTTATTTTTTTGGGAAGTGTATTTTTTTTCTTTCCTTAATAAGACCGCAGGGGCGGCGTTTGTCACCGCGGGAGCGGTGACAAGGAAGAGGGGGTACACAGCCTCAACGCCGGGGGCGGCGTTGAGGATGTGTGTCAAGGATGGCCACCGCAGGGGCGTGGGGTGTCACCGCGGGGGCGGTGGCCAATATGTTGTAGACGCTGGCCCAGCGCCGGGGCGGCGCTGGGCATGGGTGTCACCGTTGGGGCGGGGTCACTGAGCCGCAGGGGCGGTTTTCTTGACAGAAGCTCCTCTTCTTATTCCTTCGGGTTGCCTCCCGAACAGCGCCTTTGTTTTACGTCGTTGGCTCGACGTAAGGACTCTACCTCTATGATTGAGCCTCCTCCAGCATCACCTTTGGGTTTATAACCGTCTGTGAAGGTTATTCTCCGGAGGACCTAGTTTCAATCCTTATAATGGCTTCCTCCATTTGACCAACTTGTTTTTCAAGGTTCTTGATGCTGGATTCTGTTGTTTGGACATGAGTACCAAAGTGTTTAGTTAAAACCTACAACATATCCTCAGTTGATTGATACTTACCTTGACGGGGCTGCTGTTGTTGATTTTGTTGATCCCTCCAACGAAAGTTCTGTTGGTCACGCCAGTTTGGCATGAAGTTCTATGCATAGGGATCGTTCCTAGGCTTTTGTTGCCGTGGTTGTCCATAACCCATCGCGTTTACCTCAGCATCGTCATCCTGGACTTGTGGGCACATGTCCGTTGGATGATATGGGTCAGCACACACTCCACAAGCTTTGAGTTGCTGTGGGTTCCCATAAGTGTTAGTCTTTTCACCATTTCCTTCAGCTCCGCGAGCTCAGTGGAGATTTCACTCTTTCCGGTATTCACAACATGAACTCCTTTCTTGGACGGGGTCCTTCCAAAGTTCCGGATTCCTTCCGCTAGTTCCTGTATCTTTTCCAAAGCAAGGTCAGGAGTAGAGTTAAGAATATTACCTCTGCAAGCCGCATCGACGATCCTCCTTTCATTATCGAGCAAGCCATGGTACAAGTACAAGACTAGATCTTGAGTTGAATATCCGTGGAAAGGACAGTTGGATCGGACGCGTGCAAACCTATCAAAGTACTCATAGAGAGTTTCGTCCGCCTCTTGCTCGATGTTTCTTATAGCTTTCTTCAAGCTATTGGCCTTCTTGGCTGGGAAGTATTTATCCAAAAACGCCTTGTGAAGGTTCTCACAAGTGTCTATACTCCCGGATGGAAGGTGATAATACCAATCATCCGCTGAATCTTTGAGTGTGAAGCCGAATGCCCTCATCTTGATTTGCTCTTCGGTAATGTTGGCCGGCTTCATGCTCATACACACGGTATGGAACTTCCCAAGGTGTTTGATGGGGTCTTCACCACTTAGCCCATGGAAGGATGGAAGCAAGTGGATGAGACCCGGCTTGAGCTCAAAGTTGATTCCTTCCCCTAATGCCGGTATAGTAACCGCAAGGGGGTTTTGAGCCAAGGTGGGCTGCGTGAGTTGACGAATTTTACGGTCAGCCATCTCTTGTTGAAGTTGTTGTTGTCTTCGTTGCCGGATGTGCGTCCTCTCAATTTCTGGATCAAAAGAAGCAAAGCCGGAGTTAGTAGCACGGGTTTGAACCATAAAAATGGTTCAAACCAATAATCAATAATAACAATAGAACAAAAACACTAAACTCCCCGGCAACGGCGCCAAAATTTGACTAGCGGTATTTCTATGATCGTCTATACCCTATCAAAAATATAATCCCGACTTAGCACTAAAACAAGTATAGTGGTTAAGTAAGGGTCGAACCCAAGAGAGTTAAGGTGTTTTATTAGATGCAATTATTGATTATAGAAACAAGTAACAAAGGGGGGGGGTTGGTTGAATTGATGCACACAAAAACTTATGAAAACGAATAATGCGACAAGTAAGACAATGATGGGTGAATCTACACTAGGTTAGTGTTCCGTAAACCTACAAGAACAAATAACAAGTTAGCTTTCAAACAAAGACTAAGGGATATAAAAAAACGATTAAAGTTGTTAAGCTTATCTTTATATTTGTGTTCCTTTTCTTTAAGTAATTACAACCCGTTATTACTTAAAGTTTACTACTAGATTAAAGACCCGAACCCGGAACCTATTAATCCTAGTTCTTTGCAAGCACTTTAGAACCTAAGGTGATCAATCTCAAAGAATAGTAAATCATGCAATTAGACAATGAAGATTAAGGAAACACAAAGAATTACTAAATGAAAAACTTATATTGAAAAGAACTTACAACCAAAGTAACAATGCCGCTTCAAACCAACCCAATGTAGCGAGAAAGTTAGCAACTCATTACAATGGAAATGATGAGAAAATTGATTTCTATGTGGAAAATGATGGATAATTAGTTGGATGATTCTAGCAATCAACCAAGGACTATTTATACTACAAAAGACACTAAATAGGAGTAAATGGCCGGCCCAAAACAACCACCTTTAATGCCATAAAGGTGGTGTAAACAGCCGGACTAAAGCTTTTGTCGTTAAACCGCAGGGGGCGGCCTTCATCTCCGCAGGGGCGGTAAAGGCAAAAACGCTTGATCTTCTTCATGGCCGCAGGGGCAGCTAGGCAATTCCGCAGGGGCGGATCTTTAATGCTCTTCAAATGTCTGACTCTTCAACTTCCTGCCGTTTCTAATGCCAAGCCGCCGGGGCGTCCCAATGTCACGCAGGGGCGGTGACACAGACTCTTCATCTTTCAACTCCCAGGTTGAGGCGCAGACAAAGGCGCAGGGGCGCTGGTCTTCGCTTCTTCAGGGCAAGTCACCGCAGGGGCACCAGGGGTTGACGCGGGTGCGGTGACAATCTTCGTGGCTGGCGCTGGCGAAGGCGCAGGGAGCACTCCGGAGTAAGGCGTCACCCGCAGGGGCGGTGACAAGGCTCCGCGGGGGCGGTGAAGCAACAGAAGCTTTGCTTCGTGAACGATCTTCACTCCTAAGTGCTCATAACTCCTTCCTTAGCTTCTTTTAGTCTTCTTCTTCT
Organism: Fagopyrum esculentum; assembly: GCA_033239045.1. NCBI lineage: Eukaryota > Viridiplantae > Streptophyta > Magnoliopsida > Caryophyllales > Polygonaceae > Fagopyrum > Fagopyrum esculentum. The sequence goes on along the minus strand of BSUD01000008.1, from coordinate 6,191,396 downwards.
GGACCAAGGAGTTAGTAGCATAAACCGACACAAATGCAATAAAAAGACTCTAAAAACTATCCTAATTGATAGTGATTCCATCACCTATCATCTACCTTTACGGGAATCGAGGTCTACACCTAGTTTCGTTGTAATTATAGGGAAAATGGCACGTTTTGGACCGAAATGGAGCTAAGGAAGCTAAGGAGTCATTGGAGCTACATTCTGGAGCATTAAAGATCTATAAGAAGATCTCAGGAAGCATGGAAATGATTTAGAGGATTGATTTCGGACCAGATTTGAGATTGTTTACATTCAGCTGAGATTCACCTCGGTCAGCTACAGTACCACCTCGACCGAGGTGATCTTGAGGAGCGTCTGGACCGAGGCAAACACCTCGCCGCCGACAAGATCTTTATTTTTGGTTGAGATCTTCTATTTTTGGAAAGAGAATATCACATATTTTTTTGCTGGATTTCTGGAAGGAAGATAATATTTTTGGCTATTATATTTTGGAAGATATGGATATATTTTCTAGGAAATTATCTTTTTAAGATATTTTATCTTTGGAAGATATTTCTCCTATATAAAGGGTTGGATTTTCTACAATTCAGCCATCCTGAAATCTACGGATCAGATCTTCGGATCAAAGGTTTTCTTAAGGAAGTTTGAAGGAAGAGTTGAAGGAAGTTTTGAAGGTTGAAGTTCAAGGAAGGAAGGAATCAAATTGAAGTTGGCTTTGAAGGAGTTTGTAAGACTTTCTTAGTTTGGCTTTTGGTTTTGTTGTCTTTTCTGATTTGTGATTAAGGAACGCTGATTGTTTGTTTATTTGATTCAGTTATTGAGACTTTTGTGTTAAGGTTTTCTTGTTTGAATATTGATTCATTTCTCATATATTTGATTATTATTATCATGATGATTGTTGGCTAAGTTTTTTATGCGATTCTAGGGTGATTGACTGAAAGTTGTAAGAAAGACGATGATAGAATGATCTTTAACCCCAACAGGACTCTGAAAGCTCGAGTCTTTACCTTAACCGTAGAGCAACTCGGTCAGTTGTGGAACATCTCGACCGAGATGGTACATAAACTGAGCGAGGCGAGCCTTTCCTGATCCTTATCTGAGTTGAGAGTTTCAATTTGCCAAATTCTATCCTTGTTATACCTTTCCTGGTTCAACGTAGGCCTAGGATGAGACTTACCCGGTGATTCCTTTGTTTGTATACCCAAGATCATGAGTGTAGGTAATAAAGGTTTATCCTTTATTGGGGTTTAAGTGTGCCTTCATCCCATCTTTGTGAGTTAGCCTGAGACTTACCCGGTAAAGGTTGATTCCATACCCTTGGGTGGTGTGTTGGTTTTAGGATAGTGAGTAGTGAGACTTATCCGGTGATCTATTCCCACCTTAGAAACATCTTCCCTTTGCAAACCTCAGCTTTGCCCATGTTATCATTTGAGATCTTGAGTTGGAACCACAACTGGATGCTTTAATCTCTAGAATCCGCATTCTCTTTATCTGACTTTTATATCATCTTTGATTGCTTTAATTTGTTGTTACCATAGTCCCTGTGATCGACCCCTGGAATTCTTTCTTTTATTACAATTGATCCGTACACTGCGGGTTCGCATATTGTTCAAGCATACTTCTTGGGTTATAAATATTCAAGCTTGCACACACCTTTTGGAGCGAACACTTATCCCCAATTCCCAAATCCCACAATGTATCCCTTCAAGACCCGTATTGGACCACTGACATCTCGATGAATATCGAGCCTTTATGCGGAATAAGACGTGGGTCTTGATACTTCGTCCTGCGGATGCTAATATTGTGCGATGCATGTGGATTTTTAAGAATAAGTACAGGTGTGATGGTTCCCATGAGCGATAAAGGCTCGTTTAGTTGCTAACGGTTGTTCTCAACAGGTTGGAATTGATTGTGATGAGACTTTCAGTCCTGTTGTTAGACCAGCAACCATCCTTATGGTTCTCAACATTATAGTATCCCGCTTTTGTTCCATTCATTAACTGGATGTTCAGAATGCTTTCCTCCACGGCCATCTATACGAAACGGTGTATATGTTTTAACCACCAGGCTTCCGCGACCCCTCCAAACCCAATCATCTTTGCCTTCTGCAGAAGTCTCCAATGGATTGAAGCAAGCTCTCCGGGCATGGTTTCAACGTTTTGTAGGCATCTTGCATCGCATTGGGCTTATCAGCAGTAAGAGCGACTCCTCCGGCCCCTTTTTATTTATAATCAAGGACCCGACACAGCTTATCTGCTTCTGTATGTCGATAACATTATCCTTACGGCTTCTTCTGACGCCCTGCGCAAGCATTTGATACAACTTCAGAGAAAGGAATTTGCCTTAAAGACTTAGGCCCCTGTCCTATTTCTTGGGCATTTCTGTTTGTCGGACATCCTCTAGCTTATTCCTGTCCCGGGATAAATATGCTCGCGAAATTGTTGAAAGAGAAAAGATGTCTAACTGCAAACCGTCTGCTACCCCGGCTGAGACATCTGTCAAGTTAAGTGCTTCATCCAACCCTGCTATTAGTGATCCGACACTTTACTGTAGTCTAGGTGGGGCACTTCGGTACCTCATCTTCACACGGCCTGACATCAATTTTGCAGTACAGCAGGTGTGCCTCTTTATGCACGACCCAGTTCCACACCAACGGAATGGTGATGGAGAGTGAGGTGGTCATGACATTGGTGTCAAGTCAAGATGCCAAGGGGTGCATCTCGGTGTACAACAAAACATTCTCTTTGAAGCGAATCCAAGCATATTGAGATCGGCATCCGCTTCGTCCGCGACAAGGGTGCCCGTGGTCACAATAGAGTTCTTCACATACCTTCGGCTTTTCAGTACGCAGGCATTTTTACAAAAGGTCTTCCCCGACAATTATTTCTAGACTTTAGATCCAGTCTCACTGTTCAACCTCCTCCAGTTTCGACTGCGGTGTATGATAGTTTATGTAATTATTGTAAATAGAGGGGTGTTCTAATGTAATTATGTAAACTCTGATTGTTATTAATATGATCCGTCTGATGATGGAAACCCTAAGAAAAATTCATATTCAGTCTCATAAAATGCACCTCATAGTGCATAGATATTGCACTGAGTAGGCCAAAGTTATTTATATTGATAGATTAGTTAGAAGCACAATGATTCACTGTTTAACCCTTAAACTTTGCCTTTTTTTTATACAAATTTGAATGCACCAAAGAATTCATTATTTAAACGACTAAATTCATTATAGAGCGAGTAAATATCAATCACTCGTTTACAAACAACATATCATTCATATTTTCTATTTAGCACGAATAATACAAAATTTCAATCTCAATTTTTACATAGATGCAATAGTGATACAACGTGATAGCACGTATATGTAAATAGAATATTATTACGGGCTCCCTTTGTAATTACTGTAAATACGTTGGTTATTTATATGACCTTTCAGTCAATGAAAACCCTAAGGGGAATTTATCATATTCTCACATGGTATCAGACTCTTCGTTCCTCTAAAAATTTCTTCCGCCTCTTCCAAACCCTACGGTTGTGTCATCTTCACGCCGGATCTTCCCCTTCCTCAATTTTTCGATGGCTGCCGAACGGAAACCTTCATTCCATTCCGCCCTCGGAATATCCAATATCAAAAACAACATTGCCCTTGTCCTTGACCATGACACTCCATATGCATCTTGGGTTACCTTATTTCGCGTTACTGCGAAAGCACACAACGTGCTCGATCACATCGATGAGAAAGTTCCCAAACCAACGGATATTGATGATTCGTTATGGAGTCAAGTTGACGCTGCGGTACTTCAATGGATCTACAGTACGGTCTCACGGGAAATTCTCTTGCAAATTCTGGACTCAGATGATACGGCTCTTCAAGCTTGGAATCGAGTCAGGGACATCTTTCAGGACAACAAGAACACCCGTGCCGTCTATCTCGAACACGAGTTCTCCAACTGTAAGTTATCCGGTTTTTCGTCAATCAATGCTTACTGTTTACAACTCAAGTCTTTAGCGGATCAACTCAAAGGCGTTGGTTCACCGGTCCCTGAAACTCGACTTGTTCTCCAACTAATTTCGGGTTTACCCGCTGAATACAACGCTGCGGCAAGCTTCATTCAACAATCTGATCCTCTTCCGTCATTCACAAAAACCCGATCCCAGTTGCAGCTTGAGGAAACGCGTATGGCATCGCAAAACGGAACTGGCCAAACACAATCAGCACTTGCTGCAGCCCACCGGAATCAGCCCGCCCCTACACCAGCACCGACATCCAGCAACGGACCCCCTGCCGACTCGGACCAGGCTCAGCAGCGTCGCAGTCGGGGACGGAAAGGGAAGCAGCGGACGTCCGGCGGCGGCGGCGGAAACCCTGGCCAGCAGCAGCAGCGGTACGTATGGCGTCCGAATGCCGGCTGGGTACCCATTGCTCAGCCCCCGGCCCATCCTTCAACAGGCCCACCTGCTTCGTTTTGGCTCCTCACAGGCCCACCTGCGAACAGGCCCATCTGCCCCTATCCTCAGCAACCATTTCAGCCTAGTCTGCTGGGCCCAATTCCTCAACAGGCCCATCTGCATGCTGAATTTCAGCCCACTGCGCTGGAAAATGGTTTTGCTACTATGTCCTTAAATCCGACGGACAATAATTGGTACATGGACACGGGCGCCACTTCCCACATGACTCATACTCCAGGTATACTCTCGTCTATTTCGCATAATGGTCCATCAAATTCGATAATTGTTGGAAATGGCATGTGTATTCCATCTACAGGTATTGGAGAAACCAGCTTTCACACCTCAAACCAACCATTACGCCTATCCAATGTTCTTGTTGCCCCCAAAATAGTTAAAAATCTTGTTTCCGTTCGACGTTTCACTTCTGATAACCTGGCTAGTGTTGAGTTTGACCCTTTTGGTTTTTCCGTGAAGGATCTTCAAACGGGGGCGGTCCGAATGAGATGCAATAGCTCTGGAGAACTTTATCCGGTCACCGAATCTTCCCAAGTCCACGCTCTTTCCTTAGAGTCGCCTAGTCTTTGGCATGCTCGTCTTGGTCATCCCGGTGCTCCTGTTCTAGATTTACTTCGAAATTCTTCTCTTTTTCGATGTAAGAAGGAGTTGTCCTCCTCTCTTTGTCATGCTTGTTAGTTAGGAAAACATCATAAATTACCTTTTGAACGGTCCATTACCACTACATTTGCACCTTTTGATATCATTCATAGCGATCTCTGGACTTCTCCAGTTGAGAGCAAAGAAGGATTCAAATATTATCTTTTATTTCTTGATGATTTTTCACATTTTTTATGGGTTTTCCCCATCAAATTTAAATCTCAAGTATTCGATCTTTTTGTGCAATTTCACCAATTTGTCAAGACTCAGTTCAACAAATCCATTAAAACTTTTCAATGTGACATGGGTAGAGAGTTCGATAATTCAAACTTTCATCGCTTTTTCACCTCTCATGGAATCGCTTTCCGTTTTTCGTGTCCCTACACTTCACCCCAAAACGGTAAAGCCGAACGTATCATCCGTACCATCACAAATATGATACGTTCGCTTCTTTTTCACGCTTCTCTTCCCGTCTTCTTTTGGCCTCATGCATTAGATATGACTTGCTACCTCCTTAACATCTTACCCTCCACCACAATCAAAAATCGATCACCCACTCAAGTGTTGTTTTCTATAACACCCTCCTACAATCATCTCCGCGTCTTCGGCTGCCTTTGTTATCCAAATCAAAGTGCCACCAATTCGCACAAACTTCAACCCCGTTCCATACCCTGTGTCTTTTTGGGATATTCGACTAAACACCGGGGGTACAAATGCTTAGATTTAGCAACACACAAAATTATTCTTTCCCGCCACGTCACCTTTGACGAGTCAAATTTCCCGTTTGCCACCTCATCACCCCCATCCCCACCTTTTCCGAGTGATCCGGATATTTCTCCGTACCATGCTGAAATGCAAACTCAGGATTCCGCCCCCCGACGATCTGACTCGGCTCAGCAACCCGTCCATTCTCCTGTGCTTGCTGGCGCACCAGGCCCATCACCAACCGGCCCAGTCTGCCCTCCTCAGCCCAGCTCTTCACTGCGCTCCCCAGCCCATCTGTTGGCCCAGCGTACCCCTGCCCTCCCTCTTTCCCTCGGCCCAGTCCCTGCCGGCCCAGTCCCTTCCAGCCCATCAGACATGACTGGCCCAGCACATATCAGCCCTCCCATGAATACTTCACCTGGCCCGCCTTCCCCAATCCCACATCAAACGGACCATCCCCCCAGCCACGTGAACTCTTCCTCAAATAATGAACAGCTTCCACCGGTAATTCCTCAAACCCGTCCTCACACCCGTAGCCAATCCGGAATCACCAAACCAAAACCGATCTTTGATCTTTCCGTATCCACCACAAAAATTTCCCCTATACCCAAATCCCACAATGTCGCCCTCCAAGACCCGCAGTGGAACACTGCCATGGTCGACGAATATCGAGCCCTTATGCGGAATAAGACTTGGGTTCTGGTTCCTCGCCCTGTTCAGGCTAACATTGTGCGATGTATGTGGATTTTTCGTCATAAGTACAGGTCAGACGGTTCCCTTGAACGTTACAAAGCTCGGTTAGTTGCAAATGGATGCTCCCAACAAGTTGGTATTGACTGTGAAGAAACCTTCAGTCCAGTTGTGAAACCGGCCACTATCAGGACTGTTCTTAGCATCGCAGTATCCCGTTCTTGGACCATTCATCAACTCGATGTTCAAAATGCCTTTCTACACGTGCATTTGAATGAGACGGTCTACATGTTTCAACCTCCAGGTTTTCGAGACCCCTCTAAACCTAATCATGTATGCCTATTGCAGAAATCTCTCTATGGTCTTAAGCAGGCACCCAGAGCTTGGTTCCAACGATTTGCAGGCTTCTTACTTCAGTTAGGATTCATCGGCAGCAAGAGTGATTCATCCCTCTTCATTTACCGTCATGGGTCCAACATCGCCTATCTGCTTCTTTATGTTGATGACATCATCCTTACTGCATCTTCTGAAGAGCTCCGCACTCAGTTGATCACCCATCTCAGTAAGGAATTTGCTCTCAAAGATCTCGGGCAGTTATCATATTTTTTGGGCATTTCCGTTCGTCGGTGTTCCTCTGGTCTATTCTTATCTCAGGACAAGTACGCTAGGGAAATTGTTGAACGTGCCAAAATGACCAACTGTAAACCATCTGCTACACCTGCTGAGACATCTGTGAAACTGAGTGCATCTTCTGGTCCAGCAGTAAGTGATCCAACACTGTACAGAAGCTTAGCTGGGGCACTTCAATACCTCACTTTCACACGTCCTGACATCAGCTATGCAGTACAACAAGTCTTCCTCTTTATGCATGACCCCAGAGAAGCTCACTTTGCTGCCCTTAAGCGCATCATTCGCTACATTTCGGGCACATCGACACTAGGTATCACAATTTTTCCTTCTCAGAAATCAGATCTTATTGCTTATACAGATGCCGACTGGGCTGGATGTCCTGATACCCGGCGCTCTACCTCCGGTTATTGTGTCTTCTTCAACGACACTTTAATCTCATGGTCTGCCAAACGACAATCCGTTGTTTCCCGCTCTAGCGCCGAGGCAGAATACAGAGGAGTTGCCAATGTGGTGTCCGAATGTTCATGGCTACGCAATTTACTACTTGAGCTTCATTGTCCTCTTACCAAAGCTTCCGTAGTCTATACTGATAACATATCCGCAACATACCTTGCCAGCAACCCAGTTCAACACCAACGAACCAAGCATATCGAGATTGACATTCACTTTGTCCGCGATAAGGTTGCCCGTGGTCACGTTCGCGTTCTCCACATTCCATCGGCCTATCAGTATGCAGACATATTTACAAAGGGCCTTCCACGACAATTGTTTCTAGATTTTAGATCCAGTCTTACTGTAATACCTCCTCCAGTTTCGACTGCGGGGGTATGATAGCACGTATATGTAAATAGAATATTATTACGGGCTCCTTTTGTAATTACTGTAAATACGTTGGTTATTTATATGACCTTTCAGTCAATGAAAACCCTAAGGGGAATTTATCATATTCTCACACAACGGAGTAAAAACCATAAAAACGACGATTGATGCACAAATCAACCTAGGAAGTACGATAAAAGTATACACATGTAACTCAACGTTCATGGTGCTAGGTTATCGCCGGCGGGCTACATAGGTTGTTAGCTAACAATTATTTCTGATTAATGAAGAAACATAAAGTTTAAAGTTAATTTAAAATTTTTTGTAATATTAGTTACGGACTTAGCACGTTAGCAGAAAATCGCTCATTCACTCCCGTATATATTAACACATAATTTAAATTACTCAATTTTAATATTTATAATAGATTTAAATAAACCTCGTTGGTCAACAGCAGTTAACATAATGAGTTAAGCTTTTGTGGGCTTGTCATGCTATGCACGTCCTGCCAAATTAACCTTTTAATTATTGAACTATTATAATCGAATGAAATAATTCACTTACATATAGCACCATGCATGATTAGGTCTAATCATAGGCTGCACCAAAATCATTTGTAAAATATAAAAATCAACCTTAAAATATTGTAGTTTTGACGAAACCACCCATTAGAAAGCTTAATTTTATAAAACCATTATCCTAAAAAGAATTATTATATGAAATTATTTATTTATAAATGTTTTGGTCAAAAAAGCTATATTTTAAAATTGATTTTGTAAGCTTTATCCTAAAATATAAGAGAATCGAAGAGGAATGTTCGTACTGACACGTTGAAAATCTGTGTCTGATGATCATGGATATTTTTTGCAAATGAGTTTAGTACTAGTCTAATACCCGTACGGTATGCCGGATTAGTTTTAATAAATCGTAAAATAAATCAAATTATTAATTAAAAGTGAGTTGGAAGATAATATTATGAGGGAAAGTAAAAGATAATAAAAACAAAACGGGATATTTTAAAATAAATGATAGTTTACATGATAAAAAAAAGGTTTTAAATGAAACTGAACGTTAAAACGACCCATAATATAAAAATATATGGAATCATGGTTTATGTAATTAAGGTTTTTTTAGTATTAGTATATATATATCGTTAGTTTATATAATTTTTTAATTAATTTTTTAAAATTTGCATTGACAAAAAGAACAGAAAAAAAACATATGGCATTAAAGGCTTCTACTTTATTATTAGTATATAGATATATATTTTAACACTAATAGTATATATACATATATGTTTGGTAAGTAGATAAATATAAGTTCTATAATAGGATAATTAAAATATGATAACTATATATATTAATTAAAAAAAACTAAAATTTTAAATAAATGACATGTGGCATATTTTTTTGTTAGGATGAACCACGTTAAAGTAAACGCTTCTGTTTTAATATATGTATATAGATGCGATGAACATCGATTGATTAAAAAAAATATGATTCTAACACCGAGACGGTAAGAAATTTCAATATAGTAAATCCCTGTCTAATGATGATGGATATTTTTGTACTGACACGTTAAAAGAAAATAATAATTCAGCATTATTATATTTTACATTATTGTCATTAAAAAACTATTTGTCTTTGGAATTTGTATTACTATATTTTCTTTTATAATGCAAAAATGAGTTTCAAATATTTGACATGTCTAATTGTCAAGTATATCAAAATTTAAAATACAATAAAAATTGGCCCAAGGTAGACAGTGAGAAAAAAATAAATAAATAAACACACCAAAAAAGGATAACTTGGATCCTATCGAGTCGATTAATGAAAAGCATCATAGGAAGTGCTAGAAAAGCAAATTAAAGAAGAGCAATGTGAACATGTCAAGTCAAGTAGTGCACATTAAAACTCTCATGGACCACGATGGGAAGTCAGATTTGGACTCTATCGGACTTTTAGATTTCAATCACCTATCAACGACTCTTCCCACGAACAAATTATAACCCTCCTTCCAAACGATGCTCAAATCACCAGAACTTACCACATACAATCGGATCATGAAAAGTGAATCAAAAACTTCTAGTGATGTTCAAATTTGTTGATTAATTCATTTTGTTATTTGTATAATGTTAGAATAGTTATCACATTTTATGCTTTTGTTTCAAATAACTTTTCAAGTGGACTTAGATAGAGGGTTAGCCGGTAAATGAAACTTTTGATAGATAAGACTCGAGATCAGGCCCATGTCACAAATATATCACGTGGAATGGTGATGGAGAGTGAGGTGGTTGTGACATTGATGTCAAGTCAAGATTCCAAGGGTTGCATCTCAGTGTACAACAAAACATCCTCTTTGAAGCGGATCCAAAATCATATTCTTCGACAAGACTTGTACGGTTACTACAAAAAAGGGTGGTATAGTCATGGATAAGACATCAACGGAAAGCAGACGATGCTAATTAGCCACGGATATAGGGTTGAAAGAAGGAAGGTGTGGCCAAAGAAAATAGGGATGTATCACTAGCCACAGATGAACTGCAACAACCCATAACAACTAATTTCAGCCACGTTAAAACGGTGGCAAAAATCTAACTTTTTATTGCAACAACTTTCAGCCACGTTCAAACTGTGGCAGAAATCTACCTTTTTCAGCAACAAATTTTAGCCACGGTTTAAAGGTGGCTATATGTTTGGGTATTTCACCCATAATTTTAGCCACAATGTAGTTGTGGCCATGGATTGTTGTTTGGTACCAAAATTTATTGCTGGTAGATGAACTAATAATTGAATGAAGTCTACATCTTCCTATCACGCATTTTCTCCATTTTCTTGGTTTGTTTTAGCTTGAGAAAAAACACTGAAAAAATGGTTGAAAATAATAGTTACAATTTGAAGCATTTGAAGAAGCTATTTGCAACAAATTGAAGAGTAATCATGGGATTTGAGGTACAAAATTTAATATTATGTTTTGTGTTTATAGTCTATTAGTCATTACTGCCTTTTTAACTTGTAAGCTTAAGAATAGCCAACTGCAAATCTTAGGTCATACATCCGACTACATATTCTATGCATTTAAAATACGTTAAAATTGAAAGTTGTTAAAGAATAAGCTGGTTTTTAAATTTTGAAATCATATTATGTAATTTAGTCAAGTTATTAATTTTAAAACGTAGTTTAATTCATGTAGAGAAAAGAAGTTAACTTATATTAGACATGCAATGTTCCAATTGGTTAATCCTTCTTAATAGTAAAATATAAGAAGTGATTAGGGAGTATGTGAGTCAAATTAAATGGCGTGTAGAAAATAAGTTGATTTAAATTATGCATCGCAGGAACAAATGCTAAGACGCAGTTGGATGTACAAAAAAAAAATAGGATAATCGTGCTGGATTAAAAAGGAAATTTTATCTCAGAGTCAATGAATTTTTGAATTTTGCTTTGTCCAATGCTAGTGGAAGTAAAATTCAATGTCCGTGTTTCATATGCGCAAATGAAAAGTTTAAGGACATAGACACCGTAAGAGAACACTTATACAGAAAGGGGTTCACACCTGATTATTATTATTGGAATTGTCATGGGGAATCTATAGATTATGATGAGTTAGGGATAAACTCGATGCCAAGTAGCTCTCATGCGAATCAAAATCTTTCAATGAGTTCGGGCTATGAGTATTTGAATCTGCAACAAAGAATGGTTCTTGATGTTGTTGGTCCAAATTTTGTTCTTAACGAGGGAGAAGTTATGCAAAATCAAACTCTCCAACTAATTTTCCATCACCTGACAACATGGTATATACCGAGGAAAACTTTAATGTTCAAGAAGATGATTCTGCAAAGTTTTGGGTTGTGTCGAAAGCAGCAAATGAACCATTATGGATAAATTGTGAAAGTCAAACTCAATAATCTGTTGTTTCTAGACTACTAAACATCAAGTCAGAGTATAACTTGCCTGGAGCTTGTTTTAATTCAATTGTTCAATTAGTTGGAGAATGCTTGCCTCAACCCCATAAACTGCCTACAAGTTATTATGAAACCAAAAAACTTGTCAAAGAGTTGGGTTTGCCTATGAAAACTTATGACATTTGCCCACAAGGTTGCATGTTGTATTGGAAGGATGATGTTTGCTAGAGATTCATGTAAGTTTTGCAATCATACAAGGTACAAAAACAAAGGCTGGTCATCATTACCTTCTTATAAAAAATTACGGTATTTACCATTGATTCCAAGGTTGCAAAGGTTGTTTTTTTCAAGAACTACAACACAAAATATGAGGTGGCATGCAGAGCATATTTCTGATGACGGAACAATGTTTCATCCTTCTGATAGTGAAGCTTGGAAACATTTTGATCAAACATATCCTGATTTTGCAACAAAGTCTCGCAATATTCGTCAAGGTTTATGTGCAGACGGATTCACACCTTTTGGACAATCAGGAAAGAATTATTCATGTTGACTTATCATCGTCACTCCTTACAAACTTCCACCAGCAATTGTGTTTGACAACACCTCACATGTTTTTGTCAATGATTGTGCCCGAGCCTAGCAATCCTAAGAAGTTGATAGATGTGTGTTTACATCCTCTACTTGAGGAGTTCCAGCTATTGTGGCATCACGATGCACCAACTTATGATATTTCAAAAAAAATGAGAGGTTTAATATGCGGTTGTCTTATTGTGGACTATAAATGATTTTTCAACTTTTGGAATGTTATCGGGATGGAGCACTGTTGGACTAATGGGATGCCCTACATGTATGGAAGATACTCAGACTTTTTGGTTAAAACACAGCAGAAAGACAACTTGGTTTGATGCTCATAGGAGGTTCTTGAACAAAAATCATCCTCTTAGAAAGAACAAGAATGTTTTTTACAAAGGCCGGGTTGAAAAGTTAGGCCCTTCCCGTCGTCTAACAGGTATACAAAGATATTTGATGTTTGATATAGTTTTTTAGTTAATACTTTTTTGTATTTTTTTATTTGTTATTCTTAACAGTTTATTTTATTGTAACAGGTTATGAAATCAAGCACAGAGTAAAATGGTTTCCATTTATAACTGAACAACCTCATGAAATCATTGAAGGGTATGGTGATAGTCATAAATGGACAAAGCAGAATATTTTTTGACAGCTACCTTATTGGGAATCTCTTTTGATCCAACACAACCTTGATGTTATGTACATAGAGAAAAATGTTTTTAATACTGTGATGGATATCAAGGGAAAAGCAAAAGACACTCTCAATACACGAAAAGATATCAAGCTATACTGGATGTTGATGAAAACCATAACGGCCCCAAGCCAAAGTTAGTTGATACACTCACAAAAGACCAAATAAAACATGTATCTGAATGGGTCAGATGTTTGAAATTTCCTGATGCATATGCTTCTAACATTGGGCGATGTGTACAAATGGATGAGTACAAGTTGATTGGAATAAAGGGTCATGATTGTCATATATTTATGCAACGACTACTTCCAACAGCTTTTAGAGAGATGTTGCCAGATGTTGTGTGTGGACCGCTTACTGAATTGAGCCAGTTATTTCAGTCATTGTGTTCATCATCCTTGTCAGTTGTAGAGATGCAAGCATTAGATGAAGCAGTTCCTCTGATTTTATGCAAGTTAGAGAATATTTTTCCTCCATCATTTTTTGACTCAATGGAGCATGTGGTCATTCATTTACCATATGAAGCAAATATTGCAGGACCGGTGCAATACGGGTGGATGTATCCATTTGAGAGGTAGTTACATATATACAATTAATAATTTTTTTTATAATATCATATTTTTCATTATCTTGATTTAAACTTTGTAGATTTTTGTATCATTTGAAGAAGAAAGTGAAGAACAAGGCCCATGTTGAAGCTTCTATATGTTCTGCTTATATATATGAAGAGATATCCTTCTTTACAGAACATTATTTTGAGCCACATGTTTTATCTAGATTGAGAAGGTCTCGGCGAAATGATGTTAATTATGAAAACCACTTTCAAGTCTCCATTTTTAACTATCCAAGCCGAGAATATGGAAAATTGAGAACTCGGTGGCTAACCAAAAATATGAAAGATATTCATGCAGTTGAGACATATATATTGTTAAACTGCATTGAGACTATGTCATATTTCAGGTATTTTCATAAACGTATATTTGCATATTTTTGTTATTTACTATACTTAAATGACTTACATACTACACATGCAAATTGCAGGGAATACACAAATCAATTTGGTACGACAAATAATATGTTTGATGAATGCTTCACACCATGGTTCAAGTCATATGTATGTGCAAAATATTCAAAACTGAATAGTTAATTAATTATGCTTTAATAACATAAATCGTTTAATTGTAGGTTGAAAGTGTTGGAAATGTATGTACCCCTTTCTGAAAAAGCTTGGCATATGGACCAGAGTCAATGGTAGTTTCATGGCCGGCGTATAAAATAAACGGTTATAATTTCCATACTCTCCGTTGCGGTCAAGGTTAATCAACAATGAATAGTGGTGTAATGGTTAAAGGATCAGACGACAATGAAGGGGAGATAAATTACTATGGTCTGATTGAGGAGATTATCCAATTAGAGTACTCGGGTGAACTAATGAAAAAGGTTGTGTTACTCAAGTGTCGTTGGTTTGATCCGGTTGCAGGTACCAATGTGCATAAAAAATATGATTTGGTGGAAATTAATCACAAAATGATGTATTACTCAATGATGTAGATTTGATCCGATTGCAGGTACCAATGTGCATACCAAATATGATTTGGTGGAAATTAATCACAAAAAAATTGTACAAAAAATATGACCCCTTTATCTTGGCATAACAAGCTGTTCAAGTTTATTATAAAGATTATCCTGGTGCCAAAGGAGATAGACGTAATTGGTGGACGGTCACTAAAATAAAAGCTCGCAAAACCATCGAAGAACGATGGGAAAATGTTCAAGATGCTTACCAGCCAACAGAAAGAGTAAGAGTTCCTATCGTAGTTGATAACTCACTAGATACTTTGCGAGATTCATCTGGAGCACTTGTTGTGGCTGATGAAGATGAGGAAGAAGTTGATACAAGCTCAAACACAAAAGATGAGACTCAAAATTATGAAGAAGATTCTAATCAATATTAAAACACATATTTTACGACTTTTGTAATATTTAGTGACTTATATGATATTAAATTTTTCTTTTTTTAAAGGACTTATGTGCTATTAATATTCCGGCCACTGCGTTGTAGAGGAGGTCACTCGCCAGCCACGCGCCTCTTCTCACCACTTCTTTCATTTTTTCTGTTTTTCTTATGTTCTTTTCTTCTGTTATTTTTTCCTCCTGTTCAGTTCATTGGAGAGGGAACCACATCTTTGGTTGTTATTTCTTTTGTTCAATTCGCCGGCCACATGCCTTTTCTTCTCTTATGTTATTTCTTCTGTTCTATTCTTTCTTTTGTTCAATCAGTTCTTTTCTTCTGTTCTTTCTTCTACTCAAAGATGATTGTTAGCGTTTAATCTTCTCATTTTGTTAACATTTAATCTTCTCAGTTTGTTAGTGTTTAATATGCTCACATCACTAGGCGGATTGTTTAAGAGTGTGTGGAGGCAAGGAGTTGTATAATATTAGGCAGATTGATGCTACAACAATTGAAATATGTTACTGTTTAATATGCTTGTTTAATAGTGTGTAGGTAAGGAGCTGAATAACACTTGAATAGCAAAGTGTGGTTGTTGAATGTGTGTCGAACAATCCCTACTGTTTTTTCTCAAAGTTTGGTTGAGAAAGCTAGTTTGAAATAGCAAAGTGTGGTTGTTGAACGTGTGTCCATTTCTGTAAACTTTTTTGTATGTAGTTTGAAATAGTTTCTAACTTATTTTCGCCTTGATTCCTTAGATGGCACGTTCAGTCCGGAGAAGTAGCCAAGAAATTTTTGTCTTCACTCGATCCTTCACCCCCAAAAGCAGTCAACGTGCCCCTAATCATAAACGAACATTCTCACAAAGCAATCAAACTTCAGATCCAAGAACAAATAATCAACCTTTGGCCCCAAAATCTAGTAATTTTTCTGGTAATAGTCAAAGAATTTCCGTTAATGGCAGTGAACATGATTCTCATGGTCTCTTGACATATCTTCAAGAAACACTATACTCAATTCTCATCATCAGTCTTCACCAGTAGACCAAGCCGAGCATGAACAACCTTCAGATTCAGACGATGATGAAGATTTGGACGTAGATGAGCACAACTTTAATCCAAGAGATGAAATCAATAATCAAGCGAACCAATATCATCTTATTAATGGTCAAAAGCTTGATGTTGTTGGAAAAACGTAAGTATAACTCAGCTTTGTATTTTTATAATCAATTTATTAGTTTAGTGATTATTTTTCTTGTTTTTTTTGTTAGATTCAAGCCTTTGTTGTCCTTTAAAAAGTTGAGAGGAATTATTCACCGGCACTTTAAGGGTCCTTGGATCAGTTACAGACGAGTTCCAAAAGCTGTAAAAGTTCTATGATTTCTTGAGTTTAAGGTAATATTACATCATGATATTTTTTACAATAATATTAGACATTAGTTTATCAATTATTTATATGTTTAATTGTGATTATATGATAACGTATGAAGAAAGCATATTGGTGGGATGCTTCCAAGGATGAAGTAGTTCATTCTATTTGAAAAATCAAGGTCAATGAACACCTCGGAACTATATTCAGCAAGTATAGAAATCAAACTCCCCCTCGACACCCTGATTGGGTAAGTGATGAATATTGGGCTGTTATGTTAGCTATATGGACTAATGATGAAAATTTTAAAAGAATTTTCGAGATAAACAAGAATAATTGAGCTTCTGACAGTCCCAATGGGTCATCTTCTTACACCGGAGGATCCATATCAATTTATGCACACGTCAAGAAATATGTGAGTATATACTGTTGCATTTTTAAAAAAAAAATAATCTGAACTAATACATTTCTTGTTCTCACATAATTCAGCAGATTGAACATGACAACCAAGATCCGACAATGAAAGAATTGATGCAAATTACTATAAAAAAAAAGATGGTCAATGGAGTGGAACACGGGCTAAAAAATTGTGGTAACGTATTATGCCTATGATAAATTATTTTTAGATTATAAATTATGTTTAGTTCAATTTATACATATCATAAACACTTCATTAAGTTTTCTATGAATTTGTTGAATTTTTGTAGGAGCGGTACGAAGAATTAGTGGAAAAAGCTCAAGAGGAAGGAAAAGAGATAGATCATATTAAATTATGGATTGAGGCGGCTGGTGGTGTAATAAAGGGATGCGTAATTGGTCTCAGATCAAACTTGAGTGATGGTTTGTAATTATATATTATATAGTACAAAAAATATGACCCCTTTAATGATATATTTTGAACTTGTTAATGGTTTGTAATTATATATTATGTAGTATTACGTGTTTAATATAATTAAAAAAATGATTTAAATTATGGTTGAAAAAATAAGCTGGCAACTCAAGAAACGTTATTATATACATCACATATAATTAAAAAAAATAATTGAAATTATGTGTTATAATATATTTTAAGTATAGCCACGGATGGACTGTTGCTATATCCGTTGAAACTGTCAGTCCGTAGCTAAGGTGTGGCTAAAAGTGACATTTATTACCAACCACATATCCGTTACTATTTGGAACAGTTCAGCTGTTGTAACCAACCGTGACGGTTAGCAACGTCTGGTCCGTGGGTATATTTAGATACGACACTTTTAACAATGTTTACGTCATTCACTGCAATTGCTAATCTGAATTTTGTTGCTGAACCGTGGCCACTCCATTACACTAATCGTTCCAATAGCGTAGCTATTAGTATGACTATTGAGGTTTTGTTTTGTAGTGGGCGTCCGACGGGTGAATTTGCCAACATCAATTGTTGTATATAATAGGACGAGCGAGTAATATCTTACTTGTCAGGCCGCACCGATTATTGGGCCGGGTTCTTGAGCTACGAGACTCCTACCAAAAACATGCATGATAGACTCTACCTCCCACAAGGGGCACAAGAGTAACGTGAGGCTATAATTTCTCCAATGCTTCAACAGAGGCACAACGACTGAACTGAAGCAACATCCTTACAAAAGCTATGTGAACATCAACTTGATATGGCTGCTCCAAATGCTTTTTGAGGTTTGAATATTGAGTAAACCTACATATCTTTAGCTGCAACAGGTTAATAGAATTGTTGTCGTTAAAAGGTGTTTGAAAAGACTTATTTATCAGAAAATTGTGGGCTACTTGTAGGGTTCTTGGTAGTGCCAATCCATGCACGTGAATGACACCAAAATTTGACACCCAAATAGTATACCAATCCTCTCAAGCCTCCAAGACTTTTTTTTTTTTTTTTTTTTTTTTTTTTT
>BSUD01000008.1:6160401-6173042 GCA_033239045.1 Fagopyrum esculentum | reverse complement strand
AGGTAATTAGAACACCCGGTTCGATCGGCTTTGTCGATCTACGTCCGGATCGGGTAGTAAATCGTTGCCCATTGTTGGGGGATACCCTTTAAAGGATGCTTTTGTAATGCTGATTCTATAATTTACTATATTATGTGTTTGAAACTTTTTTGAAAATAAAATAAAAATGAAAGGTTTTATATATTTAGTTTACATTTGTTTTCTGAATAGTTTTAGTACATATATTTGGACAAGGTTCAAGCAAGGAGCATCCCTTGTGGTAAGAAATTATGAAGTAGTTTAAATTGACGATTTACTTGATTCATTGGTCTAAATGTTTTCACCAACTATACAATTATAAGAATTGCGGTGATAATTTTGTGATTTTAGAATGTGCGGTGATATTTTTTTCTTTTTAGAGGACACATTTGCATTTAAAATTTTTGTGATTTTAGTATTCTTGTCATCTTCCTTGGATTTTTAAACTCGTGTGATTATTTTACCTGTTCCTACTCTTTTCTTTCTTGTTTACTCTCAAACGTTTTTACACTTGTTCTCTAGTTCTTGTTATTTACTTGTGTATGAGACGTTAGTGGATCGGATCTCTTGAGATCGCAGGAACGTAAGATTTAGATCCAAATTTCGTAAATAAATCAGGTATGTAATATATTCTCTCTTGGATTCGTTCACTCTAAAACTAGTTTATATGAGCTTATTTCCTGTGTTTGATATACTAGTTTTGTAAATAGAATAACCAGTATCCTTCTTTTTCAATCTAGTTCAACCAATAATCTCTTAGTTTCATTCTCATATAGACTAATATATATTAACAATATATCATGGGATTGATAGACTTTGGACGAATAAATTCATACTTATAGTTGTGGAAAGAGTTTCAATTCAACCTCTAGAGTTCTCATCGAAGTTGAGATTGTACAAAATCTCAAATGGATAATTACGGGAGGAGATACGGACGTAATGATCGTAAGTGTTAGGATATTATAGATATTAGAGATAATATTGTATCATATCCCAGTTATATTAGGATAGTTTATATTTCATTCTATATTTACGATTCTAATGATTCCATTGTAATCCCTACATAAAGGGTCATATTATATCAATACAAGTGTGATTCTCCCACTGACGTTTGTGGGTTTCTATACCTATATTTTTATAATGAGTTTATGCTATAAATACTCTTAATAGAATAATAGTGATAAAAATTTAGTCATTTCTCAAGAGCCGTCAATGGGGTTGGATAGGCCATAAGTAACTCTTGAAGTAATCAACTAAACATCTCCTTGGCCAAAGACAAGAAAACTTCCGTAGGATCACGAGTGATGAGAAATATCATACTTTGTTAAGTTCCCATGTCAATCCCACCATCTATTAGCCTACAAATATCATACCCACATGGTTGATAATAAATCTATTAGCCATAAACAAAGTGAAATTCAGCTGATCTCTCCCAAATTCAAAATCTTATAATTAGACAATTGAATCAAGATAATACTAGCTGCCCCCAAACCACATAAACAAGTATAAGTAGTATCACCGATGTTTATGTTTACATGTAAATTCATTGTCTCGGTCATCTATGTTTATTCCACTTTGATTTTCTAAAGGTTATGAATATTTCATTAGTTTTACTTTTAGAGAAACTTTGCATAACCTAAATTACTTATTAACTTTCTTGCAAATGTGTTCATTGCGACAACCAAATTTAGATACGATCAAAGGGAGTAATACGACATGGTTCTCTCATTTGAGCATGTATACTCTACTTTTTCACATGTGTTGGATTGAGGTACGGTTAGTTCACCGGGAGGATAGGAGATCGAGTCATCTTGCTTAGTAAGGAGCACAATCCATTCAAAAAGCCCTATTGTCTCACGGAACTAAGAAAAGGCATAAATTCTGGGGGTTATCCTCTAGCCATACGGATTGAGAGAACCATATCGAAGGAACTCGGTAAAATGACCCTGTAACTTTAGGAGAAAGGGTGCTCTCCTATCTTTTAATTAAGAAATCAGCATGTTCCAATGGGTAGCGACTATTTAGTAAAACATAGGACTCTGCTAAGTGGTAATAAACACGATGTATAAATTTGACATCAACCCGGTTCTGGAAGGTTGGAAGGAAAACTGTTATAAGCTTTAGAAGAAGAAAAAATCACAAGTTAGTGTCTAGTTGGAGGCTTAAGTGTTTAATCGATTGTGGTTGAGCCGAGTATAAATATAAGCGTTTAATTAGAGTTTTAGGGACTGAGAGTGTAGTTCAAATTTATGATTTTGGAACCGTAGAAATTCATATTTTGGTAGATTTGTGGTGAGATTTTTGTTTCAACTTCATATTTGTTCCCAATCTTACACTATTGAGTCAAATTTGTGCATTCTTTCCACATGGATTTGAAGGAGGAGATATTTCTCAATCAAGAAAAACCTACATAACACCAAAGAAATAACAAAATTTTTACAAAGTATAACTAATGTAAAGTGAGGAGACACCTCAATTATCACATATTTTTGCAAGTATACAGTCATTTTTAATGAAAGTATATGATGTTTTCATCAAGGTTGAATCCCAAGAGAGCTTATATAGTTTGAAGGTAGCAAGTTCAAGAGTAATGTCTAAGTGTGTAAAAGAAAGGAAAAAGGGTGATCCAAAGGATCAAATCTTTGGGGGGTTTGAGTAACAAGTAGCAAGTAACACGATTAAGTATTAAATATGGAGAAACCACTAGGTTTTGGGGTATTACTCCCAAACCATAGCTAGTAGCATTCTCAAGCAAGTTATGTTCAATCAATGAAGGGATATATGAAGGTAGCTGACGAAGGATCATCCCTAACAACCCCTACACATGGATCAATCATTAGAGCAAGAGCATGGACATTGAAGGAGAAGGAGTTGTCACATTTAAAAGCCATCCAAGAGAAGGTTGCTAGCTTATGGACATCATATGCATCCAAGGTGACCTTACTCATGCCTAAGTCTTCCTTAGTGACATTGATATCTACTTTGGAGAAGTACATGTGTGAGGATGGTCAAGGAAGCAAGAAATGGGCTAACACAAGGTTCAAGTCATTCAGAGAGAAATCTCGACCTTGAGGACCAAATCTCAGCCGAGATTCCTACCAAGATTTGCTTTTGTCGAGATCAATAAAGATCAAGTCGAGATCTTGTTAGTTGTTAGATATTTTTTCTTTAATAACTTTAAAGCTCTAAACATTCTAAAAGTATATCTTTTTGTTTTGATCCTATCTTTTAGGATTATATTTTATTCCTTTTTATTTTATCTTTTTAGAGGAATCTCTCCTATAAATAGTCTTAGAAGGCGAGATTCATAGGCAGATTTTATTTTATTTTATTTCCACAATATTGTGAGATACTTGTTGCTTCGCTTACGAAGTTTGTGTTTTATTCATCTCTATTCAATCAAAAGAGAGAGCCTTTGATTGAATCGTTGTGAGTCCTTGCTAGGTTGTGCTTGTGTGTTAATCTTATTGA
The DNA here is from genome assembly GCA_033239045.1 of Fagopyrum esculentum. Classification (NCBI taxonomy): domain Eukaryota; kingdom Viridiplantae; phylum Streptophyta; class Magnoliopsida; order Caryophyllales; family Polygonaceae; genus Fagopyrum; species Fagopyrum esculentum. Next base: position 6,169,553 of record BSUD01000008.1, on the reverse strand, counting down.
ACATTGGTGCTACTAGTCAAATTTGTCCCTCCTTGTGCTTTTCTTATTTAGAAGGCTTGTGTAATGTTAAAGAAGGAAGGGTTAAGGTAATTCTTTGTTGAGGGTTTTGATCCATTGGTCAAGGTTCTTTGCAAATCTAAACATTATGTCTACTCTTCCTATATTTCCATATATTCATTTCATCATTCATCTTCTTATATTTCCATATCATTCATATATAATTTCGCATTCTGAGATTTATAGAATCTTGGTCTGTTCTTATAAAATCTTGCCCGAGATTTTCCATTTTACACCGAGATTTATGTATGTTGTCCAATTGTGAACTTCAAGTCTAGATCGGGAACTGCCGCATCAACCCCACATCAAAGTGGTATCAAAGCTACTCGATTGAAGTTCCATCCACAAGATTTGAGTATTTTTATTTGAGTCTTCTTTGAGTCACATAAAAATTGAGTCTTTCTTATTGCGAATAATTTTGCGAGATTATTTGAGTTTAACGTGCGTTGACTTCTGTCTATTGAAGAAGAGATAAACGTCATAGCCTAAATACAAGGCAAACTACAACCTCAAGCAATACCTCGCCATTCCTATCACGAAATCTTGCACGAGATTTAGCGCCCAAAGCCGAGATCTTTTCGTTACTTGTTCCACAAGTTTCGAAATTTCAACCATCTTAATTGAAGATATTTATTTGGATTTGAGTCAAATATGAATTATATCCAACCGTCGAAACGAGATCTACACATTATCTTTTTGTTAAGATCTTATCTAGTAGGCGAGATCTTATCTACTTGGTGAGTAAAAGGAGTTCGTACATATTGCCCCGCATCCTGCACCAAATCGTTTACGGCGGCGGTTTTAGCGAATGCATTATCAAAAAAGTATGAAAAAACTCGATTTTGTAAATTAAATTCTTGTATAACCTTTTTTTTTTTTTATCAAATTTGCAATGTTGGTGGCATTATGTCTTTCGTTAAAATGGCAAAATGCAATAACAAATTTATGCAAAAATATATCGTTATCAATAAAAATGTAAAGTAATGCCCATGTAAAAATGTCTTTCTGATAATGTACTTCAAATATAACTACAAATTGAAACTTGATGCAAAAATGATTGTAAAAAGCGTTAGAATTTTTTGTGTCTTTTGTTCATAAGATTTAGAATTTAATTTGAAAACGGTTTTACGAGAATTGATTTAAAAGAAGGTTGAAGATAAGTAGTTTTATATTCTCGTACATCTTGATATTCCGCATACAAAAATGGAAAAGCTTGAGAACATATTATGTTGGCTAATCTTAAACTTTATTCATTATGGTTATACACAAATAAAGGAGATTGGGAGAAAGAGGATGCAAACCCGTGGGACAATTGAGATTGTCCCCGTGATATTCCGAACTTCTCGGGATGGACCTTTTGCATGTGAGTTTACAAAGTCCTGTAGCCACCCTTTGCCCTCTACTTGTAAACCTTCAGACAATAGTTGCACGAGACTTGGCAATACTCGTTCACCACCTCACCCTTCTTGTAATGCTTTGTGAAGATGTCGGATGTAAGCATTTTCGGTGGAGGGACTTGTCGGAAAGCCCCTTTACCTTGACCTTGTGTCATATCGGGCATTTGGGTCTCACTTTCTTGGGTGCTAGGAAAGAAAGCGGGAGTGTTGTCGCTCGGGTTTGCCTTTAGAATACATTGACAATTTGAGAAATCGAGATTCGAGAATACGAGATTGATATTGAGAGTAGTAGTAGTAGTATAGAGAGATGAGAATGTTGGTGTGAGATAAAATGGAAAAATGGTTGGGTATTTATAGGAATTAAGGGTAGATTCTTTTTAAACAATTAACATTAGAAATTTTAAAAAATAAAATAAAAAACACAAACCAACGGCTCAAAGAGCCGTTGGAATGTGGGGTCCAGCCAAACGGCTATATCATATAGCCGTTGGCGGGCAAAGATCCGTTGGAATGTGGGCCCAGCCAAACGGCTATATCATATAGTCGTTGGCCCACCAACGACTTTTGTTTTGGCCAAAACCGGCGGTTAACCGCCGGTTTGGTTAAATAATTTTTTTTAAAAGGCCAAATTAGCGGTTCAACCGCTAGTTTGGACCGCCGGTTTAGGTTTGACCAAAGGCCAAACCTAAACCTAAACTGTTGACTACCAGTTTGGTCAAACCCAAAAACCTAAACCGGCAGTTTGACCAAACCGGCGGTTTTTCCCAAACCGGACCCATGTCTAGACAGTGGAATGTCGAGTTAACCAAAGTGCTCACTCATTTGGGCTTTACTCAGTCTAAATCTGATTATTCCTTGTTTATCAAACATTTTTGCCACTAGTATTACCATTGCTCCTATATATATGTGGATGACATGATATTGATTGATGACTCTCCTTCAGAAATTGATTATATCAAGCATCATCTTGACAGTGTTTTCACCATCGAGGATCTTGGTCTTGCTCGATTCTTCTTAGGGATGAAAATGTCAAGATCTGATTTTGGTATTCTCCTCAATCAGTGAAAGTACATCTTGAATATTCTCAAAGATGTTAATCTTCTAGACTGCAAGCCATTATCTTCTCCCATGTAGAAGAATCTTATGTTTTCTATAGATTTTGGTGAGTTTTTTTATCAACCTGAATCATATAGAAGATTAGTTGGTCGTCTTCTATATGTGACCCCTCACTAGCCCATGCATCATATTTTATGTCAAATAACTCAGTCAGTTTTTATATTGCCCTCGAGTTCCTCATTGGAATGTTGCTATTCACCATCTCAAGTATCTTCGAGGCATAATGGACATGCTTGGAGTTATCCCTTAGATAATAGTCTCACTCTATTGGCATACAATGATGCTGATTGGGGTCTTGTGCTTTCACTTGTAAGTCCAAAACCGGTTATTGTCTTTTTTATGACAAGGTAATAGTTTCATGGAAAATAAAGAAACAAAAGATATTTTCTAAATCCTCCGTTGAGAGTGATTATAGAGCAATGTCTGCCACTACGGCCGAAATCATCTGGACGGAAGGTCTTTTTCGCGATCTCCATGTGTCAGTTTCTCTTCCAATTCCCATAATGTGTGACAACAAGGCTGCCCATCAGTTAGCTACGAACCAGTTTTTCATTAACATACAAAGCACCTACAAATTGATTGTCATTTTTTACGAGATGAAGTCCTCAAGGAATTCATATCAATTGTTCATGTCAACTCGTCTCTTCAATTAGCTGACCTTTTCACTAAGGAACTAAGTGAACCTCAACATTCTTTCTTGACTGGCAAGCTTGATCTTGTTTTACCACGTCCACCTTGAGGGGGTATATGGAGTATATGCACATATGTAAATGTATATAATAAGAGGGTTGCTAGTGTAAATAAGAGGAAGTTGTAAATGAATCTACGTTATCTTACCTAAACCATATATGTACTACACAACTCAAATAATAGAGGATCCAATTCAATGAGAATCATTCTCTTTCTTCACTTCTTCCGCTTATTCTCAATCTATCATGTTCATACTTCCAACTAAAACATAACCCAGAAAGAATCATGTGAAAATCAAGCCTATTTTGAGTCGATTTTGTGGACTAAGCTTGTGAAAAACTATACCCTATGAATTAGGTGATACGTTGAGGAACCTGAGGATGCAAGGGGTGAAGAAAGTGAAGGACTTCACTATTATCGGTGTTGAATGAAAGGTTGAAGAACTATGAAACTTATGAACGCAAAAGTTTGCTATTCTCATTAACATAACAAGTATTTATACAAACAAGAAGATAAACTAGTTGCCTAAGATAAATACATAAATATATCTTATCTTCCATAAATATATCTTATCTCCCATAAATATATCTTATCTCCTCTAATACCCCCCTCAAGTTGGAGCATGCAGATCACAAATGCCCAACTTGTCAAGTAACCGTGTAAATTGAGCTCTGACAAGTGCCTTGGTCAATAAATCCGCCAGTTGTGAATCTGTCCCAATGTGTTGTATGGAAATCGAAACATTCAGAAAAAGATCACGGACAAAATGACAGTCAACCTCGATATGCTTTGTTCGATCATGAAAGATGCGATTAACAGCAATGTGTAATGCCGCTTGACTATCACAAAATAAATTCATAGGCGCCGAATGAGCAACCCCCAAGGAGGCTATAAGAGCTTTGAGCTAGATCAACTCGCAACAGGCAAATGCCATGGCTCTATACTCGGCTTCCGCGGAAGATCGTGCCACAGTTGGTTGTTTCTTGGTCTTCCAAGGCACCGGGGAGGATCCCAAAAATATGTAATATCCTATGATCGAGCAACGTGATAACGTGCATATGGCATAATCAGAATCACAATAGGCAGTCAGTTGCAGTGATCCAGAAGATGGTAACTGATAACAATATTTATGACTTAGGATTAGGTAATCATTTAGATAGATTTCTCACTCATTCATGCACGTTTTGGCATTGGTTCATGACGTCTTCGCTCAATTCATGCACATTTCTAGAAAAGACGTCTACACTACCTTTTATCGGTTTTGTAGGTATTTCGGGGGTCTTTCGGACATTAACCGATACATTAGAGGGCCAAGCCTCATGATGGTACACATCCAAAGCTTTGGAGGAGCATAAATGGAGCAACAAGGGACACAAAGACTAATTTTGATGCAAGCAATGAATCAACTCATGGCTAGACGATCATAGCACCTTCCCGCTTAAGAAAATCGGACCAACAAGCAGCTAAATCGGCCGATTTTCTCCTACTAGGTCGATTTTTGAGGCTTTGACAGCTTAAGCCACGTGTCCCACAATCTCTTGTCCGTCCTTGCTCTTGGTGGAGAATATAAGTGGTCCTGCAGGTGGTTGCTGAGCATCTCTCCTCTCTTACACTCTGATTCACAGCTCATCAATTGGAGGCAAAGATTGGAGGAGAAGAAAAGCTCTCAAGGATTGAAGGAAGAAGAAGAACACCATTGTAGGAGATTAGTGAGGTTTTGAGTAGCTTTTGAGTGATTTTTGTAATCTTGGATTGAAGAACGATTTCAAGGATTGTTAGGAACGTTTTGGATCTTCATTTAAGAGTTTGTAAGTCTTGCTACAACTTGGATTCAGTTGAGATTTATTGATTTTACTTGCTTATCTTTCATTATCCATCTATGAACACCATGTATGCTTGTGTGATGATTTTGGATCTTAATATGCATACTATTGGCTAGTTTGTTGTGATTCTGGAGTGATGGATTGATGTTTATGGCTAGGGTGATGATAGGATGGGCTTATATGTTAGTTTAGGATGATTTATATGCACGAAACTCACAACAGAAGGAAAAATCGACCTGTTCATCAGATAAATCGGCCGATTTATCTGTAGAACAGCCCGATTTATTCTCCTGTTGCTCTTTAAATGATAAATCTGAATGTTAAGGTCCTTGGTTGTTTAAATCCTAGTGTTTGTCAAGCCTAATTTAGCTTAGTATCACCTAATGCTACCAATCTAAGTGAGGGGAGAGATCTACCCGATGATTTCCGACCTTAGATACCTAAGATGATGAATGCTAGGTAGTAGTGAGCCTCATAAGCCGCTATTGGATCGAGTGTGCTAGGATTATTACTTGAGATTTCCCTATTCCGAGACTTACCCGGTAAGGAGAGGGTTACCCTTAAGTAGCATCTAGTTTGTGCGGAATTCCTTACTCTAACCCCTTGAGACCTACCCGGTAATAGGAGTTTGATGCGGGATTAGTGAAGTGAGAGACTTACCCGGTAATCGCTTCCATTAGTGAACATTCTTTCCCAAACACCGCAGCTTGTCCTTAGAATCCTTAGAACCTTGAGTCCAATGCTATAACCGGAAATCTTGACCTCTAGAATCTACTTTTCTCTCTTGATCATATACTTTTTGATTTGTGTTACTTATTTGTTTTCCTAGCTTGAGTTGTTATTTGTTTTATTACTTTGTTTGACTTGTGATCTTTGTTTATTCACCACAAAAACCAAAAAAAAAACATTGTGTTTGTCCATTTTCTTTGTTCCTCATCTTATCTAGTCTAGATTCACACTATCTTTGATCATTGTTTGACTCGATTTCACCTTAGTCATTGTGTTCGACCTCGGAATACTATCCCTACTACAAACTTCCCGTACACTGCGGGTTCGCTAGGAGTTAGGATAAATATAACGAGTATAAATTTAAAGCTTATTGCGTACACACGATCTTAGCGTAACAAGTTTTTGGCGCCGTTGCCGGGGACTAGGTCTAGATTGAGTCATTTCGTGATTGTTTATAGTGTAGATCTTTCTTGTTGCTTTTGATCTCTCTTTGGTGTGTGTCTTTGCTTTTCAGAACATCATCTCTCTCTTTAGGTGTATGCGAAGATCTCGTGGCAAGGATTTAGCTCCATTCGATCCCGAACCGGAGAAAACCCTTCGATCTAGATCCAAGAACATCCGAAAAGAGAAAGAGATGGCCGGAAGAAACCTCCAAGCTGAGTTGGATGAAGCCTTAGAGCAAATAAGGCTAAGAGATGAGCTCTTCGAGGAAGAAAGGAGACTTGCCAATGAGAGGCAAGAGGAAACTAGGAGGGAGATTGAGGAGATTAGGCAAGCCCTTGTTCAAGGAGAGCTTAATCGCCGACAACCTCCACCTCCTCCACCACCGGTGGAGCAACCGCAGCCGGCGGCTAATGTTAGGGTTGTGCCCATTGCCATTGAAGAGCCACAAACCCTAGGGAGACGTATGGATCCGGCACAAAGAGCACACCGTCCGGGTGTGAACTTAGGAGATCCCGCAGCCCACAACTATGAGCTCCACCCTCAAGTTCTACAAATGATCCGGCATAATCAATTTGGAGGGATGGAAGGAGAGTCTCCTCACCAACATTTGATGAACTACGAGATTTTGATGGAGACTCTTAGACCGCCAAGATTGGAGAGCAACAACCATAAGCTTAGGGCTTTTTCCTTCTCTCTTAAGGACAAAGCCTTGGCTTGGTATCAATCTATTCCACAAGGGCGAGTTGGTACTTGGGAGGAGATGACAACCGAGTTTTTGACTAAGTTCTTCCCCCCTTCCAAGACTACCGAGTTAAGAGGGAAGATCAATGCCTTCGTGATGAAGGATAGAGAGAGCTTGTTCAAGTCTTGGGAGAGATTTAAAGACCTTCTCTTAGATTGTCCACACCATGGCATACTGAAAATTGAGCTATTGGAGATCTACTTCAAGGGACTTGATGAAGATAGCCAATTCAAGCTTCAATCTCTTTCCGGTGGGACATTTATGGAGAAGCATGTAGATGATGCTTGGGAGTTTGTGGAGAAACAAGCTCTAGTGATTGAAAAATACTCCCATAGGAAGAGTGAAGGGAGAAAGGCGGGAGCATATGAGGTGAGTGAGGTCACCATGAGCAACTTCAAGCTCGACGCCATCAACAACGAGCTAAAGTCCTTGAGGGAGTTGTGTGCTACAACCTTGAAGAACCAAGCAACCCCTCAAGTGCTTCCACAAGCTAACTTGTCTTCCAAGGAGGAGGATGTGAATTACATGGGAAGGGGCAACTACAACAACTACCAAGGCCCAAGGAACTTCAACAACAACCGGCAATTCAACAATTACCGGCCCAACCATAACCATCCCGGGTTTTCTTACTCTAACCCGGATGGAGCCTTGAACCCTCCCGCTTCTACAAGCACAACTCCACCACCAAGAGCTTCACAAGAACCTCCACCCGGATTCACTCAACCTCCAAAGGATAGAACCGAAATGATGTTTGAGCAATTGCTTGGAAGGTTGAGTGGCCTTGAGAGCACAGTGACTTCTATCTCAAAGGCTCAAAAGGTTTTGGAAGCACAAGTGTTCCAAAAGGCGGGTGAAGCACATAGAGATCCGGGAAAGCTTCCCGGAAGAACCGAAGAAAACCCAAGAGGCCAAGTGTTGGCTATTACAACAAGAAGTGGGTTAAGCATGAAGGATCCTTTGCCCAAGGAGAATGCTAAAGGGAAGCAAGTGGTGAATGAAGAAGAGACTTTGCAAGGAGATGGAGGCAAGAGCAAAGATGTAGAGCCAACCTATGTGGCACCGCTTCCATACAAGCCACCACTACCGTTCCCTCAATCACGAGCAAGAGCTCGCTTGGACAATCATTTTGGTAAGTTCCTTGAACTAATGTCTAAATTGCATATTAACATTCCGTTCATGGATGCTATTCTAGGGATGCCGGCATATGGCAAGTTCTTGAAGGAAATACTCTCCAACAAAAGGAAGTTGGAGGAGTATGGTGAGATAAGGATGACTAAGAGGTCATCGGAGTTGATTCAAACGATGAAGGAAGAGATGCCTCCCAAGCTAAGGGATCCGGGATCCTTTTGTGTGCCAATCGGAGTAGGAGAAGTGAAGTATGATGCCCTTTGTGATCTTGGGGCAAGTGTAAGCATCATCCCGCTTGCACTTTGCAACAAGGTTGGGCTAGGAGAGCCAAAGCCGGTCAAGATGCATGGCGGACCGCTCAATCACTCATCCGGTTGGGATCTTGGAAGACATTCCGGTGCAACTAGGGAAGTTCTATGTGCCCATAGACTTTGTTGTCTTGGATATTCCGGCGGACTATCCGGTTCCTATCATCTTGGGGAGACCTTTCCTAGCTACTTCCGGATGTCTAGTGGATTGCAAGAATGGGACTCTCTCCTTCAACATTGGAGAAGAGAACATCAAGTTCAAGCTGTCCACAATGATGAAAGGGCCAACCCTTGATGAGGACATATTCAACATAGTTGAAGAAGAGGAGTCTAGAGAGGTTGTGAGCTCAATCTTGCTCAAGGATCCGCTTGAGAGAGTTCTTAGCTCAAGCTTGATGGAAGAAGGGATTGAGGAGAGTAGCAATGAAGTAATCAAGGCCTTGAATGCATTGGACGAGCTACCAAGAGTTGGGTTTGAAGTGCTAGAAGAAGAGGAAAACTGCCAGAAAAATCGGACTGAAGGGCAAAAATCGGCCGATTTTTGTACTTGTGCTGAAATTTCAGCCAGTTTTGCCAAAACAGAAACTCAGATCGACCCACCCTCAGATAAATCGTCCGATTTTTCTTCCTGGACCGATTTTCCTGAGTCTTTTCAGCATCAACCACTTGAGTGTGAGCAATCATCAAGGGACTTCAAGGAGGCTTCCATAGCTTTGCA
>BSUD01000008.1:6082882-6160391 GCA_033239045.1 Fagopyrum esculentum | reverse complement strand
CCCCACTAGAACGGTTACGGGATGGAGGATGTGTATTGATTATAGAAAGCTTAACATGGCCTCTAGGAAAGATCACTTCCCTCTTCCTTTCATTGACCAAATGCTAGAGAGGTTAGCTCAACATTCCCATTTTTGCTACCTAGATGGCTATAGTGGATTCTTCCAAATCCCTATCCACCCCGATGACCAAGAGAAAACAACCTTTACATGTCCATGGGGTACTTTTGCATATAGGAGAATGCCATTTGGGTTGTGTAATGCACCCGCCACCTTCCAAAGGTGTATGATGGCTATCTTTTCGGAATACATTGAAAATATCATGGAAGTGTTCATGGATGATTTCTCTGTTTATGGTTCTTCCTTTGATAATTGCTTGGCTAACTTGTCATTAGTATTGCAAAGATGTGAGGAGACAAATCTTGTCTTAAATTGGGAAAAATGCCACTTCATGGTAAGTGAAGGTATCGTGTTAGGACACTTGGTGTCTAACCGTGGCATTGAGGTTGATAGGGCCAAGATTGAAACGATAGAGAAGTTGCCACCACCTACCTCGGTGAAAGGGGTAAGGAGTTTCTTAGGGCATGCCGGTTTTTACCGGAGGTTCATCCAAGATTTCTCTAAAATTTCTAAGCCTCTCACTAACCTACTAATGAAGGATGTTGATTTTGTTTTCTCCAAAGATTGCCTTGAGGCTTTTTGTAGGTTGAAGAACGCTTTGATCTCCGCACCCATCATGCAACCTCCGGATTGGAGTTTACCGTTTGAGATCATGTGTGATGCAAGCGATGTAGCCGTTGGGGCTGTTTTGGGGCAAAGGAAAGATGGGCGCACTCATGCTATTTATTATGCTAGCAAGACGCTAGATGATGCCCAACTCAATTATGCTACCACCGAGAAGGAGTTGCTAGCGGTAGTGTATGCCTTTGAAAAGTTTCGGTCATATCTTGTTGGAGCGAAAGTCATAGTCTATACGGATCATGCTGCGATCCGTTATCTCCTTACCAAGAAGGATGCCAAGCCTAGGTTGATTCGGTGGATCCTTCTTCTTCAAGAATTTGACTTGGAAATCCGGGACAAGAAGGGATCCGAGAACTCCGTGGCGGATCACCTTAGTAGACTCCCACCATTGGAGATTGAGAGAGATGACATCCCGATTGATGACTCATTCCGGGATGAGCAATTGCAAATGGTGGAGGAATGCTTGTTCCAAGTGTCTAGAGGAAGTGAGCCATGGTATGCCGACATTGTGAACTACTTGGTGTGTGAGGAAGTGCCTCCCGGTTTGACATATGCCCAAAGGAAGAAGTTCTTCAAGGATGTGAGACATTACTATTGGAGCGAGCCACTTTTGTTCAAAAGAGGGCCGGATGGAATGTTTAGAAGATGCATACCGGAGGATGAGGTAGAGAGTGTGATCCGGCATTGCCATTCCTTGCCACGTGGAGGGCATGCTAGCTCGCACAAGACATGTGCTAAGGTGTTGCAATCGGGCTTCTTTTGGCCAAACTTGTTCAAGGATGTGCAAGGCTTTGTGGTAGCTTGTGATGCTTGCCAAAGGACGGGCAACATCTCAAGGAGGAATGAGATGCCCTTGAACAACATCCAAGAGGTAGAAATATTTGATGTATGGGGTGTGAACTTCATGGGACCCTTCCCTTCTTCATGTGGCAACCTCTACATCCTATTGGCGGTTGACTATGTTTCAAGATGGGTGGAGGCCATCGCCTCTCCCACAAATGATGCCAAGGTGGTGGTGCGGTTCTTCAACCGAGTGATCTTCCCTAGGTTTGGAACACCAAGGGTGATCATAAGTGATGGAGGGAAGCACTTCACCAATAGGAACTTTGGAGCACTTTTGGCTAAGTATGGGGTGACTCATAAGGTGGCAACACCTTACCATCCCCAAACAAGTGGCCAAGTGGAGATCTCCAACCGGGAGATCAAGGCCATTCTTGAGAAGACGGTATCAAGGACGAGAAAAGATTGGGCTATGAAGCTCAATGATGCCTTGTGGGCATATAGGACCGCCTTCAAAACACCAATTGGCACCACTCCTTACAAGCTAGTCTATGGCAAGTCTTGCCACCTTCCGGTAGAGATGGAGCATAGAGCTTATTGGGCCATTAAGTGGCTAAATTTTGATCTCAAGGAGGCGGGAGAGAAGAGGTTGCTTGACATAAACGCCCTTGAAGAGATCCGGTTCGATGCTTATGAGAATGCCCGGATTTACAAGGAGAGGACCAAAAGGTGGCATGACAAGCACCTCATCCCGAAGGAGTTGAGTGAAGGCGACCTTGTCCTTCTCTTCAAGTCAAGGCTGCGGCTCTTCCCCGGAAAACTCAAATCAAGATGGACCGGCCCATATGTGGTGAAGAAAGTTTTTCCTCATGGAGCAGTGGAGATAGGAGGAGATCATTGTGGTAACTTCAAGGTGAATGGGCATAGATTGAAGAAGTACATCCCGGAAGCCCCGGTGGAAGTGATTGCCCCGCTTCACCTTGATTGAAACGCTCCTGAATTTGGTCAAGCTAATGACCTTAAAGAAGCGCTTAATGGGAGGCAACCCATTGGTATATATTTTTCCCTTTCTTTTTCTTGCTTTTGTTTAATCTCACTCTTGGTGTGCTTTGTTTTTCTTTTGTGTTTTTGGGTGCTAGATCTTGTTGATTGTCGTGTGTGACGAGATGCTGGAGGTCATGTGAAAACCTCATGAAACTGTTGAGAAGAAGGTGCAAGATCCGAGCACATGGGCAAGGAAGAAAGCACCAGGAAAATCGGACTGATCTTGTACATAAATCGGCCGATTTTCCTGGGTTATGGTCCGATTTTTCCTCTGTAAAGGAAAGTGATGATCTCCAATCAAGCATGGGTGGAGCGGACGAGGAACTTGGACGGCTTGCGGTGCCAAGCGCGGGTTCCAATCTCATAATGAACATCAAGAGCTCCCTACCATCCTTGATCAATCATCCACCATCATCATCCAATGTGAACCGAAATACCAAAGCATCACCACTTTTACATTGTGAGGACTCTCTTTCACTTCTTTATTTAGCTTCCACATTGGGGACAATGTGTTTCTAAGTATGGGGTGGGGTTTTCATGATCACTTGCATGATTAGCATCTAGGATAGTTTAATTTTGTCACATGTTTCATTATGTCTTGCATTGTACATACATATTTCGAAAATTCAAAAAAAAATTCAGAAAATTTTAAAAAATTTTAGTGCTTCTAAGGCTTGGATATGACCCTAATGATTGAACCTTGTCTTGTGGATTGGCTATGGATGGCCTTATGTGTTAAATTGATGAACGTATATGTGGACTTGAAGTACTTCTCTTGAATACCATGAATGATTTGTGATCATGAATGTTTGCCTTGATTGAATTGAGTATTGAAAGTCGAAATTGCATGCTAGTTCTTGCACATCAATTAGGAGTGATTAAGGCAATTCATTTTCCTCTACTCCTCATCTTGATCATGTTGCTTGAGCACCTCAATTGAGACAAATTTGACCTCTTTTGACCCATCCGGGAATAGGAGCATGCTAGTGTGTTGAAGTGTGTGAAGAGCAAGTGTGGGGTGAAATTGTTGATGAAAAGAATGTCATGAATGAAGTGCTGAAATTGTTGTGAAAGTGTAGCCAAAAATATAGGCTTGGGACATTGGCTTAAATGACAAGTAACTCGGTACACTTCACATAATCGGGTGTTGGTGCCTTGCCAAAGTCAAATAAACCGATAGTCCTAACGAGCTTTGGTATGTGTGCCCGGTGCGGATGCATCTCGAAAAATAGAAAAAGCCCAAGAATGGCTAATCACCAAGGTTTCGGCTTTTGTACACCAATGCCATAGTCTCAAAAATAAAAGAAAGAAAAGAAAATGAAGAAAAATATACACTTGAGGGAAGTTGATAAATGTGAAGTTGTGGTTGTTTAGTTCCTTTCCCGGATTAGCATCACATAGCCTAGAAAATTCCCACCTAATCACAACGTCTCTTGGCCTTCTATTTTACAAGTCCTTATAACCTACTTGCATGTGTGTAAGACTAAGTGATTTAGATTGGATATGCTCATGATCATCTTGACTTCTTCATCTTTACATTTCATTGCATGCTATCAAGTTAAGTGTAATTGTCTTTCCATGCTTTCATTTATTTGATACATAATTGCTTGTCCATTGCCATGAAACATGACTATGAAGGTGATCCAATATTAGAAGCACAACTCCAAAAGATTTTGCCATTTTTCTGCATACATAAATCATGTCATCTCTTAGTCTATAGTTGGGGATTTGCTTGGGGACGAGCAAACCTTAAGTATGGGGTATTTTTGATAACAAGATTTATGACTTAGGATTAGGTAATCATTTAGATAGATTTCTCACTCATTCATGCACGTTTTGGCATTGGTTCATGACGTCTTCGCTCAATTCATGCACATTTCTAGAAAAGACGTCTACACTACCTTTTATCGGTTTTGTAGGTATTTCAGGGGTCTTTCGGACATTAACCGATACATTAGAGGGCCAAGCCTCATGATGGTACACATCCAAAGCTTTGGAGGAGCATAAATGGAGCAACAAGGGACACAAAGACTAATTTTGATGCAAGCAATGAATCAACTCATGGCTAGACGATCATAGCACCTTCCTGCTGAAGAAAATCGGACCAACAAGCAGCTAAATCGGCCGATTTTCTCCTACTAGGTCGATTTTTGAGGCTTTGACAGCTTAAGCCACGTGTCCCACGATCTCTTGTCCGTCCTTGCTCTTGGTGGAGAATATAAGTGGTCCTGCAGGTGGTTGCTGAGCATCTCTCCTCTCCCACACTCTCATTCACAACTCATCAATTGGAGGCAAAGATTGGAGGAGAAGAAAAGCTCTCAAGGATTGAAGGAAGAAGAAGAACACCATTGTAGGAGATTAGTGAGGTTTTGAGTAGCTTTTGAGTGATTTTTGTAATCTTGGATTGAAGAACGATTTCAAGGATTGTTAGGAACGTTTTGGATCTTCATTTAAGAGTTTGTAAGTCTTGCTACAACTTGGATTCAGTTGAGATTTATTGATTTTTCTTGCTTATCTTTCATTATCCATCTATGAACACCATGTATGCTTGTGTGATGATTTTGGATCTTAATATGCATACTATTGGCTAGTTTGTTGTGATTCTGGAGTGATGGATTGATGGTTATGGCTAGGGTGATGATAGGATGGGCTTATATGTTAGTTTAGGATGATTTATATGCACGAAACTCACAACAGAAGGAAAAATCGACCTATTCATCAGATAAATCGGCCTAGTCCCCGGCAACGGCGCCAAAAACTTGTTACGCTAAGATCGTGTGTACGCAATAAGCTTTAAATTTATACTCGTTATATTTATCCTAACTCCTAGCGAACCCGCAGTGTACGGGACGTTTGTAGTAGGGATAGTATTCCGAGGTCGAACACAAAGACTAAGGTGAAATCGAGTCAAACAATGATCAAAGATAGTGTGAATCTAGACTAGATAAGATGAGGAACAAAGAAAATGGACAAACACAATGTTTTTTTTTTTGGTTTTTCTGGTGAATAAACAAAGATCACAAGTCAAACAAAGTAATAAAACAACTAACAACTCAAGCTAGGAAAACAAATAAGTAACACAAATCAAAAAGTATATGATCAAGAGAGAAAAGTAGATTCTAGAGGTCAAGATTTCCGGTTATGGCATTGGACTCAAGGTTCTAAGGATTCTAAGGACAAGCTGCGGTGTTTGGGAAAGAATGTTCACTAATGGAAGCGATTACCGGGTAAGTCTCTCACTTCACTAATCCCGCATCAAACTCCTATTACCGGGTAGGTCTCAAGGGGTTAGAGTAAGGAATTCCGCACAAACTAGATGCTACTTAAGGGTAACCCTCTCCTTACCAGGTAAGTCTCGGAATAGGGAAATCTCAAGTAATAATCCTAGCACACTCGATCCAATAGCGGCTTATGAGGCTCACTACTACCTAGCATTCATCATCTTAGGTATCTAAGGTCGGAAATCATCGGGTAGATCTCTCCCCTCACTTAGATTGGTAGCATTAGGTGATACTAAGCTAAATTAGGCTTGACAAACACTAGGATTTAAACAACCAAGGACCTTAACATTCAGATTTATCATTTAAAGAGCAACAGGAGAATAAATCGGGCTATTCTACAGATAAATCGGCCGATTTATCTGCTGAACAGTTCGATTTTTCCTTCTGTTGTGAGTTTCGTGCATATAAATCATCCTAAACTAACATATAAGCCCATCCTATCATCACCCTAGCCATAACCATCAATCCATCACTCCAGAATCACAACAAACTAGCCAATAGTATGCATATTAAGATCCAAAATCATCACACAAGCATACATGGTGTTCATAGATGGATAATGAAAGATAAGCAAGTAAAATCAATAAATCTCAACTGAATCCAAGTTGTAGCAAGACTTACAAACTCTTAAATGAAGATCCAAAACGTTCCTAACAATCCTTGAAAATCGTTCTTCAATCCAAGATTACAAAAATCACTCAAAAGCTACTCAAAACCTCACTAATCTTCTACAATGGTGTTCTTCTTCTTCCTTCAATCCTTGAGAGCTTTTCTTCTCCTCCAATCTTTGCCTCCAATTGATGAGCTGTGAATGAGAGTGTGGGAGAGGAGAGATGCTCAGCAACCACCTGCAGGACCACTTATATTCTCCACCAAGAGCAAGGACGGACAAGAGATCGTGGGACACGTGGCTTAAGCTGTCAAAGCCTAAAAAATCGACCTAGTAGGAGAAAATCGGCCGATTTAGCTGCTTGTTGGTCCGATTTTCTTCAGTAGGAAGGTGCTATGATCGTCTAGCCATGAGTTGATTCATTGCTTGCATCAAAATTAGTCTTTGTGTCCCTTGTTGCTCCATTTATGCTCCTCCAAAGCTTTGGATGTGTACCATCATGAGGCTTGGCCCTCTAATGTATTGGTTAATGTCCGAAAGACCCCCGAAATACCTACAAAACCGATAAAAGGTAGTGTAGATGTCTTTTCTAGAAATGTGCATGAATTGAGCGAAGACGTCATGAACCAATGCCAAAACGTGCATGAATGAGTGAGAAATCTATCTAAATGATTACCTAATCCTAAGTCATAAATCTTGTTATCAGTAACAATATCCCCTACCCCGGACGACTCTTCGCGTATCGAAGGACACGCAAAGCCGCATCCCAATGATCAAGTGTAGGCGCTTGCACGAATTGTGTCAGCGTGGAACTAAATAGCATAAGTCTGGTCTCGTATTAGTCAGATATATTAGGCGACCCACCAGATGACGATATCGGTCAGGGTTGTCGAAAAAGGGCGCAGTCGACGTTGCTAGGGTGTGATTTTGCTCCATAGGGAAGTCACATGGTTTGGTCCCCCAATACTCTTGATTCAAATAAGATATCGAATGTGTATTTTCGTTGACATAAGAACAACCCTTTGGGAGACCTAACCATTTCGATTCCCAAAAAATATTTTAACAAACCCAAATCTTTCATATGAAACACGGTGCTCAGTTTGGCTTTCAAGGAGCGGATGCATGCAGGATCATTGCTAGCAATAATCAAGTCATTGACATAGATGAGGACATCTAGTATCAAACCTGGACGAATTAGCGAGAACAATGAGTAATCAGCTTTGGACTGAGTAAATCCGAAACTCCGCAGTGCAGCGAACAACTTAAAGAACCAATTTCTTGGAGCCTGCCGCGAACCGTACAATGATTTGTTCAAGCGACAAACTTTTCCCGGAATCGTGCCAAAATATTCTTTCGGAAACTTCATGTAAACGTCCTCATCTAGATCCCTATGCAAGAATGCATTATGAACATCCATTTGGTGGAATTCCCATCCCTGAAGCACAAACACTACCAAGGATAGCCGTACAAACACCATCTTAGCAACCGGCACGAATGTTTTGTAGTCAATACCTGATTGCTGACTGTTACCAAGGACAACCAAACGAGCTTTGTACCACTCAAGACCACCATCCGACTCCAGGTTTACTTTTTGCACCCTATTTACAACCAATGAGCTTCTTTCCAGCGGGAAGATCAACAACAGTCCACGTGCCATTTCGGCCCAGGGTATCCAACTCGGCTTGCATAGCCAATCTCCAATTAGGATTGCGGACCGCCTCAGTAAATGATTTTGGCTCCATTAAAGATGCAACAAAGGCTAATAAACCAACGTGTGAAGCAGAAAAACGATCATGAGAAACATAATGGTTGACAAGGTATCACATACCTGTAGACACCAAAGGAAGTGACGTCAGAGCTAGCGGGGTATGTGAAAGCAGCACGGTATTGCAAACAAAATCACGGTACTTTTCCGGAAAGATGCTTTATCGGGTGCTATGATAGGTTGGTTGAGAGTCGTTATTTTGTGGTGGAGACACGGACACCGGTGTTGCACTCCCCCTTGCGTCAACAGGCATGTCGCGGACCAAGGAAGCATCATGAGATAAGTGTGGAGGATTTTCATTTCGGGGCAAGGCTATATCGTGAGGCGAGCGAGGGCACGCCGGGTCAACCGAGGAAACGGTCGGGTCGACCGGAGGCAGCGTTGGGTCGACCGGATGATCGGTCGGGTCAACCGAAAGGCCAGTTGGGTCGACCGATTGTGAAAGTGGGTCGATCTCTATGTAGGTGTCGGCGGGCGGCTGCATATTATGGTCGGGTGACTCAGGATGATTGTTGTCATATGTGAGCTAGAACACTGTCAAATAGAATGTAACGTCCCGAGATACAAACATTTCCCGTTTTTCGATATCGAACACTCGCCACCCCCGTTGGCCTTTTCGGTAGCCCACAAAAATGCACTTACGAGCTCGTTGAGAGAATTTATCCATGGATCGGGGAATCTGAGAGGCATAACATAAGCAACCGAAGGTTCATATGTGTGTGTATGTGGAAGGTCGGCCATGGAGAATTTCGAAAGGTGTTTTGTGGTGTAGGGTCACGGATGGGGTGCAGTTAATCAGGTAGGCTTCCACGAGAACACTTTCGCCCCAAAATGTGGTAGTTAGGTTGGTTTTAAATAATAGGGCTTGGGCAACGTTTAATAGGTGTCGATGCTTTCTTTCGACACTTCCATTTTGTTGGGAAGTGTCTACACAAGACGTTTCAAAAATGACCCCATTAGTATTTAGATATGGTCGTAAAGTATTATGTCCCATTATCACTACGGAATCGCTTGACTACTCTACCAAATTGCCGATTGGCTAAAGCACAAAAATTTTGGAAGCAAGATGAAACATCACTTTTATTGTGTAATAAATAAACCCAGACGTTCTAGGAACAATCATCCACTAAAGTAAGAAGATAGGTAGCCCCTGAAAACGACTTTGTCCGATACGGACCCAAACATCCCCATGAACCAATTCAAAAGGTTTAGACGCATGCGATAAACTTATAGGAAAAATTGTTCTAGTTTGTTTCGCCCGATGAAGTACGTTACGAGGAGTCATAGATGCAGAATTATTGACTCTAATATTAGGTAAAAAGATAAAACTGATGGCGATGGGTGACCCAAATGCCGGTGGCAAAGGGGAAGAGATTCGCCTTCAACATGTAGAGACCGTGCAGTTGACACTCCCGCACGGAACCAATATACCCCGTTTTGCTCTTCAGCCTCTCCAGTCAACATCTTCGAAGTACGATCCTGCAACACAATCACTTTATCAGTACCAGTCACAAAGCAATTTAGTTCATTCAGTAGTTTCGAAAGGGATAGGAGATTGCGGCTTAAGCGAGGAACATATAGAATATCTCGCACTCTCAAACCGTTAGTCAAGAGCAATGTCCTTGTTTGTTTTCCTTCAATAAGCAAACCAACGGGCAACAAGACAGATGAGGATATGTTAGCATGAAATATTGTGATATTTTAGGCACGTTTTCTAAGTGTATTTCATCCATATAGGTAGTCATTGATAAAGCATTGAAGTATTTGTGAGTTAGTTTATCTATTTTGTCGATATAGAGGTCTACATAAGTTTTGTGTTGTTTGTAGGCGATTTAGAGCTAATTCCGAACGGATCGAGAGAGAATGGAGTGTGATTGAGCATGTCCAAGGATTGAGGACATCTCTAAGAGCTAAGGATGGTGCTAACTTGAAGAATAGCACGAGGCTAAGGAAAATCACGAACTACCTCTAAACCACGCTCTAAAATACGGCCGTACTAGATTCCACGTTCAAGTCCACGGCCGTGGAACCTTAGCAAGAGAGGCATGGTGCATTCCAGCAACTTACACGGCCGTGGAGGGTTGTGACAAACCGTGACCAACTTCCACGCTCTAAATTACTGGCGTGGAACCCTTCCACGACCGTGATCTTGGCAATCTTTTAACGCACACTTTGAAGCCACGATCTTCTACGCAATGGGCCGGACCAATATTTTATCTTACACTATAAAAGGACGGAAGAAGAGAGATTCCGTCACCTCTGCTTAGACGCACCTTCGCTTACACTTGGACTTACCCTAGTTTTACGCTTTTGCGGAGATCGTCGTTGGGAAGATTTGCGCTTTGCTATTGAGATTTACGGATTGACGGAAGGAGTGAAGATTTGGAAGATTGTTCGTAAGGAGATTACGCTTCATATTTAGGTTTGATTAGAAGACGGATTGACATCCCGTTCTTCCTTCTTATCTAAGATTCGTGATTGTTTGTGTTATTCCGAATCTATTGACGTTATTGTTCTTGATTTGTGAATTTGAGATTGACTTGAGATTTATTCAAGGTTTTCGGAAGTTTTCATCTTTCATTCTTTTAAATCTTGAATTTGATATAAATATGACTATTGTTGGCTAAAACCCTTTAGCAATTCTAAGGTGAAGGGTTGATAGTTGTGGCTTAGATGATGATAGATCGATCGTAAACAGATTGGACCCTGAGAGTTAGAGAGAATCGCCGACGAACCTAATCCACAGTCTGTTCTTGAGCTTCCACGGCCGTGGAACTCAAGAACTACCCGTAATTGTGTGTTAGTTTACGAACTTGCTTTTACTTTAATCCAAAGTTAAAGATTTGCTTTAACATAGTCTTGGCTTGTCTTTTCTAGGTGGTAGTGAAGCCTCAACAACCTCTACCTCGATTCTGAGTGTCACAACCTTAATCGGTTTAGTTAGTCTTGATCATTGGATTACAAGTTTGGGTATATGACGTTAATTCTTGCCTTTAGATTCCTTCTATACTGAAGCCTCAACAACCTTTATAGGGAGTGTCTTTTAGGTGGATCATATAAGGTTTTTGGAACTTCACCGTACGATTACCTTACATTCGCATACCTTTGCAAACCTCAACTCTGTCCTTATATCTTTAGTATATCTTGAATCGATTGCCACAGCTGGATTCCTGGATCTTTAGGATTGTTGTTTTCCCAATAATTTGAAAAGCTTCATACATTTACTTGCTTGATAATCTATAATTGGATTTAACCCCCCAAATCCCTGTGTTCGATACTTTGGAATTCTTGCTTAACTATATCGATCCGTACACTGCGGGTTCGCTTCCTTGATTTCTAGTTTTATAATTAAAGCTTATTTGCACGCACGCTAAGTGGCGAACAAGTTTTTGGCGCCGTTGCCGGGGATTTGGTCTAGGCCGAATTCGGTTATCGGTTGTCAAGCTTGGGAGCTTCTCCCTTGTTATTTGATATCTTTTCAAGTGCATGCGCAGGTCTAGGAATAACGAAGACCTCTTACCTCTTGATCAAGAGCTTGAGAGGACTTTAAGGAGAAAGCGTAAGGGAAAAAAATGGTTGAAGAAAAAGAACGTGATCTCCAATCGGAGTTAGCGGAAAAGGAAGCTCAACTCCAATGGAGTGAGAAGACTCATAGAGAAGAAACGGATCATCACCAAATGAAGGTTGATGATCTAACGGACATGATGTTCCAAATGAGGTTGGAAATAAACAACCTTAAGGAGAAAAAGAAAAGGAGGAGACCGGGAAGATCGGTTAGAGCCAACTCATCCAATGAGGATGGCGACTCCTCCATGCCACCGCTAGAGGAAATTGATCCCACGATCAATGTGAATCCATTCTATTCACGTCCAGCTGCAAATTGTCGTGTTCCACCTAGGAATGCGAGGATCGAACGTGTGGATGAGGAGCCAAGAACTCTTGGCCAAAGGATGGATCCAACGCAGCAACCACGCCGTTTAGGTGTGAACTTTGATGCTGACGATGTACAAGGGTTTAGCTTCAACCCTCAAGTTATTACCATTGTTCGCCAAAACCAATTTGGTGGAACAAGTGCTGAATCTCCACACCAACATCTACAAAACTTTGAGATTATGATGGAGACGATGAAGCCTAAGAACGCTACTACCAACAGCTACAAACTCAAGCCTTTCTTCTTCTCCTTGAAGGGGAAAGCATTGTCTTGGTATCAAGCTCTTCCAAGTGGAAAGCTTGAGACATGGGAGGATCTTTCCGCGGAGTTCCTCACTAAGTTCTTTCCGCCATCCAAAACGGCGGAGCTAAGAGGTAAGATTAATGCATTTTCTATGAGATCTAACGAAAGTTTGTTTCAATCTTGGGAAAGATTTCAGGATTTGCTATTGGATTGCCCTCATCATGGCATATCCAAGCTCGCACTATTGGAGATATACTATAAGGGGCTGGATGTGGAGACACAATTCAAGCTCCAATCCCTCTCATGTGGTACATTCATGGACACGAGGGAAGATGACACTTGGGACTTCATTGAGAAGCAAGCGCGAGTCATAGAGAAGTATTCTCACCGGAAAGTGGAGGGGAATCGTGTGGAGCAAGGAGCAAAGCTCACACATGAAGCTCAATCTCAAATCTTTTCTCTCAACAACGAGATTAAAGAGTTGAAAGAAGCTATCAAGACCAACTTTCCAAAGCAACAAGGAAAAGATGTGGGTTATTTAGGCAACAACAATAACCACAACGGTGGTGAGAATACAAACCGCAACAATAACAACAACCGGAACAACAACCGGAATAATTGGAACAATAACAACAACAACTGGAACAACAATTGGAACAACAATAGGAGTTCAAACAACAACAATTGGCGCTCCAATCAACAACACTCCGGTAATTCTTATCCTTCCAATTCAAATTCACTAACTCCACCTTCCTCTTCTTCCACTCCTTTGAAAAGCCAGGGGCAAACATCTAATGGTGGAAGCACTTCGGAGAAGGAGAAGCCCGATCCCCATGTTGGAAACGATTTTGGGGAAGCTTCAAGGGTTGTAGACTCGCATCATCAAGGTTGATGATCACATTTCTAAGGTTGATAAAGCCCAAAAGGTTTTAGAAAACCAAATGTTCAGCCATGCGGAGGAAGTTCCTAGGAATCAGGGAAACTTCTAGGAAAAACGGAGGACAACCCAAAGGGAAGGGTGATGGCAATCACAACTAGGAGCGGAGTCACAACTACCGACCCGCAGCCCAAGTTTGTAGAAGTCCCCGTTGAGAAAGAGAAAGAAAAGGGGAAGGAGAAGGAAGATGTCTACGTTCCTCCTCCAGCTTACAAACCTCCCCTACCGTTCCCTCAATCTAGAGCGAGAGCGCGCCTAGATAAACAATTCGGTAAGTTTATAGAACTCATGAGAAAATTGCATATTAACATACCTTTCATTGATGCTATTATAGGTATGCCGGCTTATGGCAAGTTCTTGAAGGAAATCCTCTCTAACAAGAGAAAGCTAGAGGATTTCGGTGAGGTTAAGATGAGCTCGGATTCTTCGGATCTCATCAGGACCATGAAAGAGAAGATGCCCCCAAAGCTAAAGGATCCGGGGTCATTTTGTATTCCCATAGGAGTGGGAGATGTCACATATGATGCATTATGTGACTTGGGAGCAAGTGTGAGCATCATCCCACTTGCATTATGTAGGAAGATCGGTTTAGGTGACCCTAAACCGGTGAAGATGACGTTGTACATGGCGGATCGATCCATAACTCGCCCCGTCGGTATTGTTGAAGACGTCCCGGTCAAGCTAGGTAAATTCTATGTTCCTATAGACTTTGTTGTGCTTGACATTCCTATAGATAGTCCGGTCCCGATCATTCTCGGAAGACCGTTTCTTGCAACATCCGGCTGCATAGTCGATTACAAGAATGCTAGACTTGCCTTTGACATAGGAGAAGAGAAGGTAGAGTTCGTTCTTTCCACTCTAGTGAAGGAACCAATCTTTGATGAGGATATATTCAATATCCAAGATGAAGAAGGGTTGTCTAGAGAGGAGGTAAGTGCTATTCTTTTCAAAGATCCTTTGCAAAAGGTTATTACTATGAGTCTAATGGATATAGGAGAAGAAGAGGAGTGCAATGAGGCAATTGAAGCCTTAGAAGCACAAGATGAAGTGTGTGAAGAGGAGTTTGAGAAACTCCACGACGAGGCAGAAAACGTACGGATCCAAGGCCATACACTATATTCCACGGCCGTGGATTTTACCAACAAAAGCGTGGCTCACTCCAGAGGGTTACACGGCCGTGGAGGAGACAGAGCAACCGTATTCCCTTTCCACCCCCAAAACCACAGCCGTGGAGGATGCAGAGAGGCCGTAATTTTGGGTGATTCCGAAGGTAATTGTGTCTCTTCCTCAACTTCTTTTGATTCTTCTCCCACACCTTCTACACCCTTAGACACTTCTAAGGAGGCATCGGAGACTCCTCAAGAACCATTGGAAACTCCGATAGTCATGGAACTAAAGCCACTTCCTACTCATCTAAGGTACGCATTTCTTGGACCTAATTCTACCTTTCCGGTTATTGTTAGTTCCGATTTAAGCGTAGATGAACATAGTAAGCTCATGGTTGTCCTTAGGAAACATAGAAAAGCTTTAGGATATACTATAGAGGACTTAGTTGAAATCAAACCTTCCCTATGCATGCATAAGATACTAATGGAAGAGGACTTTAGGACTTCAAGACAACCTCAAAGGCGGTTGAATCCGACCATGAAAGAGGTTGTCAAGAAGGAAATTCTAAAATTGCTTGATGCAGGTATCATCTACCCTATCTCCGATAGCAAGTGGGTGAGTCCGGTTCAAGTGGTTCCGAAGAAGGGAGGAATGACGGTCATCACCAACAAGAATAACGAACTCATTCCTACCCGAACCGTAACAGGATGGCGGATGTGCATAGACTACCGCAAGCTAAACAACGCGACGAGGAAGGATCACTTCCCACTACCCTTCATCGATCAAATGCTTGAAAGGTTAGCACAACATTCGCATTTTTGCTATCTTGACAGTTACAGTGGTTTCTTTCAGATTCCGATACACCCGGATGATAAAGAGAAGACCACATTTACGTGCCCGTGGGGTACATTTGCTTATAGGAGGATGCGGTTCGGGCTTTGCAACGCTCCAGCCACCTTTCAAAGGTGCATGATGGCCATCTTCTCCGAATATATAGAGGAAATCATGGAGGTTTTTATGGATGACTTCTCCGTTTATGGTTCCTCTTTTGACAATTGTCTTTCTAACCTTGCTCTTGTGTTACAAAGGTGTGAAGACACTAACCTAGTTCTTAACTGGGAGAAGTGTCAATTCATGGTGAAGGAAGGCATTGTACTAGGACACTTAATCTCTAGTAGAGGGATTGAGGTGTATAGAGCTAAAATAGAGACTATAGAGAAGCTTCCTCCCCCAACTTCGGTGAAGGGGATAAGAAGTTTTCTAGGACATGCTGGATTCTATAGGCGTTTCATAAAGGATTTCTCTAAAATATCAAAGCCGCTAACTAATCTATTGATGAAGGATGCAGTTTTTGAGTTTTCGCAGGAATGCTTGGATGCGTTTAACATGATTCGGAAAGCTCTAATTTCAGCCCCTATTATCCAACCTCCGGATTGGAACCTTCCCTTTGAGGTTATGTGCGATGCAAGTGACGTAGCTATAGGAGCTGTTCTTGGACAAAGAAAAGAAGGGCGAACCCATGCCATATACTACGCTAGCAAGACGCTAGATGAAGCGCAGCTCAACTACGCCACCACGGAAAAGGAATTTTTAGCCATTGTTTATGCAATTGACAAATTTCGCTCTTATCTTGTAGGTGCAAAGGTGATTGTGTACACGGATCATGCTGCGATCCGGTATCTCCTTGCAAAGAAGGATGCGAAGCCAAGGCTAATTAGATGGATTCTACTCCTACAAGAATTCGATCTAGAGATCCGAGACAAGAAGGGTTCAGAAAATTCTGTTGCGGATCATTTGAGTCGTCTAACACATCTAGAGGACGACCATCTACCTATAGATGACTCCTTCCCGGACGAGCATTTACACATTATAGAGGAGTGCATCAATGTGATCTCCAAAGGTAACGAACCATGGTTTGCTGATTTTGTTAACTATTTGGTTTGTCAGGAGATACCGCCCGGACTATCCTACGCACAAAGAAAGAAGTTCTTTAAGGATGTTCGGGAATACTTTTGGAATGAACCTCTCCTCTTTAAGAGAGGTCCGGATGGCATCATTTGGCGATGTGTGCCGGAAGATGAGATGCAAAGTGTCATCCGCCATTGTCATTCACTACCATGTGGAGGACACGCTAGTTCGAACAAGACTAGCGCTAAGGTATTGCAATCTGGATTCTTTTGGCCTACACTATTTAGAGATGTGCAAACCTTTGTTTCTTGCTGCGATGCTTGTCAAAGAACAGGAAATATCTCTAGGAGGAATGAGATGCCTCTCAATAACATCCAAGAGGTGGAGATTTTCGACGTTTGGGGAGTTGACTTTATGGGACCGTTCCCATCATCTTGTGGAAACCACTACATACTCTTGGCGGTGGATTACGTTTCTAGATGGGTGGAAGCAATTGCCTCTCCCACCAATGATGCCATGGTAGTGGTCAAGTTCTTTAACAAGACCATTTTCCCATGATTTGGGACACCAAGGACTATCATTAGTGATGGAGGTTCTCACTTCATTGCCCGGCGCTTTGAAGCTCTTCTAGCTAAGTATGGGGTTACTCACAAGATCGCCACCCCTTATCATCCACAAACTAGTGGACAAGTTGAGATCTCAAACCGGGAGATCAAAGGAATCCTAGAGAAGACGGTTTCAAGGACAAGGAAGGATTGGTCCTTGAAGCTTGATGATGCATTGTGGGCATACCGGACTGCATACAAGACTCCCATCGGAACCACACCATACAACCTTGTGTATGGGAAGTCTTGTCACTTACCGGTAGAGTTGGAGCACAAGGCGTTTTGGGCAATCAAGTGGCTAAATTTCAGCATGAAGGAAGCGGGAGAGAAGCGTCTCTTGGACCTCAATGGGCTTGAAGAACTCCGCTTGAACGCTTATGAAAACGCCAAAATCTACAAAGAAAGAGCAAAGCGTTAGCATGATAAGCATATCATTCCAAAGGACTTCAAAGAGGGAGATCAAGTTCTCCTCTTCAATTCAAGGCTTCACCTCTTTCCAGGTAAGCTTAAATCTCGTTGAACCGGACCTTTTCTAATCAAACGTATTTTCCCCCATGGTGCAGTTGAAGTATGGGGTGAAGCGGGCAGAAGTTTTAAGGTGAACGGTCAACGACTCAAGAAGTATACACCGGAACTCCAAGCTGAAGAGTTCGCGCCTACCGCACTCGAATAAGTGCGAATTTGGTCTAGCTACGGACCTTAAACAAAGCGCTTCTTGGGAGGCAACCCAAGGTATTGCATTTACGTTTTTGTTTTTGATTTATAGTTTAGCTTAGTTTAGACATTTTTGCTTTGTTTTGCCTTCGATACCTTCCGGTATGTTCGTGTTTTTGGATGTAGGAACAGTGGAAAAGGAAAGGGGAAGAGAAAGTTTGAAGAAAAGTGACGAAACTTGGACTTTGGAGCATTACAGAGAGTTCCACGGCCTAAACCACGGTCGTGGAACCCTCTGAGACCGTAATTTACAAAAGCCTTTGAAAAATCACCAAAACCACGGTTCCGTACATTTTCACGGCCGTGGAACCCCCCGACAGACCGTGATTTTCAAAAATTTTTATGGCCACTATATAAACCACGTTTCTTCACAAAACACAACACCACAACCCATTTCACGCCCAAAAACGCCGAAATCCTTCCCCTCACCTCAAATCTTCGTTCGTTAATCGTTTTTAACGATTCTTTGGCCAAAACAGAAGCAAATCCGATCACCAACAAGATCCAAGCAACAATTCGAGCGGCAATTCATCAAGGAAAGCAGAATTCGGATTTGAAAATCCGAAAACCTAGGTTTTTTCGCTTTTCTCTATCTTTGTCGATTTGGTCTTGAAATTGCTAGATTTTTTAGGAATAACTGATTGGAATTGGAAGAGAATTAGTCTAGGACTGTTGCTGTGAAATTTGGTGAAATTTTGTTGAGGTTTGCGAAAAGTCGAGAAGAACCACGGTTGTTGGCAGTTCCATGGCCGTGGAATCTCAAGAATAAACCGTGATTTTCACCAGAAAATGGATTTTGTGAGGAGAGTGTCCGGTAGGAATAAGGACAAGAACAAAGACAAAGATAAGAGTAAGAAAAGGAAGGGCAACCCCTCTTCCTCTTCTAGAGCACCACCACCTTCATCCCCTTCACCTCCATCATCACCTTCATCACCATCACCTCCTCGCCCTAAGATTCCCACCATCCATGAGGATCATCTCGATGCCTTAGAGAGGATCGAGAAGAGAGCTGTTATAGGGCCTAGATACCTGCTGCTAGAGGAGTTAGAGCCTCTCCATGTGGTAGGGGATCTTACTTGGCTATTAGATAGAGCCGGTCTTGTCATCTTCTCGGCTATTCGAGAAGATGCTTATGAGGAGATCACTAGGGAGTTTGTGGTCTCGTTCCAGCACAATCACGTTGATAGGACTGTCTCTTTCCGGCTGATGGAAAGAGATTATGAGTTCTCCATTAGGGAGTTTGGCGCCTTCTTGGGGTTCCATGAGACCTTCAATGGTCGTTTCCCCAGCGGCGTTTACGCCAAGGATTTCTGGGAGGAGGTTGCTATGGTGTATGCCAGCGAGGACCGCTGGCAGCCAACTGACACCAAGGCTAGATTTATGTACCATCTAGCCTTGAAGATAGCTCATAGGGTACTTTCTGAGTGTCTCATCCCTAGGACGGAGACACCTCAGAAGATTAAGACATATGAGCTCTTTCTTCTTTACTGCATGTTATATGGACGGCCTACTGACTGTGCCACCCTCTTAGCTGCTACCATGAGCAAGCTAAAGAATAAGAGGGCACGCAATATTGGATATGGTGGGATGGTCACCCACCTTGCTCGACAGCTAGGGGTAGATTTTTCTGCTTGCACACACATCGTTACTGTACCCCTAGGACTCCATAGCCTCATGACTAGAGGCATCATCTTCCCTACCCATAGAGGTCCACCTTACGCTGCTATGCCATGGGAGAGTAGGACGGGGAGATGTATTGAGTGGCTCCCAGAGTATTCCATTATGGCTGGACGCCATAACTGGAAGGCGACGTTCGTTGCTATGCATGCGAACAGGATTGTAGCCCCTCCATATGTCCCACCACCACCTGTAGTAGAGGAGGAGGAGATGAGTATGAGGGAGGAGGAGGAGGAGCTGATGACTTTGGCACATTCCCGGATCAGCCGGACGCAGTTCCCACTATGCCTAGGCATTCTCCCCGCCCCGCTAGAGCTTCAGGATCATCCTCTCGCCGTGCCAGTGTCAGCGAGAGGCCCACTTGGATGGAGACTCCTCCTGCGTGGTACGGAGCTCCACCACCATGGTCTACACAGGCACCACCACCTGCACCGGCACCTTCAAATGCACCGGCGTGGTACAGCCAGCCGCCTGGCTGGTACGAGTAGTTGCCAGAGTGGGCTACCGACCTTTCCAGCAGGGTTGGAGCTTTGGAGATCCGAGCTGACGCTAGAGATGCACGTGTGGATGACCTTGACCACATGATGAGAGATGTCTACCGCCAGCAGTTCGGGCGGTACTATGACCCCAGCTTCTCTCCGTTCCCGCCTCCACCGCAGTGATGACTTGCATGATCGACAACTTTAGCCGCTCCACCACCGTTTTGTGAGTTCTTTTTCTTTCTTTCTTTTCTTCTTTTTCTTTTCTTTGAACATTAGGGACAATGTTTGTTCCAAGTATGGGGTGGGGTGTGACTAATAGTTTGTAATAACTCTTACTCACTTTGTATGCTTCTATTAAGACTATCTTGCATGTTTCATTCTATTGTTACACGTTTCATTATTGCATTGCATGAAAAAGAATTTGAAAAACCCATAAAAATTGAAAAATTTTGAAAATTTTGTGCTTCTAAGGATAGAGATGATTTCTATGATAATCACCACTTGTGAATTGAGTTTTGATGACAATCGCATGCTTAAACGAATAGTGAATTGAAAAGAAATTGAATGAGTTGATTATTCCTCTTTTGCAAATTTCATAATGTGATGAATGTTACTTAAATCATGCTTGAGAAATCAAGGTTGAAATCACATAATAAGTTCTTATGCTTCTTTTTGAGATGATTAAGGCAATTCGATTTTCTTTCTTCTTTCTTTGATCATTTAGCCCCTCATTGAAATATTGGCCTCCTTTACCTATCCGGGAATTTGGAGGAGTTGAATGAAAAAGGCATGTTTGATGTGGGAGGGCCATGAAAGCAATACTTTGCATTCAAAGGAATAGAAAAAAATTATAGGTTTGGGGAAGTCAATCATGATGATGAGTAACTCAGCACCATTCACATAGCCGGGTGTTTGTGTCTTGCCAAAGTCGGATTGAGCGATATTCCTAGCGGATTATGGTATGTGCGCTAAGGGTTTGAGGCATCTTATAAAAATTGAGAAACGCCGATCTTCTAGGCTTCGGTTTTTGTGCACCTCTATCCATAACTCCAAAAGTAAAGTAGAAAAATGAAAAGAAGAGAGCGAAGCTCTAAGTTGAAAGTGCTGCGGAAACCGCAAGAGAAGAAGAAAAGAGTAGTTATCCACTTTCCCGGATTCATGCACCACATTCCTTAAAGTTTTCCTCCCCTTTCCACATTCTAGACCTTGTTTGAAAGTCCTTAAGATCAAAAGAATGTTATATGGCTTGGTGATCTAAATTGAAGCTTCTTATGATTGATTTTGATAATGTTTGAAGGTTATGATGTTTACATGGAAGTTTGATTGATTCATGAGCTTTCTTTACTCTTTACTCTTTGATTAAGTGTATGAAAGTCTTATAAACGAATGAAGCAAAGTTTGAGAATGATCTATTGATTAGAAGGCACATTCTTCCAAAAGAAGTTTTGCTTTGAGAAGGTACACATATTTCATCCTAACTTGAGTTCTAAAGCTTTGAAAGACCTTGCTTAGGGACAAGCAAGTGGCAAGTATGGGGTTATTTGTTAGCATGAAATATTGTGATATTTTAGGCACGTTTTCTAAGTGTATTTCATCTATATAGGTAGTCATTGATAAAGCATTGAAGTATTTGTGAGTTAGTTTATCTATTTTGTCGATATAGAGGTCTACATAAGCTTTGTGTTGATTGTAGGCGATTTAGAGCTAATTCCGAACGGATTGAGAGAGAATGGAGTTTATTGAGCATGTCCAAGGATTGAGGACATATCTAGGAGCTAAGGATGGTGCTAACTTGAAGAATAGCACGAGGCTAAGGAAAATCACGAACTACCTCTAAACCACGCTCTAAAATACGGCCGTACTAGATTCCACGTTCAAGTCCACGACCGTGGAACCTTGGCAAGAGAGGCGTGGTGCATTCCAGCAACTTACACGGCCGTGGAGGGTTGTGACAAACCGTGACCGCCTTCCACGCTCTAAATTACGGGCGTGGAACCCTTCCGCGACCATGATCTTGGCAATCTTTTAACGCACACTTTGAAGCCACGATCTTCGACGCAATGGGCCGGGCCAATATTTTATCTTACACTATAAAAGGACGGAAGAAGAGAGATTCCGTCACCTCTGCTTAGACGCACCTTCGCTTAGACTTGGACTTACCCTAGTTTTACGCTTTTGCAAAGATCGTCGTTGGGAAGATTTGCGCTTTGCTATTGAGATTTACGGATTGACGGAAGGAGTGAAGATTTGGAAGATTGTTCCTAAGGAGATTACGCTTCATATTTAGGTTTGATTAGAAGACGGATTGACATCCCGTTCTTCCTTCTTATCTAAGATTCGTGATTGTTTGTGTTATTCCGAATCTATTGATGTTACTGTTCTTGATTTGTGAATTTGAGATTGACTTGAGATTTATTCAAGGTTTTCGGAAGTTTTCATCTTTCATTCTTTTAAATCTTGAATTTGATATCAATATGACTGTTGTTGGCTAAAACCCTTTAGCAATTCTAAGGTGAAGGGTTGATAGTTGTGGCTTAGATGATGATAGATCGATCGTAAACAGATTGGACCCTGAGAGTTAGAGAGAATCGCCGACGAACCTAATCCACAGTCTATTCTTGAGCTTCCACGGCTGTGAAACTCAAGAACTACCCGTAATTTTGTGTCAGTTTACGAACTTGCTTTTACTTTGATCCAAAGTTAAAGGTTTGCTTTAACTTAGTCTTGTCTTGTATTTTCTAGGTGGTAGTGAAGCCTCAACAACCTCTACCTCGATTCTGAGTGTCACAACCTTAATCGGTTTAGTTAGTCTTGATCCTTGGATTACAAGTTTGGGTATTTGACGTTAATTCTTGCCTTTAGATTCCTTCTATACTGAAGCCTCAACAACCTTTATAGAGAGTGTCTTTTAGGTGGATCATATAAGTTTTTTAGAACTTCACCGTACGATTACCTTACATTCGCATACCTTTGAAAACCTCAACTCTGTCCTTATATCTTTAGTATATCTTGAATCGATTGCCACAGCTGGATTCTTGGATCTTTAGGATTGTTGTTTTCCCAATAATTTGAAAAGCTTCATACATTTACTTGCTTGATAATCTGTAATTGGATTTAACCCCCCAAATCCCTGTGTTCGATACTCTGGAATTCTTGCTTAACTATATCGATCCGTACACTGCGGGTTCGCTTGCTTGATTTCTAGTTTTATAATTAAAGCTTCTTTGCACGCACGCTAAGTGGCGAACAGGATATCACCTCATGTATATCGGTAAGCAGTCTTCTATCTACAGTCATATGAAATGAAGCACTTGTATCAAGGATCCAAGTGAGCCGATTCTTGCCATCATTTGTAGAAGGTTGGAATATGGACACTAAAGTAGACCATTGGGCGTCAGACAACGTTGGGAACGATGCCCTATCCCCGTGACTGATCGTGGTGCAAAAACCACCACTTCCCGATGCGCCACTTGTGGCATTTGCTAAACCCGGCTGGCCTCGTCCGTGACCACGGCCGCGTCCAGCTGGTGGGTTATGCGTTGTGTCCTTCTTGTTGCCAAACCACCAGTCTGGATATCTGTTGATTTTGAAGCAGTTCTTTTTAATGTGTTCAATCACTCCGCAATGATGACACGTCCTTGTCTCTCGTTCTTGTCCATCCGGTTGTTCGCGTGCACCAGGATCACCTTGTTTCTCCCTCTGGCGACCCGCCCTATCAGACGGACGGACTGACCGGTTTCTCGAACGATCTTGTCCTCCACGACTGATGACAGCAAATGCTCCTCCTTCATTCTTGTTTTCTCGACTCCTGATGAAGCAATCACACACTCTTCTTGAATGACCATGGAGTATACCTTGGTCATGGCTGGGAGTACGTATGCTGCTAGAATGTTTGATCTAATAGTGTTGTAGGCCTCCTCAATGTAACACTCCAAATTCACGGAATTCAGGATGCCACATTGGGCTAGGATCTCACAGTGGATCCTGACCCTAGCCTGACAACAAGTTCACTGGACCTTACAACATGACACTGATAGATATAAAACAAATACATAAAGTTGTATAAATTGTACAACCAAAAAGGTAAACAAGATCATAGCCGAGTATCAAACATAACCCTCACACATGAGGTATACAAAACATCATCCTCACGCAGGAAGGAAACATAAACACGCCAAAAGTCATAACCCCATAATTTACAAGAGTCCTCGGCCTATCACCCTGCCAGATCAATCAACAGCTCGCCTATCTTGCAAGGCATCTACCACATGGTATGAAACCATTAGCTAACCATACATATACAAGGTAATGCATAAGCACAAGCACAATCATGAAAGATAAACACATCAGCGTGCTATCACACATTTACCCATTTTATTATCTTTATATAATAATCATTCACTCAAATCGTATATATATAGATAGATGAAACTTTGTGACACGAGGAACGTATCATCCTCGCCTCTGGGCCTCCTAGCCATCTGGAAGTAGTGTCGGTCACACAACCCGTGTACCATATGGGAGTGGATTGCGCGCTTCCTGTATACCAGGTGGCCTGACGTTAGAGAACCTCCCAGACTCCACGGCGGGATGAAAGGAAAATGTTATCACAACCACACATACGGGGCAATAAATAAAACATAGGTCGGTAATAATCGACATCGCATACTATCATATCAAGCATATAACACACACACCACTCATGCAAACACCCAATATAAGGATGGTAGCTAAGTAAGTCCTACGTACTTACCTCAACCTCGTACAACACTCTATCACGATCAAACTCCAATTCAGAGAGGGACACTTCCAATAGCAAGGCATACAGATATATCAATCTCCTATCAATCAAAGAGGTCACACCTAGACCCAAGGGATCCATAAGATCATCCTCAACCTAAACCTCACAACTTATAATCCTCAAAAGCCATATAAGGCATAACATAATCATAACATCATCAACACACTCTCCTCTACACCTAGCATGGTACTACACACTCACACTAGGAAAGGAAGAGGCAATGCCATCAATAGGCAAGCCTAGAAGCAAGACACACCTGCAGAACCAAGTGCAAACTCAAGAAGGTGCAGGTGGCCGCAGGGGCGGCTTGAAGGTGGCGTAGGGGCGGCTGCCAGCCGGCGCTGGGGCGCTCCAAGGTGGTGCAGGGGCGGCTGGTGTGCAGTGGGCACACTTTCAGCTTCTCCTTGCTTCTTCACTCGATCTCTTCACTCCTTCAGCCAACACCCAAACACATACATATACATACATATATACATCAAATGAAGCCAATCAAGGCTGTCACAAGATCAAACTCGTGGAACCTAAGCTATGGATGAAGAAAAGAAGGAAAAAAATGAAGAAAGAAGAAAGATAAGAAGAGATGGAGGAAGGGCTCACCAAGCTGAGCCTAAACAGAGGAAGAACACCATCAACAACCTCAAGGTTGGCTCAACAAAGGCACAACAACCACAATAAACATCATCCAGCATCAAAGCCACGCGAAAACTCACACAAACTCGACAAAGATCCAAGAAGATCAAGAAAGAGATCAAATGAGGGAAGAAGAAGATGAACATGAGAGAGAGAAGATGAAGTTGTGGAGAGGTAACCCTCATCAAAAAGGATAGAGAAGAAACTTATAGAGGAAGGAAAGAGGCAAAGCACGGGTCAAAGGTCAACAAAGCCGGCTACAACACACCCTAAACCATAGGGGCGGACTAAGAGAACCGCAGGAGCGGCCTCTGGGTCACACAGGGGCGGATCAGGCATAATCCGTGCCCTCAGCACTCACTCTCTATAACTCATTAACTAAGGTTCTTACATCTCACCCCCCTTAAAAACAAGTTTCGTCCCGAAACTTGCAAAATCCCAATTCCTCTCAGACCCATATACCGAGGTATACTCTCTCTATCGGAGGTATCACATCTCCGTTCAAAAGGTCACAACCTATATCATTCTATAACCTCAAAACATGAACATGGAGGAATCATCAACTCCGGAAAATAGAGCCATAACGCTACGCCGAAGGCATAGAGGAACCACATCTCTTGCCTTACTCATATCACAGGCATTGGGGAAATACATCGCTTGCCAAATCATACTCATATACAACGCATGGAGGAATAACATCTCCAATGAAACTATGTCCATCAATGTAGCATGGAGGAAAGAACCATCTCCAGTTGAATCCTAATCGCACTCAGATAGCATGGAGGAAAGAACCATCTCCAACTATAATCATACATCACGCTAGCACACCAAGATCTAATAAGATCATATATTACATCATAGCTAGCATGGAATAAACACATCAAGGCATGTAAGCACATAAACACATAATCACATACTCACCAAAATAGCACTAAGATCTACTCATCGACCCTAGGTGCATCTATCTCAGCATAAAACTCTGGATAGTTCCTCTGGATACTATCTTCAGTCTCCCATGTAGCCTCCTTAGGTCCTCGTCTCGACCACTATATCCTCAACATAGGAATGTCCTTCGAACGCAAGCTTCTCATACCTCGCTCTAGGACTACAATCGGATGCTCAACAAAGGTGTGGTCCGGCTCAACCACTGAATCATCATAACTCACAATGTGCCTTGGATCTGGTATATACTCCCTCAGTTGAGAAATATAAAATACAGGGTGAACACCCTCTAACCTCGGAGGCAAAGCTAATCTGTAGGATGCCCTCCCAACTCTATCCAATATCTAAAAAGGACCGACATATCGGGGACTCAGCTTCCCCTTTATGCAAAAACGTCTGACGCCTCGCGTCAGAGATACTCTCAGCCAGACATGAACTCCTATTCTGAACTCTAGAGGCCGGCGCCTCTTGTCTACATATGACTTCTGGCAACTCTGTGCAGCCAGCATCCTCTCTTTAATCAGCACTACTCGAGCCATATCATCCTGAATCTGCTCTAGCGCTATCCCACTTATATTGTTAGGCTCATTCCAACATAATGGTGTACGGTATCTTTGTCCATACAGTGCCTCATATAGGGCCATCCCAATCGATGCATGACAACTGTTATTGTATGAGAACTCAACCAATAGGAGGTAATTAGACCATCCCTGTCCCCAATCCAACACACAAGCTTGCAGCATATCCTCAAGGGTCTGGATGGTCCTCTCTGACTAACCATTTGTCTGGGGCTGAAACGCAGTGGTGAAGTGCAGACTCGTCCCCAAAGTATTCTGAATCTGTTGCCAAAACCTTGAGGTAAATCTCCCATCTCGATCAGAGACGATCGTCCTCGGTATACCATGGAGTCTCACTGTCTGTCTAGTGTACTCCTCAGTCAATCTGCTCACTGGCCACGTCTCTCTGATAGGAATAAATGTGCAGTCTTCATCAGTCTATTAACAACAAACCAGATAGCATCAACACTCCTACTGGGCTTCAATCCAGTCACAAAATCCATGGAGACATCCTTATCAGGGTCGGGTAGTTCCCCAACCTCTGTTAGATCTCGCCCAACAGATCCGGTAGAACCTCTAAAGCGTATAATGGGCATCCTCATCAGGAAACTAGATGTCCAACCTTATCCAAGTTGGATCCCTCTGAATCTGAGACTGAACTATTAGTCTCGCAATCGCCTTCTCTCGAGGCGTCTTCCTACTCAGGGCGTCGGCAACAACGTTTGCCTTTCCTGGATGATACAGAATCTCAAGGTGAAAATCCTAGGTTAGCTCAAACCATCTACGCTGGCGGTTATTCAATTCCCGTTGCGTAAAACTATACTTCAGACTCTTATGGTTTGTGAAGATCTGACATATAGCACCATACAGGTAATGTCTCCAGATCTTCAAAGCATGAACTACCGCTGATAACTCCAGATCATGAGTCGGGTTGTTCTTCTCATACATCTTCAACTGTCGAGACACTTATACAATACCTCTGGCCCTCTGCATCAACACACATCTTAGCCAAGATTGAGACATCATCATACTACACGAAACCACTAGTGCCCTATGGTTGTGCTAACATAGGAGTAGAAGTCCATCTTCCTTCCGCTCCTCAATTGATAAGAATACGGCTCGGACTATACAAATCAAATAGTCTTCTTAATAGACAGATACATGATCGGGCTATCATATAAACTCCTCCACAGACAACGATAATATCTGGTTACTCCGAAAAGGCTACTTCAGAAAGTTATGAACTTTATCGACATTCGTCGGTATTATTCCAACTACAACAGTTATAATCCTTCTCGAAACAATCTAGATTCCTTCAACAGGTCACACGATCTCAAAAGGTCAGGTCACATATTCAAACTCGTACTTAACATACAACTCTTAATCTTACAAGACTCGTAAAATATTCTTCAATGTTCTGCGTGTCCCTCTCAACTCTGAGAGTACACTAGAATATCATCTA
This sequence comes from Fagopyrum esculentum, assembly GCA_033239045.1. Classification (NCBI taxonomy): domain Eukaryota; kingdom Viridiplantae; phylum Streptophyta; class Magnoliopsida; order Caryophyllales; family Polygonaceae; genus Fagopyrum; species Fagopyrum esculentum. The sequence goes on along the minus strand of BSUD01000008.1, from coordinate 6,132,177 downwards.
CAAAAACTCACTACAGCGGATCCATAAAGTCAATAAAACTTCGTTCCTTACCATATATGTGGCGGCATTTTCGTGAGCCCGAATGACATCACTACAAATCGTAGTGGCCATACCGAGTCCGAAATGCCGTTTTGGGCACATCCTATTCGCTCATTCTCATCTGGTGATACCCAGGTCTCCACTCTTATCTAGAAAACTCAGAAGTTCCTTGTGAAAAATCTATCAATTCATCCATGTGGGGTAATGAACACTCGTTCTTAATAATCATCTTACTTACTCTCGAAAATTCGCGCACAACCACAACATTCCTTCTTCCAAACGAAAACATGGATATGTTCAAAATCATTCAGATGCTCCAGCTCTAACTTGATGCCGGAATCCACGCTCTTCCATACCATAGACTAGATGGTATAACAAACATACTCACAAATCCTCGTGTTACCAAGACTCTTGATAACACGATTTATAGCACAGTTTTAGGTGCACATTTAAGTAGAATTCTCGCCCAATCATGCATTATCTAGCACTAGTCCAATGCGTTTTGCACTCAAAACATGTAATTTGTCGAGATAGACGTCTACACGGACTTGTGTACGTTTTGTAGGTATTTCGGGAAGTTTCGAGCTTAAACGAGGCGTTTGAGGGTCGCTCATTAAGAGGACATGTTTCCAAACTCATTGGAACGTAAGCCAAGAGCCAAAGAGGACTCTAGGAACCTTGCCAACACAGGCCATGCACCAAACCACAGCCTATTGATCCAAAACAAAGTTTCTGCACAGAATCACGGTTTCCTGGAGAATCACGGCCGTGGAAATGGCCATGGTTTTTGCCAGATTCTCGTGACAGCTGTGCCACGACTCTCATGGCCAGCTCATGAAGAAATTGGTTATAAAAGTGGTCCTTGAATGTTGTTAGAGGCAGCTGGGAATTGGGTGTAGTTTGGGAGCAGCTCACACATTCTCTATTGCTTTCACAAAAATATATTCCAAGAAGAAGAAAGGAGCCATTGCCATTGAAGAGGAGAGGAGAAGACACACTTAGCTCTTGTATTTTCAGATTTGTTTCTAGAAGTTTTTGAACTCTTGAACCTTCCTTTGGAAGGCTTGTAAGTCGTTCTAATTTCATCTTCAGATTTGGATAGTGTTTGAAGTTTATTTGTTCATCTTCTTTCTCTCATTTTTCTTGCAATGGAGGTCATGAATCTATGCTTGTTTGTTTTGATTTCCAATATGAATGTTGTAGGCTAGATTGATGTGATTCTAGGGTAAGGAAAGGATGGTTATGGCTAGATCTATGATAGACGGAACTAGATTTACCTTTGGATGATTCTTGTTTATGGACATAGCTACTGTTAGAAATCACGGGTAGTTCTTGAAGAACCACGGCCGTGGTTTCTGTAGAACGAACCGTGGTTCTTCCTGGTTCGAAGGATCTTACCTTAGGTTCATAAAGTTGTTGAAACCCTAAGTTTTTTTTTGCTGAGTTTAACCTACCCTAGGATGTCCTAGTGTAGCGACTAAGTGTTAGGAGAGACTTACCCGGTAATCCTTGCCCTTAGAATCTAGAATAGCAAAACCTTAGGTAGTGGTGAGCCTAATAAGCCGCCATTGGATTAATTGTGCTAGGAAAGTTGATTAGGACTTCCCTTTCCGAGACTTACCCGGTAATGAGAGGCAAGAGGAAACAAGGAGGGAGATTGAAGAGATTAGGCAAGCCCTTGTCCAAGGAGAGCTTAATCGCCGACAACCTCCACCACCTCCACCACAACCGCAGCCGGCGGCTAATGTTAGGGTTGTTCCCATTGCCATTGAAGAGCCACAAACCCTAGGGAGACGCATGGATCCGGCACAAAGAGCACACCGACCGGGTGTGAATCTAGGAGATCCCGCAACCCACAACTATGAGCTCCGCCCTCAAGTTCTACAAATGATCCGGCATAATCAATTTGGAAGGATGGAAGGAGAGTCTCCTCATCAACACTTGATGAATTATGAGATCTTGATGGAGACTCTTAGACCACCAAGATTGGAGAGCAACAACCATAAGCTAAGGGCCTTTTCCTTCTCTCTTAAGGACAAAGCCTTGGCTTGGTATCAATCTATTCCACAAGGGCGAGTTGGTACTTGGGAGGAGATGACAACCGAGTTCTTGACCAAGTTCTTCCCACCTTCCAAGACCACCGAGTTAAGGGGAAAGATCAATGCCTTCGTGATGAGGGATAGAGAGAGTTTGTTCAAGTCTTGGGAGAGATTCAAAGATCTCCTTCTAGATTGTCCGCACCATGGCATACCGAAGATTGAGCTATTAGAAATCTACTTCAAGGGGCTTGATGAAGATAGCCAATTCAAGCTTCAATCACTTTCCGGTGGGACATTTATGGAAAAACATGTGGATGATGCTTGGGAGTTTGTGGAGAAGCAAGCTCTAGTGATTGAGAAGTACTCTCATAGGAAGAGTGAAGGGAGAAAGGCGGGAGCATATGAGGTGAGCGAAGTCACCATGAGCAATTTCAAGCTTGACGCCATCAACAATGAGTTGAAGTCCTTGAGAGAGTTGTGCACTACCACCTTGAAGAGCCAAACAACTCCTCAAGCACCTCCACAAGCTAAGTTGTCTTCCAAGGAGGTGGATGTCAACTACATGGGAAGGGGCAACTTCAACAACTACCAAGGCCCAAGAAATTTCAACAACAACCGGCAATTCAACAATTACCGGCCGAACCACAACCATCCCGGATTTTCTTACTCAAACCCGGATGGAGCCTTGAACCCTCCCGCCTCCACAAGCACCATTCCACCACAAAGAGCTACACAAGAACCTCCACCCGGTTTTCCTCAACCTTCAAAAGATAGGACCGAAGTCATGTTTGAACAATTGCTAGGAAGATTGAGTGGACTTGAGAGCACCGTTACCTCAATTTCTAAGGCTCAAAAGGTCTTGGAAGCACAAGTCTTTCAAAAGGCGGGTGAGGCACATAGAGATCCGGGGAAGCTTCCCGGAAGAACCGAAGACAACCCAAGAGGCCAAGTTTTGGCTATCACGACAAGGAGTGGGTTGAGTATGAAGGATCCTTTGCCCAAAGACCAAGCTAAAGGGAAGCAAGTAGTGGTAGAAGAGGGAAGAAAGCAAGATGATGGAGGCAAGAGCAAGGATGTAGAGCCAACCTATGTAGCACCGCCTCCATACAAGCCACCACTACCGTTCCCACAATCAAGAGCAAGAGCTCGTTTGGACAATCACTTTGGTAAGTTCCTTGAACTAATGTCCAAGTTACATATTAACATTCCGTTCATGGATGCCATCTTAGGAATGCCGGCATACGGAAAGTTCTTGAAGGAAATACTCTCCAACAAAAGGAAGTTGGAGGAGTATGGGGAGATTAGGATGACCAAGAGATCCTCGGAGTTAATCCAAACAATGAAGGAAGCAATGCCTCCCAAGCTAAGGGATCCGGGCTCTTTTTGCGTCCCGATAGGAGTGGGAGATGTGAAATACGAGGCCCTTTGTGATCTTGGGGCAAGTGTAAGCATCATACCGCTTGCACTTAGCAACAAGGTCGGGTTAGGAGAGCCAAAGCCGGTCAAGATGACCCTCTATATGGCGGACCGTTCTATCACTCATCCAGTCGGGATTCTTGAAGACATTCCGGTGCAATTGGGAGGATTTTATGTGCCTATCGACTTTGTAGTGTTGGACATTCCGGCGGATTACCCGGTTCCCATCATCCTAGGAAGACCTTTCCTAGCCACATCCGGATGTTTAGTGGATTGCAAGAACGGGACTCTATCCTTCAACATTGGAGAGGAGAACATCAAGTTCAAGCTGTCCACAATGATGAAAGGGCCAACCCTTGATGAGGATATCTTCAACATAGTCGAGCAAGAAGAATCTAGAGAAATGGTGAGCTCGATTTTGATCAAGGATCCCTTGGAAAAGGTTCTCACCTTGAGTATGATGGAGGAAGACATTGAGGAGAATTGCAATGAAGAGATCAAAGCCTTGGAGGCGTTGGAAGAGGAGCCAAGGGTTGGATTTGAGAGCCATGAAGAAATTGTGAACAGCTGCAAGTTCCACGGCCGAGATTTAGGAACCACGGCCGTCAAACTCTCTGGACAACTCCGAGAAACAAGCCTGGAAGGAACCACGGCCGTGGAAGTTGAGCTAATCGTGATTCCAACCGTGGTTTCCTCTGAATCAGCTCTTAATGATGATCAAGCTTCTAGGAGCCAAGGGGAGTCTTCATTTGCTTTGGATTCATCTCATCCAATCTTATTTGGATCGACTTCAACCGAAAAAGGTCCTCCCTCACTTGAACTCAAACCCCTTCCCTCTCATTTAAAGTATGCATTCCTTGGTGATATTTCTACATATCCGGTGATTGTTAATGCATGCTTGAGTGATGATGAACTTGCTAAATTGCTACATGAATTGAAATTGCATAGGAAAGCCATTGGATATACTATTGATGATTTGGTTGGCATTAAGCCATCTTTGTGCATGCATAAGATAATGATGGAAGATAACCACAAACCCTCTATTGAACATCAAAGGAGATTGAACCCTATAATGAAAGAGGTGGTCAAAAATTAGATCATTAAGTTGCTAGATGCGGGAATTATCTACCCTATCTCGGATAGTAAGTGGGTTAGCCCCGTTCATGTAGTACCTAAGAAGGGTGGAATGACGGTAGTAACTAATGAGAACAATGAACTAATACCAACTAGGACGGTCACGGGATGGAGAATGTGTATAGATTATAGGAAATTGAACATGGCCTCTAGGAAAGATCATTTTCCCCTCCCCTTCATTGACCAAATGCTAGAAAGGTTGGCTCAACACTCTCACTTTTGCTATCTAGATGGGTATAGTGGATTTTTCCAAATCCCTATCCACCCCGATGACCAAGAGAAAACAACTTTTACATGTCCATGGGGTACATTTGCATATAGGAGAATGCCATTTGGGTTGTGTAATGCACCCGCCACCTTTCAAAGGTGTATGATGGCTATCTTTTCGGAATACATAGAAAATATCATGGAAGTGTTCATGGATGATTTCTCTGTTTATGGTTCTTCTTTTGATAATTGCTTGGCTAACTTGTCATTAGTATTGCAAAGATGTGAGGAGACAAATCTTGTCTTAAATTGGGAAAAATGCCACTTCATGGTAAGTGAAGGGATTGTGTTAGGACACTTGGTGTCTAACCGTGGCATTGAGGTTGATAGGGCTAAGATTGAAACGATAGAGAAGTTGCCACCACCTACCTCGGTGAAAGGGGTAAGGAGTTTCTTAGGGCACGCCGGTTTCTACCGGAGGTTCATCCAAGATTTCTCTAAAATTTCTAAGCCTCTCACTAACCTACTAATGAAAGATGTTGATTTTGTGTTTTCCAAAGATTGTCTTGAAGCGTTTTGTAGGTTGAAGAACGCCTTGATCTCCCCACCCATCATGCAACCTCCGGATTGGAGTTTACCGTTTGAGGTCATGTGCGATGCAAGTGATGTGGCCGTTGGGGCCGTTTTGGGGCAAAGGAAAGAAGGGCGCACTCATGTTATTTACTATGCTAGCAAGACGCTAGATGATGCCCAACTCAATTACGCTACTACCGAGAAGGAGTTGTTAGCGGTAGTGTATGCATTTGAGAAGTTCCGCTCGTACCTTGTTGGAGCGAAGGTCATAGTTTACACGGATCATGCGGCGATCCGTTATCTACTTACGAAGAAGGATGCCAAGCCAAGGTTGATTCGGTGGATCCTTCTTCTTCAAGAATTTGATTTGGAGATAAGAGATAAGAAAGGATCCGAGAACTCGGTGGTGGATCACCTTAGTAGACTCCCACCATTGGAGCTTGGGAAAGACAACATCCCGATAGATGATTCATTCCGGGACGAACAATTGCAATTGGTGGAAGAATGCTTATTCCAAGTGGCTAGAGGAAACGAACCGTGGTATGCCGACATTGTGAATTACTTAGTGTGTGAGGAGGTGCCTCCCGGACTAACGTATGCACAAAGGAAGAAGTTCTTCAACGATGTAAGGCATTACTATTGGAGCGAGCCACTTCTATTCAAGAGAGGCCCGGATGGGGTGCTTAGAAGATGCATACCCGAAGATGAAATGGAGAGTGTGATCCGGCATTGTCACTCCTTACCATGTGGAGGCCATGCTAGCTCACACAAAACATGTGCCAAGGTATTGCAATCCGGTTTTTATTGGCCTAACTTGTTTAGAGATGTGCAAGGTTTTGTAGCGGCATGTGATGCTTGCCAAAGAACGGGGAACATCTCAAGGAGAAATGAAATGCCCTTGAATAACATCCAAGAAGTTGAGATTTTTGATGTATGGGGTGTAGACTTCATGGGACCATTCCCTTCTTCATGTGGCAATCTATTCATCCTATTGGCGGTAGACTATGTGTCAAGATGGGTAGAGGCAATCGCCTCTCCTACGAATGATGCCAAGGTGGTGGTGCGGTTCTTTAACCGAGTGATCTTCCCTAGGTTTGGAACACCAAGGGTGATCATTAGTGATGGAGGGAAGCACTTCACAAATAGGAACTTTGGAGCACTTTTGGCTAAGTATGGGGTTACTCACAAAGTGGCAACACCCTACCACCCCCAAACTAGTGGCCAAGTGGAGATCTCCAACCGAGAGATCAAGGCCATCCTCGAGAAGACGGTGTCTAGGACAAGGAAGGATTGGGCCATGAAGCTCAATGACGCACTATGGGCATATAGAACCGCCTTCAAGACACCTATTGGCACCACTCCCTACAAGTTGGTCTATGGCAAGTCTTGCCATCTTCCGGTGGAAATGGAGCATAGAGCTTATTGGGCCATTAAGTGGCTAAATTTCGACCTCAAGGAAGCGGGAGAGAAGAGATTGCTTGATATCAATGCCCTTGAGGAGCTCCGGTTGGAAGCTTATGAGTATGCCCGGATTTACAAGGAGAGAACCAAAAGGTGGGATGACAAGAGGATCATTCCAAAGGAGTTGAGTGAAGGAGATCTTGTCCTTCTCTTCAACTCAAGGCTAAGACTCTTTCCCGGAAAGCTCAAATCAAGATGGACCGGGCCATATGTGGTGAAGAAGATCTTTCCCCATGGAGCTATTGAGATAGGAGGGGAGCATTGTGGAGATTTCAAAGTGAACGGGCATCGCTTGACGAAGTATATTCCGGGAGCCCCGGTAGACATGATTGCCCCGCTTCACCTTGCATAAACGCTCCCGAGTTTGGTCAAGCTAATGACCTTAAAGAAGCGCTTGGTGGGAGGCAACCCATCGGTAACATTTTTCCTTCATTTTAGCTTAGATTTTTCTGTTTTTGTGTGCTTTGTGTGTTTTGTCTATTTTATGTGTGCTAGAACATTAGTGGCATTGGAAGCCTCTCTTGGAAATGATGATGATGACACCCTCACCAATTATGGGTGGAGCGGACGCGGAACTTGGACGGCTAGCGGTGCCTAGCGCGGGTTTCAAAGCTTCAAGGATGCTTAGAGCTCCCTACCATGATTGAAAGGATCATCCAACATCAATCCTCTTGAGAATTCCCAAATACCGAAGAAAACCATTTTACATTGTGAGAACCTTCTTTCACTCCCTTTACTTGAATACCACATTGGGGACAATGTGTTTCTAAGTATGGGGTGGGGTTTGCATGATCCTTTGCATGATGAGCATCTAGGATAGTTTAATATTTGCACATGTCTTGCATTGTACACACTTAAATCGAAAATTCCATAAAAATCAGAAAATTTAAAAAAAAAATTTTTTTGTGCTTTCTAGGCTTGGATATGATCCTAATGATGAAAACTTGTCTTGTGATTGGCTATGAATGGCCTTATGTGTTGAATTGATAAATGCATATGTGGACTTGAACTACTTCTCTTGAATTCCATGAATGACTTGAGAGCATGATGATTGCCTAGAATGGATTGAGTATTGAAAATCAAAATTACATGATAGTTCTTGCATACCATCTAGGAATGAATAAGGCATTTCATCTTTCTCTACTTCTCATCTTGATCATGATTGCTTGAGCACCTCAATTGATATAAAATTTGACCTCCTTTTAAACCCATCCGGGAATAGGAGCATGCTAGTGTGTTTGAATGTGTAAAAAGCAAGTGCGAGGTGAAGATGTAATGAAAAGAATGTCGTGAATGGAATGCTGAAATTATTGTGGAAGTGTAGCCAAAATAGGTTTGGGGGCGTTGGTTTAAATGACAAGTAACTCGGTAAACTTCACATAATCGGGTGTTGGTGCCTTGCCAAAGTCAAATGAGCCAATAGCCCTAACGAGCTTTGGTATGTGTGCCCGGTGTGGATGCACCTCGAAAAAGAGAAAAAGCCCGAGGATGGCTAATCACCGAGGTTTCGGCTATTGTACACCAATGCCATTGTCTCAAAAATAAGTTAAAGAAAAAGAAAAGAAAGCAAGATAGGGAAAAATATGCACTTGGGGGAAGTTGATCGAGGACAAGGAGTGAAGTTAGTTCCATTCCCGGATTAGCATCACATACCTAGAAAATTCCCCTCCCCAATTGAAACGTTTCTTAACCTTTTATGTCACAAGCCCTTATGACCTACTTGCATGTTTGTAAGACTTAGTAATCTAGATTGGATAGACTCTTGATCTTCTTGACATCTCCGTCCTCCCAGCTCATGCATGTTTTTGAGTTAAGTACAATTGTCTTTCCATGACTTTATTGTTTGATATATAATTGCCTATTCAATTGCCATTGATCATGACTATGAAGGTGATCCAATAGTAGAAGCACAAAACCAAAAAGATTTTGCCATTTTTCTGCATACATAAATCATGTCATCTCTTAGTCTATAGTTGGGAATTTGCTCGGGGACGAGCAAACCTTAAGTATGGGGTATTTTGATAACACGATTTATAGCACAGTTTTAGGTGCACATTTAAGTAGAATTCTCGCCCAATCATGCATTATCTAGCACTAGTCCAATGCGTTTTGCACTCAAAACATGTAATTTGTCGAGATAGACGTCTACACGGACTTGTGTGCGTTTTGTAGGTATTTCGGGAAGTTTCGAGCTTAAACGAGGCGTTTGAGGGTCGCTCATTAAGAGGACATGTTTCCAAACTCATTGGAACGCAAGCCAAGAGCCAAAGAGGACTCTAGGAACCTTGCCAACACAGGCCATGCACCAAACCACAGCCTATTGATCCAAAACAAAGTTTCTGCACAGAATCACGGTTTCCTGGAGAATCACGGCCGTGGAAATGGCCGTGGTTTTTGCCAGATTCTCGTGACAGCTGTGCCACGACTCTCATGGCCAGCTCATGAAGAAATTGGTTATAAAAGTGGTCCTTGAATGTTGTTAGAGGCAGCTGGGAATTGGGGGTAGTTTGGGAGCAGCTCACACATTCTCTATTACTCTTGAACAAAATATATTCCAAGGAGAAGAAGGTTTTTCTAGGTAGGAAAGTGCAAGAAGAAGAAGAAAGGAGCCATTGCCATTGAAGAGGAGTGGAGAAGAAACACCTAACTCTTGTATTTCGGATTTATTTCTAGAAGTTTTTGAACTCTTGAACCTTCCTTTGGAAGGGTTGTAAGTCATCCTAAATTCAATCTTCAGATTTGGATTCTATTTGGAGTTTATTTGTTCATCTTCTTTCTCTTATTTCTCTTGCTATGGAGACCATGAATCTATGCTTGTTTGTTTTGAATCCCAATATGAATGTTGTAGGCTAGATTGATGTGATTCTAGGGTTAGGAAAGGAAGGTTATGGCTAGATCTATGATAGGATGAACTTAAATTTGCCTTTGGATGATTCTTGTTTATGGACGTAGCTACTGTTAGAAATCACGGGTAGTTCTTGAAGAACCACGGCCGTGGTTTCTGTAGAACGAACCGTGGTTCTTCCTGGTTCGAAGGATCTTACCTTAGGTTCATAAAGTTGTTGAAACCCTAAGTTTTTTTTGCTGAGTTTAACCTACCCTAGGATGTCCTAGTGTAGCGACTAAGTGTTAGGAGAGACTTACCCGGTAATCCTTGCCCTTAGAATCTAAAATAGCAAAACCTTAGGTAATGGTGAGCCTAATAAGCCGCCATTGGATTAAGTGTGCTAGGATAGTTGCTTAGAACTTCCCTTTCCGAGACTTACCCGGTAAGGATAGGTTGGACCTCTAGGTAATAATCCGGTTTGTGTTAAAATCCTATCCTTAGGTTCTTGGAGACTTAACCGGTAACGAGACCTTAGGTGTGGACTAGTTGGATCATGAGACTTACCCGGTAATTGATCCCATTTTAGAAACACTAAATCCCAGCATATCATTATCAATCCAAAGAATGAATATATAACTTAAGGTTTATGCCATAACCGAAATTTCCAACCCCTAGAATCCGTTCTCTTTCTCTCTTGATCACGCTTTGTTCGATTTGTTTATTTGTGCCGATTTTTCCGATTGAGTTTGATTTGATTGTTTGCATGAGTTTTTGATCCTTGATTTGATCATCTAAAAACCAACAAAAACAATTGGCAATTTTTCCCTTTCCTTGCCTAGATTAGACCTTGCTAAATTCAATCACAAATTAGTTCGATTTCACCATAGTCTTTGCGTTCGACCTTGGAGTACTTATCTTTCTACATACGTCCCGTACACTGCGGGTGCGCTAAGAATTAGGATAATTAAATCAAGTATAAATTTAAGGCTTATTGCGTGCACACTTTCTAGCGTAACAAGTTTTTGGGGGGTTTGCATGATCCTTTGCATGATGAGCATCTAGGATAGTTTAATATTTGCACATGTCTTGCATTGTACACACTTAAATCGAAAATTCCATAAAAATCAGAAAATTTAAAAAAAAAATTTTTTTGTGCTTTCTAGGCTTGGATATGATCCTAATGATGAAAACTTGTCTTGTGATTGGCTATGAATGGCCTTATGTGTTGAATTGATAAATGCATATGTGGACTTGAACTACTTCTCTTGAATTCCATGAATGACTTGAGAGCATGATGATTGCCTAGAATGGATTGAGTATTGAAAATCAAAATTACATGATAGTTCTTGCATACCATCTAGGAATGAATAAGGCATTTCATCTTTCTCTACTTCTCATCTTGATCATGATTGCTTGAGCACCTCAATTGATATAAAATTTGACCTCCTTTTAAACCCATCCGGGAATAGGAGCATGCTAGTGTGTTTGAATGTGTAAAAAGCAAGTGCGAGGTGAAGATGTAATGAAAAGAATGTCGTGAATGGAATGCTGAAATTATTGTGGAAGTGTAGCCAAAATAGGTTTGGGGGCGTTGGTTTAAATGACAAGTAACTCGGTAAACTTCACATAATCGGGTGTTGGTGCCTTGCCAAAGTCAAATGAGCCAATAGCCCTAACGAGCTTTGGTATGTGTGCCCGGTGTGGATGCACCTCGAAAAAGAGAAAAAGCCCGAGGATGGCTAATCACCGAGGTTTCGGCTATTGTACACCAATGCCATTGTCTCAAAAATAAGTTAAAGAAAAAGAAAAGAAAGCAAGATAGGGAAAAATATGCACTTGGGGGAAGTTGATCGAGGACAAGGAGTGAAGTTAGTTCCATTCCCGGATTAGCATCACATACCTAGAAAATTCCCCTCCCCAATTGAAACGTTTCTTAACCTTTTATGTCACAAGCCCTTATGACCTACTTGCATGTTTGTAAGACTTAGTAATCTAGATTGGATAGACTCTTGATCTTCTTGACATCTCCGTCCTCCCAGCTCATGCATGTTTTTGAGTTAAGTACAATTGTCTTTCCATGACTTTATTGTTTGATATATAATTGCCTATTCAATTGCCATTGATCATGACTATGAAGGTGATCCAATAGTAGAAGCACAAAACCAAAAAGATTTTGCCATTTTTCTGCATACATAAATCATGTCATCTCTTAGTCTATAGTTGGGAATTTGCTCGGGGACGAGCAAACCTTAAGTATGGGGTATTTTGATAACACGATTTATAGCTCAGTTTTAGGTGCACATTTAAGTAGAATTCTCGCCCAATCATGCATTATCTAGCACTAGTCCAATGCGTTTTGCACTCAAAACATGTAATTTGTCGAGATAGACGTCTACACGGACTTGTGTGCGTTTTGTAGGTATTTCGGGAAGTTTCGAGCTTAAACGAGGCGTTTGAGGGTCGCTCATTAAGAGGACATGTTTCCAAACTCATTGGAACGCAAGCCAAGAGCCAAAGAGGACTCTAGGAACCTTGCCAACACAGGCCATGCACCAAACCACAGCCTATTGATCCAAAACAAAGTTTCTGCACAGAATCACGGTTTCCTGGAGAATCACGGCCGTGGAAATGGCCGTGGTTTTTGCCAGATTCTCGTGACAGCTGTGCCACGACTCTCATGGCCAGCTCATGAAGAAATTGGTTATAAAAGTGGTCCTTGAATGTTGTTAGAGGCAGCTGGGAATTGGGGGTAGTTTGGGAGCAGCTCACACATTCTCTATTGCTTTCACAAAAATATATTCCAAGAAGAAGAAAGGAGCCATTGCCATTGAAGAGGAGAGGAGAAGACACACTTAGCTCTTGTATTTTCAGATTTGTTTCTAGAAGTTTTTGAACTCTTGAACCTTCCTTTGGAAGGCTTGTAAGTCGTTCTAATTTCATCTTCAGATTTGGATAGTGTTTGAAGTTTATTTGTTCATCTTCTTTCTCTCATTTTTCTTGCAATGGAGGTCATGAATCTATGCTTGTTTGTTTTGATTTCCAATATGAATGTTGTAGGCTAGATTGATGTGATTCTAGGGTAAGGAAAGGATGGTTATGGCTAGATCTATGATAGACGGAACTAGATTTACCTTTGGATGATTCTTGTTTATGGACATAGCTACTGTTAGAAATCACGGGTAGTTCTTGAAGAACCACGGCCGTGGTTTCTGTAGAACGAACCGTGGTTCTTCCTGGTTCGAAGGATCTTACCTTAGGTTCATAAAGTTGTTGAAACCCTAAGTTTTTTTTGCTGAGTTTAACCTACCCTAGGATGTCCTAGTGTAGCGACTAAGTGTTAGGAGAGACTTACCCGGTAATCCTTGCCCTTAGAATCTAGAATAGCAAAACCTTAGGTAGTGGTGAGCCTAATAAGCCGCCATTGGATTAATTGTGCTAGGAAAGTTGATTAGGACTTCCCTTTCCGAGACTTACCCGGTAAGGATAGGTTAGATCCCTAATTAAACGATCCGGTTTGTGTTAATTTCCTATCCTTAGGTTCTTAGAAACTTAACCGGTAATGAGACCTTAGGTGTGGATTAGTTGGATCATGAGACTTACCCGGTAATTGATCCCATTTTAGGAACACTTAATCCCAACACATCATAATTAATCCAAAGAATGAATAGATGACTTGAGTTTTATGCCATAACCGGAATTTCCAACCCCTAGAATCCGTCTTCCTTTTCTCTTGATCAATATCTTGTTCGATTTGTTTATTTGTGCCGATTTTCCGATTTAGTATTGATTGATTGTTTGCATGCACTTGACCCTTGAAGTGATCACCTAAACCAACCAATTAAATTGAGATTTTCTTCCTTTGTTTTCTCTTTTCTTTAGACTAGACCTTGCTAAATTCAATCACAACTTAGTTCGATTTCACCTTAGTCTTTGCGTTCGACCTTGGAGTACTTATCTTTCTACATACGTCCCGTACACTGCGGGTGCGCTAAGAATTAGGATAATTAAATCAAGTATAAATTTAAGGCTTATTGCGTGCACACTTTCTAGCGTAACAAGTTTTTGTTACGCTAGAAAACTTGTTACGCTAGAAAGTGTGCACGCAATAAGCCTTAAATTTATTTGTATAGTGTTTGAAGTTTATTCATCTTCTTTCTCTCATTTTTCTTGCAATGGAGGTCTTTCCCCGGCAACGGCGCCAAAAACTTGTTACGCTAGAAAGTGTGCACGCAATAAGCCTTAAATTTATACTTGATTTAATTATCCTAATTCTTAGCGCACCCGCAGTGTACGGGACGTATGTAGAAAGATAAGTACTCCAAGGTCGAACGCAAAGACTAAGGTGAAATCGAACTAAGTTGTGATTGAATTTAGCAAGGTCTAGTCTAAAGAAAAGAGAAAACAAAGGAAGAAAATCTCAATTTAATTGGTTGGTTTAGGTGATCACTTCAAGGGTCAAATGCATGCAAACAATCAATCAATACTAAATCGGAAAATCGGCACAAATAAACAAATCGAACAAGATATTGATCAAGAGAAAAGGAAGACGGATTCTAGGGGTTGGAAATTCCGGTTATGGCATAAAACTCAAGTCATCTATTCATTCTTTGGATTAATTATGATGTGTTGGGATTAAGTGTTCCTAAAATGGGATCAATTACCGGGTAAGTCTCATGATCCAACTAATCCACACCTAAGGTCTCATTACCGGTTAAGTTTCTAAGAACCTAAGGATAGGAAATTAACACAAACCGGATCGTTTAATTAGGGATCTAACCTATCCTTACCGGGTAAGTCTCGGAAAGGGAAGTCCTAATCAACTTTCCTAGCACAATTAATCCAATGGCGGCTTATTAGGCTCACCACTACCTAAGGTTTTGCTATTCTAGATTCTAAGGGCAAGGATTACCGGGTAAGTCTCTCCTAACACTTAGTCGCTACACTAGGACATCCTAGGGTAGGTTAAACTCAGCAAAAAAAAAACTTAGGGTTTCAACAACTTTATGAACCTAAGGTAAGATCCTTCGAACCAGGAAGAACCACGGTTTGTTCTACAGAAACCACGGCCGTGGTTCTTCAAGAACTACCCGTGATTTCTAACAGTAGTTATGTCCATAAACAAGAATCATCCAAAGGTAAATCTAGTTCCGTCTATCATAGATCTAGCCATAACCATCCTTTCCTTACCCTAGAATCACATTAATCTAGCCTACAACATTCATATTGGAAATCAAAACAAACAAGCATAGATTCATGACCTCCATTGCAAGAAAAATGAGAGAAAGAAGATGAACAAATAAACTTCAAACACTATCCAAATCTGAAGATGAAATTAGAACGACTTACAAGCCTTCCAAAGGAAGGTTCAAGAGTTCAAAAACTTCTAGAAACAAATCTGAAAATACAAGAGCTAAGTGTGTCTTCTCCTCTCCTCTTCAATGGCAATGGCTCCTTTCTTCTTCTTGGAATATATTTTTGTGAAAGCAATAGAGAATGTGTGAGCTGCTCCCAAACTACCCCCAATTCCCAGCTGCCTCTAACAACATTCAAGGACCACTTTTATAACCAATTTCTTCATGAGCTGGCCATGAGAGTCGTGGCACAGCTGTCACGAGAATCTGGCAAAAACCATGGCCATTTCCACGGCCGTGATTCTCCAGGAAACCGTGATTCTGTGCAGAAACTTTGTTTTGGATCAATAGGCTGTGGTTTGGTGCATGGCCTGTGTTGGCAAGGTTCCTAGAGTCCTCTTTGGCTCTTGGCTTGCGTTCCAATGAGTTTGGAAACATGTCCTCTTAATGAGCGACCCTCAAACGCCTCGTTTAAGCTCGAAACTTCCCGAAATACCTACAAAACGCACACAAGTCCGTGTAGACGTCTATCTCGACAAATTACATGTTTTGAGTGCAAAACGCATTGGACTAGTGCTAGATAATGCATGATTGGGCGAGAATTCTACTTAAATGTGCACCTAAAACTGTGCTATAAATCGTGTTATCAACTCTCGTATTCCTCATTACATACATTAGAAGGCCTCATAGGCTCACGCAATCAACCTCGTTGCTGATAACTTTACACATCCTTCAAGATCTCTATCACAAGAAAGGTCACAATCTAATCCATCATATTAGTGGTCAATATGGTCCAGCTATCATAGTTCAAACTACACTTATAGCGATCTACTCGATCCACTACTTCCTCACGTTCAAAGACATAACAAAGATGTCTACAAGAGAAAATCACAAGTCCTGATCTAACTGGGCTAACACACATCTCGCGGGTACCTCTGACCCCAAAACAACTGAGTAACCCTAAGTAAAGGGTACTCCCTATATCACATCTAAACCCACGTTCAACACATACATCCAAAAGGAGGGCATAACACCAGCACCAAAAGAACTCAAAAAGGTAAACAATTACTAAGAATGGTACCAGAAAACAACTAACGTTAACAACTTCACTACACCTTACCGCTCATAACTCAAGTCTACACTCTTCAGGTATCACTGACGTCATCTTCATGATCTCTGCCTCTACTCCATCTACACCGGAAAGAGGAGAGTCCAACTGAGAAGGAACACTGCCTTGCTGACAAAAGGGAGCCGAATGGCCTAGTTCACCACATGTGAAGCAAGCTATCGGTGCTAAAGAACACTTAGAGCGCAAATGGCCTGGATCACCACAGTTGAAACACGGTCGTCCCGTCTTCACAACCTGTGGGGCTGAAGGGAAACTCGATCTTCTTCGTTCAGCCTTAGTAACCTTAGCATGGGAGGAAACTTGTTGATGCGGTATCTTGTTTTGTCGACGGAAAATCGATCGATGTCCGATTGTACCACAAGTAAACCACGTCACTAAAGGTCTCTTTCACTTCGGTCGTAGGTGTCCAGTCTCTCCACAGTTGAAACAAGATCTCATCCCACCAGAAGTCCATGTGGACAAGGGATCACTCGAACGTCCATGTGCCAGACTCTGTCTAACACCTTGAAGGATCTGCTTCATCACTTACTAGTTCAATTCGTTGTTCCTTCTTTGATCTGGAAGTTTTAGTAGGTCTCACTGATGATGGTAAACCCAAGATAGGTCTACCTGCTCTTGCAACTTCTTGTACTTGGCGTATATATTCTCGAAACTCGGGTCCACTCATCGAGACGTAATCAGTCTTCTTAGGCTTGTTCTCTGCTATAGGCGAAACAACATCAGAAACTAGTCCTTGACCTACCACTACTGGAGGAAGAGGTGATCTACCTCTACCCCATCCTTCTACAAATGTTACTCTAGTCTCAGCCATCTGAGGGGTATACACACCTAACTTATAAGGCTATATATATATATATATATATATATATATATATAACACATCCACATACAATCCATAATACATATATATACATAATTATAATGCTGAAATCCACGGAAGAGGTGACGACTTCTCGTACATTCTATCCCAAAACAACAACTTTAAAACCAAAATCTTTTGAAAACGTCAGACCCCTTTCGGGTTCCGTTTATTTTATCCATCCGACCTCATTGCAGGTAGCAAGTGCCTTTGTTGTCAACCTAAGGCTTTGATACCAACTCTGTAACACCCCATATCCGCGGGATTCGGGATGCCACATTAGGCTAGGATCTCATAGTGGATCTTGACCCTAGCCTGACAACAAGTTCACTGGATCTTACAACATAGCACTGCTAGATATAAAACAAATACATAAAGCTGTATAAACTGTACAACCAAAAAGGTAAACAAGATCATAGCCGAGTATCAAACATAACCCTCACACAGGAAGTATACAAAACATCATCCTCACGCAGGAGGGAAACATAAACAACCCAAAAGCCATAACCCCCTAATATACAAGAGTCCTCGGTCTGTCACCCTGTCAGATCACTCAGCAGCTCGTCTATCCTGCAAGGCATCTACAACATAGTATGAAACCATTAGCTAACCATACATATACAAGGTAATGCATAAGCACAAGCACAATCATGAAAGATAAACACATCAGCGCGCTATCACACATTTACCCATCTTATTATCTTCATATAATAGTCATTCACTCAAATCGTAAATATATAGATAGATGAAACTATGTGACACGAGGAACGTATCATCCTCGCCTCTGGGTCTGCTAGCCATTTGGAAGTAGTGTCGGTCACACAACCCGTATACCCTATGAGAGTGGATTGCCCCCTTCCTGTATACTAGGTAGCATGACGTTAGAGAACCTCCCAAACTCCACGGTAGGATGAAAGGGAAAGGTTATCACAGCCACGCATATGGGGCAATAAATAAAACATAGGTCGGTAATAATCAACATCACATACTATCATATCAAGCATATAACACACATACCACTCACGCAAACACCCAATATAAGGATGGTAGCTAAGTAAGTCCTACGGACTTACCTCAACCTCGTAAAACACTCTACCACGATCAACCTCCAATCCTGAGAGGGACACTTCCTAATAACAAGGCATACAAATATATCAATCTTTTATCAATCAAAGGGGTCACACCTAGACCCAAGGGATCCATATGATCATCCTCAACCTAAACATCACAACCTATAATCCTCAAAAGCCATTCAAGGCATAACATAATCATAACATCCTCAACACACTCTCCTTTATATCTAGCATAGTACTACACACTCACACTAGGAACGGAAGAGGCAATGCCATCCATAGGCAAGCCTAGAATCAAGACACACCTGCAGAACCAAGTGCAAACTCAAGAAGGTACAGGTGGCCGCAAGGGCGGCTGGAAGGTCGCGCAGGGGCGGCTGTCAGCCGGCGCTGGGGCGCTCCAAGGTGGTGCAGGGGCGGCTGGTGTGCAAAGGGCACACTATCAGCTTCTCCTTGCTTCTTCACTCGATCTCTTCACTCCTTCAGCCAACGCCCAAACACATACATATGCATACATATATACATCAAATGAAGCCAATCAAGGCTTCCACAAGATCAAACTTGTGGAACCTAAGCTATGGATGAAGAAAAGAAGGAAAGAATGAAGAAAGAAGAAAGATAAGAAGAGATGGAGGAAGGGCTCACCAAGATGAACCCTAACAGAGGAAGAACACCATTAACAACCTCAAGGCTGGCTCCACAAAGGCACATAAACCACAACAAACATCATCCAACATCAAAGCCACAACAAAACTCACACAAACTCAACAAAGATTCAAGAAGATCAAGAAAGAGATCAAAGGAGGGAAGAAGAAGAAGAAGATGATGAACGTGAGGGAGAGAAGATGAAGTTCTGGAGAGGTAACCCTTATTAGAAAAGAGAGAGAAGAAGCTTATAGAGGAATGAAAGAGGCAAAACACGGGTCAAAGGTTAATAAAGCCGGCTGTAGCACACCCTAAATCGCAGGGTCGGCTCAAGGAGGCGCAAGGGCGGACCAAGAGAACCGCAGGGGCGGCCTCTAGGTCATGCAGGGGCGGATCAGGCATATTCCGTGCCCTCAGCACTCACTCTCTACAACTCAGCAACTAAGGTTCTTACACTCAAGACCCATCAGGACTAATGCACACGTTCCTCATTCATTTCCGTTGTTAGAATAGACTTCCAAGTGCATTCACATCCCACACACTTTTTGCATCCTCTCACATGAAAATAGCCTTCCAATTCGTCCCAGTATTTCTCCAACTTGGAAAAGTAGGTTGCCACATTATCTCCTTTCTTAATACACCTGACAAGTTCATATTTTGGTTGGTGTATCCTTGTCCCATTGCTTACTGAAAAATCGCTGCTTCATGTCATCCCACAACTCCTGCACGAACTCAAAGTACGTCATTGTTGACTTTAAGGAGGGATCCATTGATCATCAACCAACCGATAAGCATGGAATTCACACTTTTTCATTTTCGGTATTTGCCGGCAGCCTCAAGCTTTTTTATGGTGCCATCAATAAATTCATTTTTCCTTTTCGCATGTAAGGCATTGCAAAAGCATAACTCCCATTCAGGATAATTATCCCCTTTGAGAGTAACTGAGCATATGTTCAACCCCGGGTGATCAGAGGGGTGCACATAATATGGTGAATCTGTGTCCAGCATGGGCTTCCTTGCCGCCTCAACGGCAGCACTTACGGCGGCAGCAATGGTAGCAGCTTGTACAGAATCCTCCCTTCTTGGTTTATTAGTTATGTTTCCTTCCCCAGACACGGCGTCGAGTGGTAGATGACTCGACTAGATTGCGCGCGATCTCGAGAGTGAGACAACGTGGTGGAGTCTTGTCGCCGGCGACAAAACTTCTCCTGGATTTGGTGGCGGAGAACAGTGGTAGATAACTAGGACACTAACGGAAATTTTTAGAATTTAGGTTTAGGGTTTATTGCTCTGATACCATGTGAAACTTATGAACGCAAAAGCTTGCTATTCTCATTAACATAACCAATATTTATGCAAACAGGAAGATAAACTAGTTACCTAAGATATATACATAAATATATCTTATCTCCTCTAATAAGAACCTAAGACCACAAGAGGAGAATATCGAGAAAAAATATAACACCGTGACACGCATATGGCTACGAGGGACGATTTTATCTTCTTTTTTTTTCTGAACGAAATTTCATTCAAATTGAATGTTACTAAACATGCACACATACAAAGTTGTTAATAAACACACATCCAAATTATATCTTTTGAAACAACGATTATAACCACAACTCCGACTATAAATCATAATTTTTGAGGAAGGGTTTATTTAAAAAAAAAAAGATGATTAATTGCCTGGGTGTGTGTGACTGCCTGATCTACTTTTGCTTTAACTTTTGTTGCTTTAACCATTCGTTGTCACCCTTTCGATCAAGCCACCAATTCAAAAGTGATATCACAAACCCTATCCCCATTTACGCCAACACATTTCTTCAGTTACACTGTACAAACTCACTACTGTATCCGCTTTCTCCCATTTCGAAATATCCCCCAACTTTTTCTAAATCAATGTCTTCAATCAATTTTCCTACTTTCATTTCCGGGGTTGCTATTCGATCAGACATGAAAGACAGCACGGACGTAATCCAACCGTGCCTCCCGGGCACAGTCCGGATGGGCCTCCGGGGCGCAGTGTGGCTGCGCCTCTGGGGCGGATTATGACTGTGCACCGAAATCAGGTTATAGTTACGCCCCGTTGCCAGTTCATTTGATTTCTTTGAAAAAACAAATGATCTGAATTTGGATGTTGATTCTAGCAGTGAAGAAGTTGCCAATGGGTGTCGAGAGAAACAAATGGCAATGGGTATCAATTGCAGTAGTGAACCTTTGATTTCTTTGACAAAAACAAATGGCAAATGATGAACATTTGCACAGAAATATTTGAGTGATACCCTAAACGACGATGTTGATTCTAGCAGTGAAGAAGTTGTCAATTAGTGTCGACAAATGAACTGAATTTGGATTTCAATTTGTTTTAATAACAGTGCAAAGGCTTTGACAAAGATCAATTGAATGATTGATTAAGATAAATCTCTTATTTATAAGTTGAAAACAATCGATACATTCACACCAACCTGCAAACTCAACAAAGAACAACAACGAAGAAATGATGTGATAATTTCAGACATCAGGTTCGAGGCGGGGCGGCGGCTACTGGAGGCGGGGCGGTGGCTACCGGAGGCGGGGCGGTGGCTACCGGAGGCGAGGCGGCGGCTACTGGTGCGAGGCGAAGCGAGGTGGTGGCTATTGTGAGAGAACAACGAAGAAGACGATTTACCTGGCTGCTGCTGCGTGCGAGAACCCTCGTTTGGGGCGCATGCCCATTACTCTTGCGCCCCATACCCGCATTTCAACTTCGCCCCATTTGCATATTCGGTCCCCGCCTCGTTGTCGTAATCAGTTTCCGCTCCGTAAACGCGATCCGGTTAGGCTGCCTCGATTGTAATTTTGCGTCTGATCGGATAAAATCACTCTTCATTTCATTTCATTTCCAACACACTTACAAGAATTCGAGCATTGCTCCAACGTACCAAAATGCAACTGTGGTACGTGACGAACCAAACTTGGAACGTAGATACATAACCAACATTGTAGGCAAACTTAGCTCGTGTTCAACTCATTTAAAATTGAATCGCAAGTACTCATCTAATATGATTAGTAAACAAGCTCAATGCGAGTTTTTTCCGATCATAGTCCAAACTACGTCGTACCCATGTAAAGATTAACCCATCTAATCATCATTATGGTTTCTATTCAACTCAAACATACTGAGTTTTGATATGTTATCTTCGGCTCGTTTAAAATCGAGTCGAGCCAAAAAAAAGTGTGCATATCCTTGCTTGTTTAGTGAATCAACATTTTCAACTCTCATATAATAGCCTTAATTTGAGTAGATTAGCAAGAGACCATAATCCATTTCATCAAACTCCATATTACAAGAAATGGGCTAAAAAAAAAAGGAAAGAGAAAGCTCAAAGTCGATCTATATCTACAAACATTGAGATTTGAAGGTGTATACCGAAACAATTTCTTCGTATCCTCCCCACCAAATAAAGCTCTCCATGAAAAACACACATTAAAGCTAAAAAAAAAAAAAAAGAAGATCAAGGAAGATTAGTGGTCTCATAAACAGGAAGTTCTTCATTTCCAATGATGGATAGATGATCAAGTTCGAACAAATCGGAGCTAGAGCAAGTAGAATCATCGGTGGCATTATCCTCCTTGGTCGTCTTGTGATAGTAGCTCTTGAAAATATCAATGGCAGCTACACGAGGAGTATAATCGTCATTATGGATCCTCCTGAGCTCCTCGTACCTCTTGGTCAAACCCTCCCTCCCCATTTGGGGCCCACAGACGTCGTCTTCTAGGGCAAACTTGACGCTCCGCTTACAAGGGAATGCAGCCTTGCTCGAGACTCCAGTTGATTGGATTTGGTTCGAACAATTTTTATTTTTTTGCTTCTTCTTTGATTCCTTGAGGAAGAGAGAGTTGATGTACTTGGCAAGCTTCATGCCCGGAGAAATGGGCTGTTTCAGACTCCTTAATTGGCTGTAGATTTTGAGCGCTCTGGATGACGACGACGATGACTTGTTGGTGGGGCACTCTTCATCTTCACTTATTTCCTCGGTCAATTTTGCTTTGATCTTGGTCTTCACCGGTCTAGGAGCCCTTGGAGGACCGAAACACGAACCTCTGGGTTTAGATGATCCGTTGAACGATGGAGTCTCGGTTTCCGAGAACCCGCCGAAACTGGAGTCGGAGGAGCTGACGGAGGTGGAGCTGAAGAAACTATCAGGATCATCGTCGGCCGTCGGAACCACCGGAGGAGACTCCCGTTTACGAGGAGGTGGAGGGGGCTCAACGGGCGTCGTCGGGAATGAGGAGTTTTTTCCGGCGGGTATGTCCATCCATTTGTCGACCCGGCGAGCGCGGCGGAGGGTGGTTTCGCCGTCGATGGAGAGGTAGATCTGGTTGAGGAGAGAGGAGGAGAAAGTGGTTTTGTGGTTGGGGTCTTTGTTAGACATTTCTACGAACAGGTGGAGTGCGGTGGCTACGTAGTTATAAAATGAGAGGCTCTTCTACATTTCCATGGCTATGGGTTTTAAAATAGCGAAGCCTTCGCGTGCATGTTTACGCTTCTAATTAACTACTATAATTCTTTCAAGAATTGCAATTTGGGCCCCCCTACTGCTTTATATTATTTTGGAAAACTATTAAGGGTATCTTGTTCACAAAATAAAAAGTTAGTATCTTTTTTTTAACATTATTTTTCGAAATATCAGAATATGATACAAAATCTCTGTAATATGTATTTTTATTCCCCGTCAATTATTTATGGTAGGGGTGCCAAGGGAGAGGCAATTTCCAGTTTGTCAAATTTGCGTCATCTTATTTTCCATTTTAAGAGGTTTTTTATATTGACTTTTATTTTTTGCTACCAAACTAGGAATCTAAACTGTCGTGTTAGAAAATCCAATAGACATAACTCGAATCACATTATTATATTTGTGGATGAATGGTGTGTTTATTCATGCATGTTATATACGGTAAGAAAGAATTGAAATAGAAGGCAAAATTGAAATTTTATGTCTTTCTTCTTTAGACGTTTGTACATATATGCACATGTAGAGGATCTGCACAATCAAAACTATCCCAAGTAATTGTTAACCGTATCTCGAAGATACAAACATGTCAACAAAATATCTTAACAAAGGAAACTTCTCCTTAAGTTGGCGTAAGAATATCATGAATATTCAACTTCTTGCGGAGTAAGTATTAAAATAGTTTTTGGTCAAGTGCGGCACCTGAATATGATCTCGGATAATGTGACAACGTACTTAAGAACCGGTAGCTGAAATAAATAAGTTAAAAGATACTCTAGAAGGGGGTTGAATAGAGTATGAGAACTTTTCGCAAACCAAATCTCAAGGCCTTGAAACTCCTTCCAAGGGTCTTGATGTCAATCTGTGCTCTTAGTGAAACTTTGATTTCAAGGGCTTTGAAACAACTTTCAAGGGTCTTGACTTCGTGCTCCTGCAAAAACAAAGTTCGTCACAATAGCAAAATATAGTGCGGAATGTAAAAGATTGACACGAGGATATGTTTATGAAGTTCTGCTCTAAATAGCCTACTCTCCATCCCAGGGTATAGCCTTAGGATCTAACTATCTATTATCAGCTTTAAAGAGTCCTAGATACAAACTAGAAGAAATCCCCTTCTTCTCTCACTGTAGCCAATGCTACGATCTAACTCCAACTCTCAACCTAACTATAATAGCCTAGTTACTTCGCAGAGTAACACACACTCTAGTATAACACTATGTAGATCTTCCAATGGAGCTCTTGTGTTTTCTCTCTCTAAGGGGATAAAGCTTTTGCGTAAATGAGAGAAAGAAAAACAATGAAGAAGATGTTTAGGTTGCTTGAAGACGTAAAGATGTTTTCCGTATATGCTTGTGTGTCTTTTCTTCTTCAACCATCATCTTCATTTATACTCTTCTATGGAGAGGTCTTCTAGCCGTTGGAGAGATGACCGTTTGAAGATGAATCTTCTTCTCCATGAAGATCACTTCCTGTTTCGAGATAAGGTAGACGTTGCAAATCTTTAACTCTTGAGAACACGAAGAGTCCTTAGCTCCTTAATCTTATCGTTCTCTGTTGAACTGAAAGAGAAGATATTTTGTCGCTTTTCTATTTTAGAAAATCTTCTGAAAATATTCTCTAATCTTCGGTTGAGATCTTCAGTTGAAATCTCCGGTTGAAAAGATATTCCCTTAAATCTTTCTGTTGAGTGAATCCTTGTTTCGTGCAATTATATAACTCCAAGGCCTTTGAGATCGTCCCTTTGTAACGCTATCTTCCTTTTGTCCTTGAGTGATATTTCAAGGCCCTTGAAGTCTATATCAAGGCCCTTGACATTCGATAAGACCTACATTGAATTCAAACCAACCAAGCATCTAGAATATAATCAATACATTGTTAGTATATCCAACTACTACATTTGTGTTAAATCTTCCATCATCAACACCTATAAAACATTAGAAACAAGGTGGAGTTTTCAATCTCCCCCTTGATGGAATACAATACAAATGTTTTATCGTACCTGCATTTGTTAGTTTAGCATTGCAAATGAAAATCAAAACTAAAATGCAGAATGTAGTATATCGAATGTCGGATCATTCATTTCTCCCCTTTTGTCTTTCAACAAGGGAGAAAAAATAGTCAAAACACGGGAGTTTTAAACACGATTACAGACCCAAAAGAGTATTTTCACAAACCACATAAAAAGATTTCTAGAAAACCAGTCAACTCAATTCTCCTCATAGAACTTCCTCTTTCTTTTGGATGAAGATTTCTTATAGCGCCAATCATCCATTTCAGCTGCCAAACATCTTCTCTTTTCTTCAGCTCTTCTCTACTTAACTACTTCATACTCAACTGTTGGCAAAAACATTGGCTCAACATGAGTTGGATACATAATTGATTTATTTGGTACACGCCTTTTACAATTCATAAGCACATTCTCAACTTTCTCTTGAGTATGTTGAGCTACATCTTCAGGCATGGGTAAAATGCTTCCCATTGTAGTCAGTGTAAGAACATTCATCAAATACATTTCATTTACTTTAGCATTTATGGTAGCTAGCAACTCAAAATTTTTATCCATTCTCCTCTTGGTGTCAAATTAAAAATCAGATAATTCACGACTGAGACAGGCTATTTCTTTTTCACAACCTTCTAACCTGATTTTTGGAGTAGGAGAAGGCTTAGCTTCTTCAGTTGGATTTTGAGTAGTTCCTTTTCCTTTTAAAGTCCATGTTCCTGCAAGAGTTTTCTCAATCCCCAAACGTTCTAAGCAGTTCTCATCAATTTTGCCAGAAATAGACTGTCTTTCCTCAGAGGATGTGTCAATTTTATAATAATCAAAGACCTTAGGTAGTAAATTTCCATAAGGTAGAGGAATAAGTCTCTTAGAATTGACAGAATGTATCATATGTTTGAAAATCAGATTAGGCACATCTATGTCCAAATCAGACATAAGCAGATGAATTAATTGTAGAGATTGATCAGTCAGCAGCTCTCTTGAGTTTGCACGAGGAACAACACATCGAACTAGTATAGTAAACACTATTTTAGCCTCTAAGGTTAGAGATGTATGAGTAAGTTGACGTGAGGTTGAATTCGGAACTAGAAATTTCTCCTTAGCAATACGAACACTCTCTGATCTTGAAGGATGGTTGAATACAACATCTGTAGGAATTCCAAAAATCTCACTTAAAATAGAAGAAGTGAGTGAAATCGGAGTACCTTTTAACTGAAGATTCAAGAGTGATACATCCTTTGTCCCTTTTTGTGGTGAGATTAACATAGAATAGTCTCGTGAGTCATGGAAAAGCAAAATCTCCAGGGTTTAGAACCTTCCAGATAATTGAACTTTTTAGCTTGTCTGTGCAGGGAATCTTAAGAGTGTCGAGAAAATCAGTGTCCACTAGATCACACATTAGAGCGGTCGATTGTGAAACCCATCAAGCCAAGATCAAGAAGCTTGAAAATTAATGAACCATGATGAGGGAAGACCAGTCGTCTGAGATGTATCTAGATCCTCAGAAGATTTTTCTTCTTTAGCAATTGAAGGACTCTGAACGACTTTCTTTTTGGGAGTTTGAGGAGTAGATTTCTTGCTTCTGGGTGCCATGAGGGAAGATTGAGAGTGAAATTAAGGGATTTTGAAATAGGGTTTCTTGTGAAAGAATGAAAAAGATAGAAAAAGTAGGTCCTTTTTAACAGGGAAATAACAAGATCTTGAGAAAATCAAGCTTTTTAAAAGACCAATTTTAATACCAATAAAACAACAACAAATCTTTTTCAAAATTTCAAACAAAATATTTATAAAAATATTTTAATAATTGAAATATCTAAAAGATATTAATTCTTAAAAGATCCATAAATTTAATATACCCTGTGAAAAATGTTTCAAGGCCCTTGAATTTCATTTCAAGGCCCTTGAAAACATTAATTGGGTTGCATGTATAGGAACAATTAAACTCGTATACTCCCCCTACGTTAATGCTTCATTGTTCAACATACCAAGCTCCAATCTAATAAAATTAAATTATTCCTCAGGAAGAGGCTTGGTAAAGATATCTGCAAGCTGCAAGTTAGTTGAGATAAAAGAGATCGAAACATCACCTTTCTCAACATGATCACGTAGGAAGTGATGCCTTACATCAATATGCTTAGTCCTTGAATGCTGCACAGGATTTTTGGTTATAGAAATAGCACTAGTATTATCACATTTTATAGGAATGCCTTTCAAGTCAAAGCCAAGGTCACGAAGTTGTTGAGCAATCCAAAGAATTTGTGCACAACAGGCTCCTGCAACTATATATTCAGCTTCAGTTATGGATAGGGCAACAAAGTTTTGCTTCTTGGAGTGCCAACTAATTAGGGATGACCCTAAGACTTGACAACATCCAAAAGTACTTTTTCTATCGACCTTATAACCTGCAAAGTCCGCATCTGAATAGCCAACAAGATGAAACGAGCTTTGACGCTGGTACCATAACCCTAGATCCTTAGTGCCATTGAGATACCGAAAAATTCTTTTCACAACTATCAAGTGTAACTCTTTAGGATCAGCTTGAAATCTTGCACACATGCACACGCTAAACATAATGTTAGGACGACTAACAGTTAGATACAACAATAAACCGATCATACCTCGATACTCCTTTTGTACTACACTTTTGCCATTCTTGTCATGATCTAGCGAAAGTGTTGAACTCATAGGAGTCTTTCCAACCTTAGATTGATCCATTTTGTACTTCTTAAGCAAGTCTTTAGTATACTTGCTTTGATTGAAAAAAATTCCTTTCTTTGCTTGTGTAACTTGAAGTCCAAGAAAGATATTTAGCTCTCCCATTAAGCTCATTTCAAATTCCCTGCATGTAATATCTGAAAATTCCTTGCAAAGGGTATCATTAGTAGCACCGAATAATATATCATCAACATAGATTTGCACTACTTAAATGTCGTTGCCTCTAGTTTTGATAAACAATGTTTTATCAATCAAACCTCTTTTGAAATTGTTTTCAAGAAGATATTAGATAATCTTTCATACCAAGCTCGAGGAGATTGCTTAAGACCATAGAGAGCTTTGTCTAGTTTAAAAACATGATCGGAAAATTCATCATTTTCAAAACCAGGAGGTTGAGCAACGTAGACTTCTTCTTCTAAAAGCCGTTTAGAAAAACACATTTTACATCCATTTGAAAAAGTTTTATGCTCATAAAAGATGCAAATGCAAGTAGCATACGTATGGCTTCTAACCTGGCAACTGGAGCAAAAGTCTCCTCATAATCAATATCTTCTTCTTGGTTATCGCCTTGTGCTAGAAGTCGTGCTTTATTTCGTATGACTTTGCCACTTTCATCCAATTCGTTTCAAAAGACCCATTTCGTGCCAATAACTGATTGATTTTTTGGTCTTGAAGCAAGAGTCCATACCTTGTTCCTCTCAAATTCATTCAATCTTTGCATGGGAATGATCCAATGAGGTTCTTGAAGAGCTTGAACGTAGTTCTTTGGCTCGACAAGAGATACAAAAGCGGAGAAGACACATAGATTGTTCACTTTAGATCTAGTTTGAACTCCAGCATTTGGATTTGAGATCACATTCTCTTGTGGATGATATAAGGAGTGTTGAACTTTTCTTCTTTTAACAGATGGAGCAGATCCAGAAGGTTGAGCTTCATATGTTTGACTAAATTCAGGTACCATTGGTATATTACCTGTTGATCCAATCTCAAGGCTTTGAAGTTGGGTTTCAAGCCCTTGAAGTGGAGTTCTGTTATCACAGTTTCCTGTTTCAAGGTCTTGAAGGTGTGTTTCAAGGTCTTGAGGGTTTTCCTCGGTATCTTGAATCTTTTCCTGCATATTCTTGTATCGATCTTTAGGATCTTCCTCTTCATCCGAATTATGATCTTCTCTTTGATTCAGATTTAGATCTACAAAACTCTCACTCAAAGTATCATCATTGCTTTCATCAAAAATTATATAAATGATTTCCTCAAAAATTTTGGTACGTTTGTTATAAACGCGATAAGCTTTGCTATTTGAAGCATATCGAATGAATATAGCTTCATCACTACGTGCATCAAATTTCCCAAGATTATCTTTGCCATTGTTATGAACAAAATAAGTACATCCAAAGGGTTTGAAATATGAAATGTTTGGTTTTCTTCCTTTAAAGAGTTCATAAGGAGTCTTTTTCAAGATACGGCGAATTAAACATCTATTCAAAATATAATTTGAAGTGTTTACTATTTCAGCCCAAAAACTTTTTGGCAAATTATTTTCTAAAAGCATTGTCCTAGACATATCCACAAGAGTGCGGTTCTTACGTTCCACAACTCCGTTTTGTTGAGGAGTTCTAGGAGCTGAAAAATTATGTGAAATGCCATATTTTGCACAAAACAAATCAAACTTCAGTTGATCAAATTCTCTACCATGATCACTTCTTATAGAAATAATTGGTAGGTTTATCAAAGTTTGTAACTCCTTACACAATTTTAAAAACTCAAATAAAGCTTCAGATTTTTCTCGTAGAAAAGAAATTCTTGTGAAACGAGAGAAATCATCCACTATAACAAGGATGTACTGCTTGCCTCTGGGAGATTTGACACGCATAGGTCCACAAAGATCCATGTGTAAAAGTTCAATGGGTCGATGATACGCCCCCGGATGGCATCGTCATCCGTGTTTCCGGCTAGAAGGACCCGCACATTTTGAAGACAGTTATTATTATTTCGGCTATTTAATAATAAGTCTTTTCATATTCGGAACTTTAATTTCGGAACTTAATTCCGTGAATTAAAATTCCGACCTTTCATATTTTAGGCTTTTCATTTCCGGAAATTAATTCTGGCTTTTAATTCCGTCATTTATGTTTCGACTCTTTGTATGGCCCCCATCCATTATATAAGGATGGCTTTGCTCATTTGTAAGATATGTCTAAGTTGAATCCAAGTGTTGAGAAGGAAAATCCTCTTACTTGGTTTAGACATCACCTTCTTCTTCCATCCTCTTAAAGTTCTTATCTTGGATCTAGTCTTTGGTCCAAGCCTTCATACTCGAGGATCCTTTTGAAGGATCAACCAAACGCTTCCGCCACCCAAATTCTATGTTTGATCAAATTCAAACAATCAAGAAGAAGTAGTTGAAGTTTCTCCTCGATCTAGATCGCCCGTATTTCTATCATTGGTATCAGAGCTCGGGATCAAGGTCAAGTTCTTTACTTGTGTTCTTGATTGTTCATCAAAAAAATTTTTCTCTCTCTTTGGTGTTCTTCAAAGTTATTCAGTGTTCTTCGAAGATCTTCAACTATTCTTCGGTGTTCTCCGAAGATCTTCAACTGTTCTTCGGTGTTCTTCGAAGATCTTGAACTGTTTATTCATCGTTCATCATGTTCTACATCATCGTTCATCATCGTTCATCATGTTCAACTCTTAAAGTTCTTATCTTCGAAGATCTTCAACTGTTTCAGGTCAAATTCAATTTGAGACATAATTGTACTTACCACATTGTCAACATACAGATTCGAATCTTCTTCATGATTGGCCATGAGACACAAGTTTGCTTGTTCTTTTTCGTCTTCTAATTCATTTGTTGATTCTGAATCACCCATAGTTTTCTTCTTTCGATTATTTTTCTTGAAGTTGGTCATCTTCTTTTCTGGACAATCCTTCACAAGATGATTTTTCACCACATTCAAAACAAGTCAGTACTCTTGTTTTCTTATTAGAGTTAGAAAACTTACCTTGAGGTTTTGATGCTCGTGGATATTCTCTATTAGTAGATTGTTTCTTAATCTTGAGAATTCTTGCGAGACCCTTAGAAATCATCATCATCATCATCATCATCATCATCATCATCATCATCATCATCATCATCATCATCATCATCATCATCATCATCATCATCATCATCATCATCATCATCATCATCATCATCATCATCATCATCATCATCATCATCATCATCATCATCATCATCATCATCATCATCATCATCATCATCATCATCATCATCATCATCATCATCATCATCATCACTATCCTTAGTCACTATTGACTCAATTTCACCTTAGTCTTTGTGTTCGACCTCGGAATACTATCCTTACTACAAAACGACCCATACACTGTGGGTTCGCTTGGAGTTAGGAAAAATAATTCGAGTTATAAATTTAAGACTTTTGCGTGTCATGTTCTTAGTGTACAAGATTGTCCAAGTATCTCCTTGAAAACGATTTCAAAAGAGGTTTAATTGTAAAAACTTTATTTATCAAGACTAGAGGCAACAATATTTTAGTAGTGCAAATCTATGTTGATGATATATTATTTGGTGCTACTACGATTCTCTATGCAAGGAATTTTCAGATATTATGTGTAGGGAATTCGAGATGAGCTTTATGGGGGAGTTAAATTTCTTTCTTGGACTTCAAGTAACACAAGCAAAGAAAGGAATTTTTCCTAATCAAAGCAAGTATACCAAGAACATGCTTAAGAAGTATCAAATGGATCAATCAAAGGTAGCAAAAACTCCTATGAGTTCCACACTTTTACTTGATCAAGACAAGGATTGTAAAAGTGTTATTGAAAAGAAGTATCGAGGTATGATCGATTCTTTGTTATATCTAACCGCTAGTCGACCTCACATTATGTTTAATGTGTGCATGTGTGCAAGATTTCAAGTTGATCCTAAAGAGTCACACTCGATAGCTGTGAAAAGGATATTTTTGTATTTGAATGAAACTAACGATTTAGAGTTATGGTATCCACGTCAAAGCTCGTTTCACCTCATTGGCTATTCCGATGCTGAC
This sequence comes from Fagopyrum esculentum, assembly GCA_033239045.1. Taxonomy (NCBI): domain Eukaryota; kingdom Viridiplantae; phylum Streptophyta; class Magnoliopsida; order Caryophyllales; family Polygonaceae; genus Fagopyrum; species Fagopyrum esculentum. Next base: position 6,100,156 of record BSUD01000008.1, on the reverse strand, counting down.
TTTGCAGGCTATAAATTCGATAGAAAGAGTATTTCTGGATGTTTCCAATTATTAGTACATCCCTAATCAGTTGGCACTCCAAGAAGCAAAACTCCGTCGCCCTATCAACAACTGAAGCTAAATATATAGTTGTAGGAGCATGTTGTGCACAAATTCTATGGATAGCTCAACAACTTCGTGATCTCGGCTTTCATCTCAAAGGTATACCTATTAAATGTGATAATACTAATTCTATTTCGATTACTATAAATCATGTGCAGCATTCAAGAACAAAGCATATCGATGTAAGGCATCACTTCATACATGATCATCTTGAGAAAGGTGATATTTCGATATCTTTTATTTCGACTAACTTGTAGGTTGCAGATATATTTACTAAGTCTCTACCTAAAGATCGATTCAATTTTTTTAAGATTAGAGCTTGGTATGTTGAACAAGGAAACATTCATTTAGTGGGAGTAAATCGTTTTATTTCCTCCTTATAATGCAGCCCACTCTTCCATTACAAGACTTTGAAATGCAATTCAAGGTCTTTAAAACGGAATTCAAGGGCTATATTGAATATACATATCGATTTAATGGTTATATCTTTTTAGATATTTGATCATTAAATTATTTTAAAGAAGGATTTTTAAAATGGTTTCAAAAATTTTGCTTTCAAATTCAAATTTATTTTTGAAAAGTGGTTGAGATTTAATAGGAAAGCATGCAAACCAATTTCGGTTTTCAAGACCTTGATTCTCTCAAGATCTTGACAAGCCATAAATTGATTTGACTTGCCTCCTTTATATACCTTCCTCCCTCCTCCTTTATCTCTTTCCTTCTTCAACATTTTACATACCCACGTGCTTTACTCTTTCTCTTCCAAAATTCTTTCGACTTCTCTCACAAATTCATCCATAGCTCCCAAGAGAAACTCAAAGAAAACCTCATACCGTCTTGCTTCGACTTGCAAAGAAGACTTTGCTCACATCTCCTTAGCCACAGACGATCAACAATTTCCATAAGATGTTGAGATTTCACCGCATACTGAAATTCCAACCTCGTGGTTCATCAACTTCAATGCTACTGAAACGTGGCTGGATGAGTTTCATAATCGCCCATCATGTATGTGCGATATGGTGGACATGGAGCTTTTAGAAACGCTTCAGCTTCCCTATGTCTCCATGCTCAAAAATTTCTCAATCTGGAAGGTCCTCAACCCAGGAGACAAGACATTCACCAAACTCACAAGGTTGTTCTATGTCAACCTCGCACCAAAAAGGGAACCCTCACCCTCGAGACAACGGTTAAAGGTACTCCAATTTCTCTCACCCCCACTATTTTGTGTGAGATTTTATGACTTCCTACAAATCTTTCTCTCCAACATCCATCCCTGTCTAGAAGTGTTCGTCTTGCAAAACAACAATTTCTTGTCCCCAACTCTAAATCCCGCCAGCTAACTCATACATCCCTAACCCTAGACGCCGAAATCATTTGTACTGTTTTGGTTAGGTGTGTAATTCCTCAAGCAAATTTGAGAGAGTTGTTGACTAATAAGACTTTGGAGTTGATCTATTTGATAATGTCTGGATTGAATTTTGACTTGCCTAACCTTATATTGAACCACATAGTCCACATAATCAACTCCACCCGAGTCATTCGATTACCCTATGGGAACCTTCTGCCTAAGATTTTTGCTCACTTTTCAATTGACACATCCATTGAGGATCGGCAACTATCAAGTGGAAGAATTGATGAGCAATGTTTAGAAAGATTAGGGGTAGAAGAGACTCGTGTTGGAGTTTGGACTTTGAAAGGCAAGGTTGTTGCACTAATCCCATCTCCCACAGTTCCCTCAGCTTCCTCTGTTTCAGAAACAAGATTGGATGGTTTTGAGCTGGAATTAAGTTCTCTTAAAAGAGAAATGTTTGACTTCCAGCAAGACACGATATGTAGAATGGACGCTAACCATGAGGTCATGTCAGTAATGGACGCCAAAATCAACCAGATGTATCTCATGAATGCTCTTAACCTCTCCACCATTGGTAAAATTTTTCCCCTGGCTGAAGACGTCACTCAGCACACTCAGGAGAAAGTGGAAAATGTTCTCATGAACTATCGACGCAGTGTACAGAACAAGTTCATTCTCTATCCCACACATGTCGAGCCTACTGTTCTCACTATTGAGGAATATGCCGTAGTCAAGGAGCGTCGTCTTGCTGAGAGAAAACGAAGATTGAAAGCTGGAATCAATGATAGGAGCAACAAAAATGCTCAATCCAGATGACGGAGGCAATATTATGAGGATAATCAGGAGTGAAATTCAAAGTCTTGACATGGATTTCAAAGCCTCTTGGCTCTGATTTCAAGGCCTTGAAAACCGTTTTGGGACTTTGTTTTTAAAATTGTCTTGTGTTTTAGAAATACCTTTGTGGGTCTGTAATAAACTTTAAACTCCCGTACTTTAATTAAGTTATCTACCTTATTGAAAGACAAAGGGGGAGAAATTAAGTATGCGTGATCCGATATTTCTGCATTCTGCACTTTTCGATATTATTGCATATGTATCGCTAACAATGAATGCAGGTACGATATTTGTTTTGTCTTCAATCAAGGGGGAAATTGATAACTCCACCTTGATTATAATTTGATATGTAGATGATGGAAGACTTAACATTATGAGCGGTTTTATAAACTAACAAATATAGATTGTATTTCTACATTGCATGGTTTGTGTTTGTTAAATGTATGCAACTAAGCCTTGAAAAACATTTTGGGACTTCGACTGGAAGCTTTTCAAAATCAAGATTCAAATATCAACAACCAAATGTACCAAGGATCTAGAGAAGATCTTCAAACAAGATATCAAAAGAAGATCTCGGTCAGCTCAACAAGAAGATCTTCAACGGATTTGAAGAGAAGATCTCGGCCCAACAACAAGATCTAACAAAGATCTCAACAAAGATCTCAACAAATGACGCAAAGGATACAAAGATCTTTTCCAACGGATCTCACACAAGGATCTCGGATTCAAGGAAGATCTTCAACGGTCCTCAAGAGAGAATTCAATAAAGATCTTCAACAACTTAGAAGATCTCGGAGCGTGAGTGTAACACCCCAAGTTTTGGGAACTTGAAGCGCTACGGGCTAGGACCGCACAATGGGTCCCTACCCTCAAAGTAGCAACATCAAACGGATCTTAGAACAAGGCACAAACGAATGAAAACCAAAAACCAAAGGTTTAAACAAAAGAAAGCGTAAAAGACTCGCAACCGAGTTCAAAACAAAAGGGAAACAACAAAAGAAACAAAAACCCGATCCTGTCCTATAATGTACGGGAACCCCGGCTGACCACACCATCCAGATCACTCAGCAGCATCCTAAACTTGAGGAACATCTACATCGTCGGTATAAACCGTTAGCTTACATTCTAGATACTAGCAAGAGCGTAAAGGCACAAACACGCATAAGGTAAAGAAAACACATAGCATGCTTGCACACAACCGGTTATTATCTTTCATTACGGTTATCCATTACTAATTCAACTTCTTTTGTTACACGAAAATCTCCCGAAACTCGCCTCCACTTCCGTCTACCAATAGGAATAGATCAGTACTATCCATTACCTACATGCCTGGGTTGCAAGAGCACATTCTAGTCTTCTGTAGAACTAGACAAGTGGTCACCGCCCGGTTATAATACACTTGGGCTAGTTAAGGGTAATAAATGGTGAATCCTATTCCGGTTATCCATTATAACAATAATAAACAACACAAATAAGCCAATACAATCCAACTAATACGCGGAATGAAGCTAAGTAAGTCCAAGGGACTTACATCACTCGAAGGTAACTCAAAAGCTCAGCAAAAACTCAGAGAACACTCACGAAAAACTCAGTTTCCCTCAAGAAAGGAACAAGGAAAGCCCGTTCACACAAGCATTACGAATCATATTCGAAACGGTTGCTAGAAGTCTATAACTTCTAGTCTCAATGATCTCTAAGAGATCTCCACATGCTAAGGGCTCAACCTTAGTCTTACAGCAACTCAGGGGACAAGGAACAACCACAAGAAACCAAGAAAGGAACGAGGAAGGAAGGAAGGAAGCAACTCACCAAAGACGGGAGTTACTACAGAGGAAACCGCAAGGGCGGTTGGACTAGGCGTAGGGGCAGATGGCCGCGGGGGCGGTTTACAGTGCAGAAGCGTTGTCGACTCCTTTGACAACAAGGAATGCAGCAAGGGCCAAAGCTTGCTCTTCTCAGTGCACAAACACGTCACAACTCAACCAAGGGAGCCTGTGAACATCTAAGGATCAACAACGGAACACTCCACAAGAATCAAGGCTCAAGCTTGATCCTTGGAGAAGAAGAAAAGAGAAGAACGAAGAAGAAACAAAACAGAAGGGGAAGGCATGCACCAACTGTAAGAACGTGAAGAAGAAAGCAAAAGAGATGAACTTACACGTTCACTAAGGTCGCAGGAAGCAAGGGAACGGCTGCAACTCTTAGGGTTGAAGAAGACATAAGCAAGAAATGGGGAAAAGAGGAAAGGACGGGAATATAAAGGAGACGGGCTGGAAAGATAGACGGAAAAGACGTCTAGGTTTTAGCAAGAAGAAATGGAAACCGGCCCATAAGATAGAATATCGGATATTCTATCTATGGAAGGAAGATAAAAAAACGGAAGAAAGATCGGGCACGATCTATCGTGATCCGCAGGGGCGGCTGACACTGCCACGGGTGCGGCCTGCCGTAAGGGCGGCACTCTTCACCGCGGGGGAGGTGAAGGAAAAAGACTGGGGTCTTACATCAGATCCCCCTAAAAAAGAAGTTTCGTCCCGAAACTTGCAAAAGCCCAACATTCACAACAACACACGAAAACAGAAAACTGAACTCATATATTACCACTTAGGGCATGTAACTCAAAACGTCACAAAAAGCGTATGCAATGCAACAAAGAGAAAAACCGAAACAAAACGACTATGCTAAATGTGCATCCAAGTCAGCGTAAAACTCCGGATAGTTCCTCTGGATACTATCCTTAGTCTCCTCATCAGCTCCTCGAATCGACCACTGTATCTTCTTCATCGGTATGTCCTTCGAACGCAAGCGTCTCGTACTACGCTCTAAGACAGCCACCGGGTGCTCTATGAACATGTGGTATGGCTCGATCACTAGATCCTCATGACTGATAATGTGTCTCGGGTCTGGTATGTACTCCCGTAGCTAAGACACGTGGAAGACTGGGTGAACACCCTCGAGTCTTGGTGGCAAAGAAAGTCTGTATGCTGCCTCTCCAACTCGCTCAAGAATCTCGAATGGCCCGACGTATTTGGGGCTCAGCTTTCCCTTGACTCCGAAACGTCTGACGCCTCGTGTCGGGGATACTCTCAACCAAACCTGAGCTCCAACTCTGAACTCTAGAGGTCTGCGCCTCTTATCTGCATAAGACTTCTGTTGACTCTGTGCTGCTAACATCCTCTCTCGGATCACTGCTACTCGAGCCATGTCATCCTGAATCTGCTCATGTGCTACTCCGCTAGCACTATTAGGCTCGTTCCAACACAGCGGTGTACGGAATCTCTGTCCGTATAAAGCCTCATAAGGAGCCATCCTGATCGATGCGTGCCAAATATTGTTGTACAAAAACTCCACTAAAGGAAGGTGATCTGGCCACACCTATCCCCAGTCTAACACACAGGCTCGTAACATATCGTCCAAAGTCTGGATGGTCCGCTCGGACTGACCATCGGTCTGAGGATGATAAGGTGTCGTGAACTGTAGACCTGTACCTAGGGCGGCATGCACTTGCTGCCAAAACCTCGAAGTGAACCGTCCGTCTCTGTCAGATACTATAGTCTTAGGTACTCCATGAAGTCCCACTATCTATCTCGTGAACTCCTCTACCAATCGACTCATTGGCCATATTTCCTTTATTGGAATGAAACGTGCGGTCTTCGTCAGTCGATCTACTATGACCCAAAGAGCATCAAAGCCTCGACTCGGTCTCAAACCGGTAACAAAATTCATAGAGATATCTTCCCACTTCCACTAAGGGACGGGAAGTGGGTGTAGCTTTCTTCCTGGTCTAAGATGCTCGATCTTGACCTGCCGGCAGGTCGCACACTGAGCTACATATCTCGTCACATCTGGCTTCAGAACTCCCCACCAGAAAGAGCGCCTGATATCCTGATACATCTTACTCGCACCGGGATGTACTGAGTAAGGTGAAGAGTGAGCCTCTTGAAGGATCCTCTATCTCAACTCTCGGTCTAAAGGCACACAAACACGCTCTTGGCGTCTCAAAACTCCATTAGCACCAACTGCAAATTGCGGTGCCTCTCCTCGAGACATTCGGTCTCGGATCTGTGTCAAAGCTGGGGAACTCTCATGCTTCTGTCAGATTTTGGCCAACAGATTAGGTACTATGTCCAAGGTGGATAGGTAGCTGTCAGAATCCGGGAAGTGGATATCCATCTCTAACATGCCAAATCTCGTTGTAACTGTGGCTAAGCTGTCAGCCTAGCGATCTCCATCTCTCGGGGAGTCTTCCTACTAAGGGCATCTACTACCACGCTTTCCTTCCCCGGGTGGTATAGGATCTCAAGATCGAAGTCCTTGATCAACTCCAACCATCTGCGCTAGCGGTTATTCAACTCCTGCTTAGTGAATATGTACTTCAGACTCTTATGGTCTGTGAAAATCTGACACGTAGCTCCGTACAAATGATGTCTCCAAATCTTCAAAGCATGAACCACATCAGCCAACTCAAGGTCATGGGTAGGGTAATTCTCCTCGTATGTCTTCAGTTGTCTAGACGCGTAAGCAATCACCTTACCCCTCTACATCAAAACACATCCCAAGCCCAGCTTGGATGCGTTGTTGTAAACCACGAAATTCTCAATACCCTCTGGCTGAGCTAGGATAGGAGCAGAGGTCAACCTCTTCATCAGCTCCTCGAAGCTCTGCAGGAACGGCTCGGACCATACGAACCTCGTAGACTTCCGCAACTAGAAAGTGAGCGGTTGGGCGATAATTGAGAAGGCCTCAACAAAACGCCGGTAGTAGCCCGCCAATCCTAAGAAGTTGCGTACCTCCTTGACGTTCTTAGGAGGCGGTCATGATGCTAATGACTCAATCTTCGCCGGATCTACCTTGATCCCTTCAGCTGAAACGATGTGACCAAGGAATGCTACCTCGGACATCCAAAACTCGCACTTAAAGAGCTTTCTTAGAGCTCTCTATCCTGTAAGATGTTCGCTCCAAACGGTGTGTGCAAGCTTTAAATTTATAACCCTAGACTTAAGCTTAAAACAAGGATGCGAACCCGCAGTGTACGGGTCAATCGTAGTAAAAGCAAGAAAATTCCAGGGGTCGATCACAGGGACTTGGTGAAACAAAGTCCAGTACAGTATGCTAATGTCAATGCTAACCACAAGAGCAAGTAATACAATCAAAGATGAATAAGATGTCAAATAAAGCAAACATGCAATTCTAGGGATTAAAGCATCTAGTTGTGGTTCCAACTCAAGATCTATCGATAAGCGGACAAAGCTGAGATTTTTGCGTGGGGAATGCGTTTCTAAAGTGGAGTAGATCACCGGGTAAGTCTCACTACACACTAATCCTAAACCGTAACTCCTATTACCGGGTAAGTCTCAAGGAATTAAGATAAAGAACTATAACCTCAAACTAACACACCATCTAAGGGAATAGAATCAACCTTTACCGGGTAAGTCTCAGGCTAACTCACAAAGATGGGATGGAAGCACACTCAAACCCCAATAAAGGACAAGCCTTTATTACCTACACTTATGATCGTTGGTACACAAACTAAGGAATTACCGGGTAAGTCTCATCCTAAGCTTGCTTTGAACCAGAAAGGTGTAATAAGAATAGGATTTGGCAAACTCTAACACTTAACTCTCAGTTTAGGGTCGGATAAGTCACCTCGGTCAGAAGAATTCCACCCCGGCCGAGATGTTCATCAACCGAACGAGGTGCTTAGGGTTAAGGTTAAAGACTCGAACTTTCAGGATCCTACTGGAATCTAAGATTATTCTATCATTGTTTTTCCCACAACCTTCAGCCAATCACCCTAGAATCACACAAGGAAATTAGCCACTCATCATCATAATGAAAGTATTAAATATATGGAAGAAGGTGAATGTTTGAACAAAGAAGAATTTAATGAAAACACTTCAATAACTGAATCAAATATCACGCAAAATCGTTCCTTGGATAATAATCCAACAAGACAAGACAATCAATGAAGGAATTGAAGACAATCTTACAAAACCCTTCAAAAAGCTATAAAAAGCTATAGTCTTCAATCTTCCTTCAACCTTCAAAAAGGTTCTTCAACTCTCTCCCAAATTGGGGTGGAACGCGGCTGCTGCGTCTTATGCGAGGTTTTCAGCTGTAAGCGGGATTTAATCGATGTATGCAGCCTCCTCAAATTGTAGAAAATCAACCCTTTTTATAGGAAAAATAAACCTCCAAAGATAATAAATCTTAAGAAGATATTATCCCATAAATATAGGTAAAATATATGATTCTGCATATCTCCTTCCTTCTAGAAGCTCAGCCCAAAAATATAAGATCACTTTCCAATTTTAAAAGATCTCAGCCAAGAATAAAATATTCTCGCCGCGTCCTAGGTGTTCGCCTCGGTCGAGTCGGCGTCTCTGGATCGCCTCGGTCGAGATGAATCTCTGGTCAACCGAGGTGACTCATAACTGAATGTAGAATCTCTCAAAACTGGTCCAAAGTAAATCTTTAATCCATGGTTGTGCTTCCTGAGTGTAGCTCCAAATGACTCTTGACTCCTTTTGTTCCTTTTTGATGCAAAACGTACCATATTACCTACAATTACAACGAAACTAGGTGTAGACCTCGATTCTCGCAAAGGTAGATGAAATGGTAGTAAAATCACATAATGTACATACAAACATGCAGATTATGAAAGATAAAACGTCCAAACAAACCCCAAAATATAGACTATAATTCATGCTATCAAAATACCCCATACTTAGCCCTTGCTTGTCCCTAAGCAAGTTCCTCATATAGAAATCAAGATAGAATGGATTATAAGTCAAGAAAATCAATGAAAAGTCTTTCAAAAACATTTTATGGTGTGAAACTATCATAGATCACTCTAAGAGAATACTTTCTGGAAATTAAAAACTCAATATGATCAAAACATTTTATAAATATAGGAAAGTTGTTCATCTTTGCATAAAATCATAGAATGCATAATAAATCATAATTATCAAAATTAATCATGTATAATCCGATTTAAACCGCTAAGTCAATCAACAAAGCTCAAGGTCTCAAGGGCTTCCCAAAAGAAAAGGTCGAGAAACGTGTAGGGTAGGGATGTGTGTAAGGTAGTGTGGTGCTAGAATCCGGGAAAAGGATGTACTTCACTTCCACTTTGACTTTCAACATCTTCCATCAATAAGCTTTGCTTATTTCACACTTTTTCTTTTACTTTACTTTTTGGGATGCATGGATAGAGGTGCACAATAACCGAAGCCTAGGAAATCCGCAATCATCAATTTCTTGAGATGCATCAAACCCTTGATGCACATACCATGACCCGTTAGGAATATCGCTCAATCCGACTTTGGCAAGACACAAACACCCGGCTATGTGAATGGTGCCGAGTTACTCATCTTCATGATTGACTTCCCCAAACCTATTATTGCTTTCTAACACTTTCACTTTCAGCCACCTTCAACTTTAATTTGCTTTCACCACTTCGCTTGCTTCCAAATTCCCGGATAGGTAAAGGGAGGCAAAATGTATATGAGGGGCTAAGCATGATCAAGAAGAAGAAGAAGAAGAGAATGAAATGCCTTGGTCTTTCCAAGAAGAACGTGAGAGAACTTATGCTGCGGTGTCAACCTTCAAATTCAACATAATTTGGATAAAAACAAAGTATTAAACATGCCAATAATTTCAAACAAAGCATTTAGCAACTTAAACATATCATAAAACATTTCAAACACATAAAGGATTTAAAATCAGGCAGTAAACAAGATCTTCACTGAGATCATATCCAGATAAGTAGCACAAAATCGTTTCGAAAACTTTCTGTTACGCCACATCGGTCGAGATGTTCTTGGTTCAACCGAGGTGAAAGACCTCGTTTTGCTAGAACTGTCCCGGTCGAGGTCGAAAATTTTTTTTAAAACCATTTTTTTTTCGGTTTCGACGTTTTTCTCAATCAAATAACCTGTAAGTATGCATGCAATCTCAGATAAACATATAAATGCAGAATGAAGCATAAATATGAGAATATCCGATATAATACATCAAAAGTCAAAAAAATACATCAAAGTCATCACGTAGTCAAATAATACAGCAAATACCCCATACGTGAGACACACTGTCCCAGTGGGTATAATAAAAGTCTAAATGAAAGAGGACTCACCGGATAAAGAGCCGAACTGCATAAAAATATAATAAATAAAACCCTGCAGCTCCTCAGTAGTCTCGATCCGGTGGTGGTGGTGGAATGTAGGGGAACTGAGCAGGATCATAGGGATAGCCCATGACATGCTGGAACTGTAGCTGAGCCATCATGTGCTGATGATGCTGCCGCTCCTGCATCTCCCGGATATCCAATGAAAGTGCAGCATAAGTGTCGATAACCTGATCCGTCAGGTCATCGATCCGTCGGTGTGCTGCTCTGTCCCTAACTCTCTGTCTCCTGCGCCTAGCGGGCCTGACTGGAGAAGTCTCAGCTGGCGCCGGCTCAGTGTCCTCCTCATCCTCATCAAGATCAATAATGGGAGGCGCGCTCGTCCCAGCAGTATCTGTCCTGTGTCCATCGGGACGCCGCCTCCTCTCTCGTCAACTGTCTCGTCATCATCATCCTCATCCTCAGCCTCCTCAGCCTCCTCTGCAGCTGCAGCAGCAGCAGCTGCTCCCTCTCTATAGTCCTCCATCAGCGGGACCCATGCTGCCTGCCAGAAATGCGGGTCGGCAACAGAGAACTGTGCAGACCATCTGATGCCCTGAGGCGCTGTCCGCTCCCAAGGCATGGCAACGTATGGAGTGGTCAACCCACGGGGGACAAGAATCCTCCGCGTAATCATCTCCTGCAGACCCAGCGGCTTCGGAGCCGCCGCCAATGTGCACACGCTGAGGTCCATCCCATGGTAAGTGGCGATGTGGGTGACTAGACCTCCACAGCAAATATCCCCCTTCGACTTGGCCTTGATCTTGTGCAGATCCTCTGCCAAGAGCAAGCCAAAGTCGGGGAAACCTCCTGTGACCATGCAGTAAAGCGAAAAGAGCTCCCCCTGTCTGATCTTCTGGGGCGTCTCAGTACGCGCCAGAAGCATCTCACTAAAAATCCGGTGGGCAAGTCTGAAGGCCGGGTGAAAGACGACCTTCTCCCTGGAATCTCCAGGGCGCCATCTGTCTGCGTGAGTAGTGATGTGGGCTATCTGTCCCCAAAACTCCCTAGCTACTGATCGGGAAGGGAAGTCTACAGCGGTGGGGGCAGGAAAGCCAAAGATCTCTCTCCAGATCTCTAATGGAACTATGAAGTTCCGGCTCATCAGCCGGTACTTCACAGATCCGTCTGTGGGAAGGTAGGAGAAGGAGCTAACAAACTCTAGTGTCGGCTCTATGTAGGTTGGGGCTCGGATCTCAGTAAACTGATCCAGCCCGACTGTGGCAATCATCCTTCTAAGGTCAGCATCTAACCCTAGGCAGTCAAAAGCGGACACCTCCAGAAATCGTGGTGCGATAACTGGACGGCCCGCTATCCTCTCATAATCTACCCGGCATCTCTCGTGGATAACCGGGCGGTAGGGACGGGAAGAAGAAGGGGAAGGGGAGGGTGAAGATCTATCTCTCAGGGCCAGTAATCTGTCTGAACTCATCTTCTCAAAACAGCACTGTCAGACCACCTCGGTTGCTGACAAGTCTCAGAAATCACCTCGGTCGAGATGCAGTTCGACCGGACCGAGGCGTAGCAGTTGCGATTTCAATTCTCGGATTTTCAGTTCTTTTCCCCCTAAAATCACTACAATTGCTTCCTAAGGGGTACTTATGGATTTCCTCAACAGAAACAAGGGCAACCAAAGCCCAATACGCAGTAAACGAGTGAGTTAGGGTTTTCGAACCTTTGCACCTCGTTTCGGTCGAAAGCACTCAATCTTCTTGCAGATCCGTAGTAGCAATCGACTCTTCTACTCTTTAATCGCGTTTTGGAAGGAGAAATCTTCGAAAACGAGCGAGAAACGGAGGAGAACGAGGTGTGCTGTCGCCGCGGTCGAAATAGGGTAAAAAGTGAAAACTGTAATTTTTTTTTTCTTTTTATACTGTCACGAGGTCTGCTGTCACCTCGGTCGAGATGGTCTCGACTGGACCGAGGTGGTACGGACCGAGGCGGTTCTGCAGAAACCCTAGTCGCCTCGGTTGCTTCAAGAATCAACTCGGTCGAGGTGTTCTGACAGTGACCGAGGTGCCTCTTTCTTCTCAGAATCTCGAACTTCTGTTCATCCAGCTGTGCTCCTTCCTGTTGTGTGTCCAGAACGCCAAAAACAAAGCAAAACAAAGCAAAAACAAAAAAAACTATCTAAACTAGACTAGAAAGCGGGAAAGAAAGCAATACCTTGGGTTGCCTCCCAAGAAGCGCTTGATTTAAGGTCGCTAGTTGGACCATGATGCGTCTCAAACGAGGTAGGAGGTTCCCTCACCCCATACTTCACCTCCATCGTGGGGTGAAGTAAGTAGATCCATCAAACGCTCCAAGATGTGTAAATGCTCGTCGGGAAATGAATCGTCTATGGGTGGGCTATCCGTCTCGCGGGAGGATTCCGGTAGCCGGCTGAGGTGATCCGCAACTGAATTCTCGGATCCCTTCTTATCGCGGATCTCAAGGTCAAACTCTTGAAGAAAGAGAATCCATCGGATAAGACGCGGCTTGGCATCTTTCTTAGCCATCAAGTAACGAATGGCTGCATGGTCGGTGTAGACAATGACTTTCGCCCCTACTAGATAGGAACGAAACTTCTCGAAAGCATACACAACCGCCAATAACTCCTTTTCTGTGGTAGCGTAGTGGCGTTGTGCTTCATCTAGCGTCTTGCTAGCATAGTAAATGGCGGTGGTCCGTCCATCCTTCTTCTGCCCAAGCACCGCTCCTACGGCTACATCGCTAGCGTCACACATGACCTCAAAGGGCAAGGTCCAATCAGGAGGTTGGATAATGGGAGCGGAGATCAACGCTTCCTTAATCCTGTAAAAAGCATCAAGACACTCCTGCGAAAACTCAAAAACAACATCTTTATTCAAGAGGTTAGTTAGAGGTTTAGAAATCTTGGAGAAGTCTTTGATGAATCTCCTATAGAAACCTGCATGCCCGAGAAAACTCCTCACACCCTTAACAGAACAAGGAGGAGGGAGTTTCTCAATAGTCTCGATCTTAGCTCGATCGACCTCAATACCTCGATTAGAAACGAGGTGTCCTAGCACAATGCCTTCATTAACCATAAAATGACACTTCTCCCAATTCAAAACAAGGTTAGTGTCTTCACATCTTTTAAGCACTAGAGATAGGTTAGATAGGCAATCATCAAAAGAGGAACCATATACAGAAAAATCATCCATAAATACCTCCATGATTTCCTCTATGTACTCGGAAAAGATAGCCATCATGCATCGCTGGAAGGTAGCTGGTGCATTGCACAATCCAAATGGCATCCTCCGATAGGCAAACGTCCCCCAAGGACATGTGAAAGTGGTCTTCTCCTGATCATCCGGATGGATAGGAATCTGGAAGAATCCACTATAGCCGTCCAAGTAGCAAAAGTGTGAATGCTGGGCCAACCGTTCGAGCATTTGATCAATGAAGGGAAGCGGAAAATGATCCTTCCTAGTAGCCGTGTTCAGCTTCCTATAGTCGATGCAAACTCTCCAGCCCGTAACGGTCCTCGTTGGGATCAACTCGTTGTTCTTATTCGTCACAACGGTCATCCCTCCTTTCTTCGGAACGACATGCACCGGGCTAACCCACTTGCTGTCCGAGATAGGATAAATAATACCTGCATCCAACAACTTAAGAACTTCCTTCTTCACAACCTCTTTCATGATCGGATTTAACCGTCTTTGAGGTTCCCGTGAAGTCTTATGATTATCCTCCATTAGAATTCTATGCATGCAGAAAGAAGGTTTAATGCCAATGAGATCATCCGTGGTGTACCCTATGGCTTTTCGATGCTTTCTCAGGACATGCATTAGCTTAGTTAATTCAGAATCGGAAAGGGAAGCGCTAACAATAACGGGATAAGTAGAATCCGGCCCAAGAAAGATATACCTCAAGTGACTAGGGAGTTGTTTAAGCTCCACAACTGGGGGTGCTTTCTGGGAGGGATCTGTGCTTCCTCTTTCCAGTGGAGTGGTGTCAGAAACTGGACTAGGTGCAGCCTCAGTTTGAATCGTCTCGCTGTCGACCTCGGTCGAGGCGCAAAGGCGTTGACCGAGGTGTTCTTCAAACGCCTCGCTCTGTCCAGAAAGTGCCTCGGTCGAGGTACTGCTACTGGATCCGAGGCTGGGAATCTTCGTTTCCTGGACTAGCTTCTCAGTTTTAGCACCTGGATCCTCTTCCAGTGCTTTTAAGCTCCGTATATCTGCATCACAAGAAGCATCTATACCTTCCTCCATTAAACTGAAGCTAATAACTCTTTCGAGTGGATCATTAATAAGGATAGAGCTCACCAATTCTCTTGATTCTTCTTCATCATAGATGTTGAAGATATCATCAGTTAGTTGCTCCCCTTTCATGGCTGCAAGTAGCGCGAACTCCACCTCATCGCCGCCAACGTTGAACTTTAACTTGGCGTTCTTGCAATCCACATTGCAACCCGAAGTTGCTAGAAATGGCCTCCCGAGAATGATAGGAACAGGATAATCTGCGGGAATGTCAAGTACGACAAAATCTATAGGCAGATAGAAGTTACCTAACTTGACCGGAACGTCCTCCAAAATGCCCACGGGATGGGTGATGGAGCGATCCGCCATGTAGAGTCGGAACTTGACCGGTTTGGGCTCTCCAAGACCGATCTTAATGCATAGCTCCAGCGGGATGATGCTCACGCTGGCTCCTAGATCGCAAAGGGCTTCACAAGTGACATCCCCAACTTGAATGGGAATGCAAAATGAGCCGGGATCTCTTAATTTAGGTGGCATCTTCTCCTTCATGATCTTTATGAGTTCCGAAGACTTAGATGTCATCCTAACTTCACCAACATCCTCCAGTTTCCTCTTCCTTGATAGGATCTCCTTTAAGAACTTCCCATAGGCGGGCATACCTAGAATAGCATCAAGGAAAGGAATATTAATATGGAGCTTATTCATCAAGTCAAGGAACTTACCAAAGTGCTTGTCAAGATGTGCTCTGGCTCTGGACTGGGGGAATGGAAGTGGTGGTTTATATGCAGGAGGTGGAACATAAACTTCTGTCGTTCCTCCTGCTTTCTGTTGCGCCGCCTCGGTTGGCATCTCAGTCGAGGTGTTCTTCGACTGGATCTGGACCGAGGTGGTCTGCGTCGAGCGAGGTACTGGATCTGCAGTTTTGAGTCCACTCCTCGTCGTGATGGCCATACACTGGCCCTTAGGGTTAGTTTCCGTCTTTGCTGGAAGCTTCCCTGGATCTCTTGGCGCTTCATTCGCCCTATTAGCAAGTTGTTGTTCGAAGGACTTTTGGGCCCTTGAAAATGAAGTCATAGAGTTCTCCATAGCATTAAGCTTGATCAAGATTGCCTCCAGGACTGCGTCCTTCTTTTCCGGCTGAGACGAGCTTGATCCTTGCCCTTGGCTCTTCAATGGAGTAGAAGAAGAAGAAGGAGAAGAGAGGAAAGGGTTAGAGGAATCATTAGAGTTGGAGTTTGAATGATTGTTACCGTTGTTTTGGTTATTCGCCCTCCAATTGTTGCTATTGGATCCTCTATTGTTGTTGTAGTTGTTGTTTCGGGGTCCGTTGTTGTTGTTACGGTACCCGTTATTGTTGTTGTTGTTGTTCCTTTGCCCTTGCTCTTCCTTCTTAGTTTGAGCCATCAATAGCTCCTTCAACTGCTTCACGTCGTTCTTCAAGGACGTGAGTTGGTTGTTGTTGGTTTGAGTCTCTTGAAAGTTGACTCTTTTAACTCCACCTTCAGCTCCTTGGTGGGTGTACTTCTCCATGTGCAAGGCTTGCTTCTCAATGAAGTCCCAAGCCTCATCAACCGCCATATCCATGAATGTACCGGCGGAGAGTAGTTGGAGATTGAACTGGGTGTTTCCGTCCAGCCCCTTGAAGTAGATCTCCAACAACTCGATCTTTGGAATCCCATGATGTGGGCAATCCAAAAGGATGTCCTTGAACCGCTCCCATGATTTGGACAAGCTCTCCTTGTCCTTCATGATGAAAGCATTGATCTTCCCTCTCATTTCAGCAGTTTTTGAGGGGGGAAAGAATTTGGTCAAGAATTCCGTAGTCATCTCTTCCCATGTGCTGATCTTTCCTGCAGGAAGAGATTGATACCAAGTAAGAGCTCTATCTTTAAGAGAAAAGTAGAAAGGTCTTAGCTTGTAGTTGTTATTTTCAATTCTGGGAGGTCGCAAAGTCTCCATCAAGATCTCGTAGTTTTGAAGATGTTGATGCGGCGACTCCTTCTCCAGCCCTCCGAATTGACATTGGCAAATCATGGCTAGAACTTGCGGTCGAAGTTCGTAGTCATGATCCGCTGGATCTCCTAGGTTCACTCCTGGACGCCTCAGCTGTTGATTAGGGTCCATCCTTTGACCTAGGGTTTGTGGAATTCCTGCAAGAAGAACATCTCGGACTGGCATCCGAAGCGGATGCACATCGGCCGGGGCGTCAGGTACTGGATTCTGCCTCGGTCGAGGATCAACTATTGGATCCTGCATCGGTCGAGGTTGAATCTGGTTCCGAATTGCTGCAATCTCAGCTTCGATTGCTGCAGTCCTGGCCTGATTCTCCTCTTTCTCTTGCCTTAGCTCTTCTTTACTGAGACGTAGCAGCTCCTGCGTCTCTCGCAACTGGGCCGCAAGATCGTGATCGTCTTGTTGGGCCATCTTCGCTTCTCTTAAGCGTCTCTTGTATGTCTTTTCTGGTTCGGGATCGTAGGGAACGATTTCCTTCCCAGTGCGGGTTCTTCGCATATACCTAAGAAAGAACCTGCGAAAGTCACTCAAGTAGAGTGGTTAGACAAAAAGGGGGCAAATGCCCCAAGAGCAAACCGTACCGGCTCGGTCTAGACCAAGTCCCC
>BSUD01000008.1:6015962-6082872 GCA_033239045.1 Fagopyrum esculentum | reverse complement strand
TATGCTAATGTCAATGCTAACCACAAGAGCAAGTAATACAATCAAAGATGAATAAGATGTCAAATAAAGCAAACATGCAATTCTAGGGATTAAAGCATCTAGTTGTGGTTCCAACTCAAGATCTATCGATAAGCGGACAAAGCTGAGATTTTTGCGTGGGGAAGGCGTTTCTAAAGTGGAGTAGATCACCGGGTAAGTCTCACTACACACTAATCCTAAACCGTAACTCCTATTACCGGGTAAGTCTCAAGGAATTAAGATAAAGAACTATAACCTCAAACTAACACACCATCTAAGGGAATAGAATCAACCTTTACCGGGTAAGTCTCAGGCTAACTCACAAAGATGGGATGGAAGCACACTCAAACCCCAATAAAGGACAAGCCTTTATTACCTACACTTATGATCGTTGGTACACAAACTAAGGAATTACCGGGTAAGTCTCATCCTCAGCTTGCTTTGAACCAGAAAGGTGTAATAAGAATAGGATTTGGCAAACTCTAACACTTAACTCTCAGTTTAGGGTCGGATAAGTCACCTTGGTCAGAAGAATTCCACCCCGGCCGAGATGTTCATCAACCGAACGAGGTGCTTAGGGTTAAGGTTAAAGACTCGAACTTTCAGGATCCTACTGAAATTAGCCACTCATCATCATAATGAAAGTATTAAATATATGGAAGAAGGTGAATGTTTGAACAAAGAAGAATTT
Source organism: Fagopyrum esculentum (assembly GCA_033239045.1). Taxonomy (NCBI): domain Eukaryota; kingdom Viridiplantae; phylum Streptophyta; class Magnoliopsida; order Caryophyllales; family Polygonaceae; genus Fagopyrum; species Fagopyrum esculentum. The sequence goes on along the minus strand of BSUD01000008.1, from coordinate 6,082,163 downwards.
AATGAAAACACTTCAATAACTGAATCAAATATCACGCAAAATCGTTCCTTGGATAATAATCCAACAAGACAAGACAATCAATGAAGGAATTGAAGACAATCTTACAAAACCCTTCAAAAAGCTATAAAAAGCTATAGTCTTCAATCTTCCTTCAACCTTCAAAAAGGTTCTTCAACTCTCTCCCAAATTGGGGTGGAACGCGGCTGCTGCGTCTTATGCGAGGTTTTCAGCTGTAAGCGGGATTTAATCGATGTATGCAGCCTCCTCAAATTGTAGAAAATCAACCCTTTTTATAGGAAAAATAAACCTCCAAAGATAATAAATCTTAAGAAGATATTATCCCATAAATATAGGTAAAATATATGATTCTGCATATCTCCTTCCTTCTAGAAGCTCAGCCCAAAAATATAAGATCACTTTCCAATTTTAAAAGATCTCAGCCAAGAATAAAATATTCTCGCCGCGTCCTAGGTGTTCGCCTCGGTCGAGTCGGCGTCTCTGGATCGCCTCGGTCGAGATGAATCTCTGGTTAACCGAGGTGACTCATAACTGAATGTAGAATCTCTCAAAACTGGTCCAAAGTAAATCTTTAATCCATGGTTGTGCTTCCTGAGTGTAGCTCCAAATGACTCTTGACTCCTTTTGTTCCTTTTTGATGCAAAACGTACCATATTACCTGCAATTACAACGAAACTAGGTGTAGACCTCGATTCTCGCAAAGGTAGATGAAATGGTAGTAAAATCACATAATGTACATACAAACATGCAAATTATGAAAGATAAAACGTCCAAACAAACCCCAAAATATAGACTATAATTCATGCTATCATAAGACCTGAAGAACGATCCTCAAGTGTCCTGCATGCTCCTCTCTACTGCGAGAGTAAACCAGAATGTCGTCGATGAAGAAAACTACAAACTCGTCTACAAAGTGGATGAAGATGCTGTTCATCAACTCCATGAAGACTAGGGGCGCATTCCTAAGCCCGAATGACATCACTACAAACTCATAGTGTCCACATCTGGTCCGAATTGTCGTCTTGGCTACATCCTGCTCTCTCACCTTCAGCTGGTGATATCTAGATCTCAGACCGATCCTCGAAAACACTGAAGCTCCATACAGCTGATCCAAAAGATGATCGATACGAGGCAATGGGTACTTGTTCTTGATCGTCACCTTGTTCAGTTCTCGGTAGTAGATACATAACTTCATTGACCCGTCTTTCTTTCTGACGAAGAGAACTGGTGCATCCCAAGGAGATACACTAGGGCAGATGAAGCCCTTCTCTACTAACTCCTCGAGCTGCTTCTTCAATTCAAGCATCTCGATAGGCGCCATACGATAAGGAGCCTTAGAGATCGGTCTCTTATTGGGATCTAGCTCAATACCAAAGTCTACGCTCCGTTGTGGAGGTAAACCTGATGGCTCTCCAAAGACGTCAGCAAACTCGCGAGTTAATGGGATCTCCTCCAAAACTGGACTCGTACTATCCTTCATGGCATAGCACCAAAAAGCCTCGCAACCCTGATTGATAAGTCTCGCAGCTCATACTGCACTGATGACTGTACCAGTCTTCCCGAGATCCCATCCTCAGAAGATCTCAACATGGCCTGCATCGGTAGTCATTGTCATTGTCCTCTTTCCGATGTCCAGAACTCCGATGTCGATCCATCCAATTCACACCCAAAATAACTTCTTCATGTACTAAGTGTATGATGAAGAAGTCAGTTGGGCAATCGCGACCTCCCAATCTAATAGGGCAATCGCGAATCTCTCTTGTACCTCGAATCTTACCCCCATCGGGTAATCCTATAAAGAAGGGTCTAAAAGAGTGTGTAGCACCGGTATCGAAAAGAACTCTAACAGGAAAGCCATTAATATGAATGGTACATGTGGCTGCTGGTGATGTCAACTCTACAACACTCCTCAACTCATACACTTTAGCTGATGCATCTCTAGTGTCTGCAGATCCATCAACACGTCCTCTATCTCTCTCTTGTCCCAGAGTGGAACCTTGAAGAGCAGTAGAACCAGAAACTCTTTGTTGTTGCTGCTGAAACTCAGATCTTTGTCCTCTACTAACAACAGTAGCAGGTGAAGAGCCCTGTTGTGATAGCGCCTTACCCTGATGGAAAAATGTAGCTTTGTGTCCGGGCTTGCCACAAGAAAAGCAAGTCACTGCTGGCTTCTTGCAATCAGCTCGGATGTGTCTAGCTACTCCGCAGTTATGACATTGTCGTCCTCTGTCAAAACTCTGCTGGAAACCAAAACGTCCAGGCGTCTGACTACGCCCAAAACCAGTTGCTCCAGCTCCAGCACTGGCTGATCCAGTCTTCTATCTCTTCTCAGGATCTCCTGTCTGAGAAGCTCTCATATGACTCGGTCGGTCTCTCTCATAAGCAGAAGCTCTATCCTGATAGTCCGTCAAAGAATCACAACAGAAACCAGCAAGATAAGAGCGGGTAGACTCTCTCAACCTCCTAGAGAAAAGGTAAACATGCTGATCCTCAGGTGGTGCAGATAGACCCAACAAAGACAACCCATCTTGAAACTTGTTGATGATCTCAACAATAGGAAAATCCTCGAACCCAGCCTCAAGGAAATCCTGAAGACGGTCTCTCCTCATAGCTACAGGGCAGTAGCGATCTCTGATCACCGTCTTCATCTGCTCATAACTGGTGACCTTACTGCGAACAGTCCTCTACCAAGAATGAGCTTGATCCTTCAATAGCGTATAAGTTATGCTGACTCGACGTCCCTTTAGAAACTGATAGCCTCCATAGCAGCATCCAGCTGTCCTAGCCACTGCTCCACCTCCAATCCAGTCTTCCCCATGAAACTGGGAACCTTTAGCTGATGAAAAGCCTTCAACCAACTGTCGGGCTTTGGCTCCTGCGCCTCAGCCGGCGCTCTGACAACCTCAACAACTCTAGCAGGCAGGGTAACAACATGTGAAACTCTTTGCGAAACCTAAGCTGACCTTGCAGGAACTGGCGGCACAGGTGCTGGTCCTCCAGTCCTGATAGCCTCCTCAACTCTCTGCTCATAGTCGCGATATGCAGAAGTTCCGATAGACACTCGTGCGAACTCTATTGATGGCGCTCCTTGTGTTCCAGACCTAGTAGTGGTCCCGTTCCCAGCCTCAAGAACACCACTCTCAGCAACATCCTTAGCAAACGCCTCAACGATAGGCGGATCGGCAGTTGGGGTCTGGCCACGACCTCTAGCTAGTGGAGGTCTTCCTGCACGTCCTCTTCCATGGACGGCAGGTGGAAGTGGTGGTCGACCCCTTCCTCGCCCCATAACTGATGTAGCTCTAGTACGCGCCATCTGCTATAAGGATAGATATATAAGACTATATATGTAAGGCCACACTACACCTAAAGCACAACTCCAAGAAAAGCTCATATAAAGGCCAACACAAAAGAAACTACATTGCTGAGATCCGCGGAGGTAGTGGTGGTCGCCCGTACATCTATCCCAGACCGACAAGTTTAAAACAAAAACCCTCTTTTTAAAATGTTAGACCCCTTGCGGGTTCTACTTATTTATCCATCCGACTTTTAGAAGATTTCGAGTGCCATTGTTGCCAACCTCGCTTTGATACCATATTGTAACACCCAAAGTTCTGGGAACTTTAAGCGCTACGGGCTAGGACCTCACAATGGGCCTCGACCCTCAGAGTAGCAACAACAAACGGATCATACAACAAGGCACAAACGAATGAAAACCAAAGACCAAAGATTTAAATAAAAGAAAGCGTAAAAGACTCGCAACCAAGTTCAAAACAAAAGAGAAACAACAAAAGAAACAAAAACCCGATCCCGTCCTATAATGTACGTGAACCCCGGCTGACCACACCATCCGGATCACTCAGCAGCATCCTGAACTAGCGGAACATCTACAACGACGGTATAAACCGTTAGCTAATATTATAGATACTAGCAAGAGCGTAAAAGCACAAACACACATAAGGTAAAGAAAACACATTGCATGCTTGCACACAACCGGTTATTATCTTTCATTAAGGTTATTCATTACTAATTCAACTTCTTTTGTCACACGAGAATCTCCCGAAACTCGCCTCCGCTTCCGTCTACCAATAGGAATATATCAGTATTATCCGTTACCTACTGGTCTGGGTTGCAAGAGCACATTTTAGTCTCTTGTAGAACTAGACAAGTGGTCACCACCCGGTTATAATACACTTGGGCCAGTTGAGGGTAATAAAGGGTGAATCCTATTCCGGTTATCCATTATAACAATAATAAACAACACAAACAAGCCAATACAATCCAACTAATACGCGGAATGAAGCTAAGTAAGTCCAAGGGACTTACCTCACTCGAAGGTAACTCAAAAGCTCAGCAACAACTCAGAGAACACTCAGAAAAAACACAGTTTCCCTCAGGAAAGGAGCAAGGAAAGCCTGTTCACACAAGCATCACGAATCAGGAATGAAACGGTTGTTAGAAGTCTATAACTTCTAGTCTCAATGATCTCTAAGAGATCTCCATAAGCTAAGGGCTCAACCTTAGTCTTACAGCAAGTCAAGGGACAAGGAACAACCAAAAAAAACCAAGAAAGGAACGAGGAAGGAAGGAAGGAAGCAACTCACCAAAGACGGGAGTTACTGCAGAGGAAACCACAGGGGCGGCTGGACCAGGCGTAGGGGCAGATGGCCGCGGGGCGGTTTACAGTGCAGAAGCGTTGTCGACTCCTTCGACAGTAAGGAACACATCAAGGGCCAAAGCTTTCTCTTCTCAGTGCACAAACACGTCACAACTCAACCAAGGGAGCATGTGAACATCAAAGGATCAATAACGGAACACTTCACAAGAATCAAGGTTCAAGCTTGATCCTTGAAGAAGAAGAAAAGAGAAGAACGAATAGGAAACAAAACAGAAGGAGAAGGCATGCAACAAATGTAAGAACGTGAAGAAGAAACCCAAAGAGATGAACTTACACGTTCAGTAAGGTCGCAGGAAGCAAGGGAACAACTGCAGCTCTTAGAGTTGAAGAAGACGTAAGCAAGAAATTAGGAAAAGAGGAAAGGACTGGAATATAAAGGAGATGGGCTGGAAAGATAGACGGAAAGGGCGTCTAGGGTTTAGAAAGAAGATAAGAAAACCGGCCCATAAGATAGAATATCGGATATTCTATCTATGGAAGGAAGATAAAAAGAACGGAAGAAAGATCGGGCACGATCTGTCGTCAGCCGCAGGGGCGGCTGACACTGTCGCGGGTGCGGCCTGCCTCAGGGGCGGCACTCTTCACCGCGGGGGCGGTGAAGGCAAAAGACTAGGGTCTTACAGTGAGCGTGGACCAAGGGTTTCAACGACAAGATCTTTAACGGATCTTTCAAGGAGAGGATCTTGAAGATGAAGATTCTCAAACATGCGTCAAGGAGAAGAAGTAGATGAAGAAGATTGAAGATCTTACAACGGCTACTTCATCTCAACCAAACACCATTTTCCATGGAGAAAGAAGAACATCAGAACGGCCCTCTTACAACGGCTAGAAGAGTACTCCATAGAAGACTATAAATGAAGATGACAATTGAAGAGAACAACAACAAGCTTACACGGAAACATGTAAGTCTTCAAGCGATCAAAACATCTTCATTTGTTTCAAAAGTTTTTCTTCCTCTTTGCTTACACAAGTTTACATCCTCAGAGAGAGAAAAGCACTAGAGCTTCACTGTAATATCTAGAGAGTGTTATACTCGAGTGTGTTACTCTACCAAGTAACTAGGCTATTATTGCTACTAGATCGTAGCATTGGCTACAGTGAGAGAAGAAGGAGAATTCTTCTAGGTTGTATCTAGGACTCTTTGAAGCAGATAATAGATAGTTAGATCCTATGGTTAAAGAAACCCTAGGACGGAGATGTAGGTTGTTAGAGCTGAACTTCGTAAACATATCACCATGTCGATTTTTTAATTCCGCACTATGTCTTGCTTAATTGTGACTAACATTGTTTTGCTGGTTTTTGGAGTCAAGACCTTGAAATCACATTCAAAGCCCTTAAAAACCAGTTGTTTCACAAAAAGCACAAATCGACATCAAGGCCTTGAAATCAGTTTCAAAGCCTGATGAACCAATGACCTTTGCAGAGGCTTATGAGCACAGTGAATGGCGTCATGCCAAGAAGGTTGAATTCCAAGCCCTCTTACAAACACAAACCTAGACATTAGTTCCCCCATCTTCCTCCACAATTGTTCTCGGTGTTAAGTAGGTGTTTAAAACCAAACGCCACTCATCTAGTCAAATTGAAAGACGAAAAGCCCGATTTGTGGCAAAAGGATTTAACCAGCTTCATGGGATTGCTTTTTATGAACCATTTAGACTGGTTGTCAAGCCTTCAACCAACGTCTTCTATATCCCTTGTTGCCCTCAATAACTGGTCGGTTACACAATTGGACATACATAACGCCTTTTTATATGGGGAACTCGAAGAAGACGTCTACATCCAACAACCACAAGGATTCATTCATCCTCAGTTTCCTCATCACGTATGTAAGTTTCACAAATCTCTCTACAGTTTAAAACAAGCTCCTCGAGCATGGTTTTCAAAAATCACCTCTTCCCTAATTTCAATGGGTTTTTCGGCCACCACTTTTGACTCTACCTTGTTTTTTTTGCCAAAACGCACAAGTTCTATTTGTTCTAATTTATGTTGATGATCTCCTTGTTGTCAAGTCTTCCTCATCTCTCTCAACAACCTTTTATCAATCCCTCTCTAGCAAATTCCCAATAAATCATTTGGGAAACCTCAACTTCTTTCTTGGAATTTCTATTACCCGTAACCAAAAAAGATTTTACCTCTCTCAATCTCAACATTCACAACCTTCTCTCTCGTACTAACATGCTTCATTCCAAACCTTCGCTCCAATGGCCTCTAACTTCCTCTCATTCCCACCTGACTCACCACCATTTACAAACCCCCTCCTTTACCACAACACAGTTAGGAGCCTCTGGTACTTGTCATTCACAAGACCTAACATATTGTTTGTTGTGAATAAGGTATGCCAATATATGCACAAACCGCTCCTTATTCAATGGCAAGGTGTAATACATATCTTCGTTACCTCAATGCCACTCTTCAGTTCCACATCTCCTCGAAGACTTCAAACACTATTTGTCTTATGTGATGCATAATGGGTTGGTGATCACTCGTATCGGTGTTTAACAGGAGCATACTGCATATACCATTGTAACAATCTCATTTCCTACTCTTCAAAGAAACAAAAGACGGTGGCTAGATCATCCACGTAGGCTGAATTCAGAGTTTTGACCCTTGCAACCCGTGAAACGTAGTGGCTTCAAGTGGTCATGTTTGAACTTCAACTTTTTCTACAATGACCACCAACATTATGGTATGGCAACCTCGTAGCAACTTTCCTAGTTGTGAACCCAGTGTTACATCATCGAATTAAACACATCTCTCTTGATTATCATTTCGTCCGAGATTAAGTTCGCATCAAAGGTCTACAAGTTACATTCATACCATCGAAAGACCAGCTGGCAGATGCACTAACAAAATCGTTACCTTCGGCACACTTCATTCTACTACGCTCCAAACTAGGCCTAACTCACAATCGTGGAGGTACTAGGGTTAACACCAAATGACCACGTGCCATCTTGAGATTGTATACATGATATTATATATATATATATATATATACATGCTCTTCCATTAATAAAACCATCCAAGAATCATTTTCTCATTCTGTTATCCACTGCACTCTCATTCGAGATACTTGATTAACAAATCTGAAATATATTTTATTTAGTGTATAAATTTTAAATCTTACAGATGGGTATGAATGCAGAATTGTCCAAAGTAGTTGGTCCTCAAAATTCCTTTTACACTTTATAGATCGAATGCATAAAAGCAGCAAAGCAAACCGAAGAAGCGAATATTTTCAAAAAGAAGAGCAATCCCAAAGCAAACCCGATTACAACAAAACCAAAGTAAAGCAAAAGTTTTTAAAATAAAGTGTTGTCGCTGTCATATGAAATCTCATCATATGGATCATATCTCCTCATCTTAAGTGTACATAAAGGAAAATATTTACATACTCACAATCATAAACAATCTGATGTTATAGAAAAATATTTGGTGTCATGTTTTCCAATTACTAGGTGGTGCTTTATATTATTTCAATAGTTTTTTCTAACTTAAAAATATCGATAAATATATAAACATGAAATTAAATTAATTAATGCTAAAATTAAGAACAAAAATAAAGAAAATCAAAGAATAAGCATGTTAGATATAGATGAATAATCACCACATGAAATTAAATTAATTAATGCTAAAAAGAAAATCATGAGAAGAAATTATAATATTTAAAAATTTATAATCAATTGTAATTATATATAGAATAATAAACATGAAATTAATAATTAATTAAGGAAAAATGATGAATCTTATATATCTCATATCTATTAAAGCAGAAGCTTTTATTGCCACGTGTCAACCCCATGTTTTTCTCGAAGCCTAAAAAATTATTTTAAAAAGTAATTTCTAAATGTTAATATAAATTGAAAATTGATTTCTAAATTTTTTTTAAAAATATTTAAATAAATATTTTTTAAAAATAGTATATAAACTTTTACAGATTTTTTTATCAACAAGAATATCTTAAAAAAATCAATTTAAAAATATAATTAATTAGAAGAGATAAATACTTAAAAGAGAACTGAAAATCATAATAATGATTATAATTTTATTCTCCGAATTTTTATTTTACAAAAATGTACATATAAATTTTTAAGTATTAAATATTTATTAAAACTCAACCCGCACAAAGTGCGGGTAATACACTAGTTATCTATTAAAGCAGAAGCCTCTATTGCCACGTGTCAACGCCATCTTTCTCGAAACCTAAAAAATTATTTTCCAAAGTGATTTCTAAATGTTAATATAAATTGGAAATTTATTTCTAATTTTTATTTAAAAATATTTAAATAAATATTTTTATAAAAATAGTTTTAAAACTTTTACAGATTTTTTTACCAACAAGCATATCTTAACAAATCAATTTTAAAAATATAGTTAATTAGAAGAGATAAATACTTAAAGATAATTAAAAATCATAATAATGATTATAATTTTATTTTTCGAATTTTTATTTTACAAAAATATACATATAAATTTCTAAATATTAAATATTTAATATTTAGAAATTTATATGTATATTTTTGTAATACACTAGTTATCTTATAAATGAGAACAACTTGAAGGATGTTTTTAAAAAATGTATGGATTGGTATATAACTATTATGGATAACATTAACTAAAGTATTAGTAATAATTAACTAAAGGTATTTAAATTATAGTTAATGGTAAAGTTAAGGATAAACAATCACAAAATACTTTGTATTCCTAAGGATATGGAATGTTAAATTTGAAATAATGACAAACCATCGTATAAATGAAAGTAACTATAAGATATTTTCATAAAAATGTTGATATAAATTATAAAATAATAATAATAAATTATTGTTGTAATGTATCAAATTAATATTACCTTTTAATAAAGGAAATTTAAAATAATAACTAATGGTACGGACAAAGTAAATAGGCTCTTTTGAGTTTTCTATCTACTAAATAGGCTTTTTTATTTTTCATTTAAGAAAATATACCCCTTCCTTTATTTTTACTGTCAAACCCTAAACACACTAAACGCAACCGTTCTTGCTTCCTCATCTTCTCTCAATCTCAGCTTCTCCTCCGCCTCCCTGTCTCCGGTAAGAAGAAGCAGTCTTCGACACGCCGGCTCCTGTTCTCGCTCTCCGCCTTGTCATATCTAGATCTAGATCTAGATATGAAACTCTCAACTGAAGGAAAGGCTAGGGTTCAATTCTCCACAGAGTCAACAGTGTAGGAGCGTGGAGACTTAGGCTCGAATCTTGTCCCAACCGTCGACTTGTTCTAAGGTGCTTCAGGTGGGTCTGACATTCGGTTTCTGTGAAAGCCAAGCAACACGATGCAACCTTGGTTATTTGTTTCACTTTGAATATAATAGTAGAAGAAGATCTGGAGTGACTTACGCTTTGCTATAGACGAATACAATGGAGAATGTGGAGCTTGCTCCCACTGGCACGCCTGAGAAGGAGATGGACGGATGTACCGTTTCTTTGATTGCGTTGCTTCTCAGAACCTCTATGTTTTTTGATGATTCACTCTCAGGAGAAGCAAACAGTTACTACTTCATTTATTTTACACCTGCTGGTTTCTTTTTTTTTTTTTGTCTTTCTTTTCTACCTGCTTCAGAAAATATTATAACATCGAATAATAGGATCTGTCAAGCTATTGTTGTTTTCTACTATAGAAAATCCAATTGCTGCATCTTAGGATCTATAAATATGCTCAGATTTGTCTATTGTCTTCGATCTAACTTAAGAGCATGCATGTCCTGCCCTATTTTTAATATTTTAACTAGTGGTAAGCAATTGCAGTTTGAAACTCATAGTTAAATTTAAGGATTGAGAAAAGTTTTTTTTTCAATCACCTAATTATTTGTCTGATTTCCTGTTGTGAAGTTTAATGATTGTTCTTGTTCTAGTCTCCTTATTTGCATTTGAAATTTGTGAAGTTTAATGATTGTTCTTGTTCTAGTCTCCTTATTTGCATTTGAAATTTCTTCACAAATTACCTCTATTTCTGTAGAAGGCTTCTGGAATCCAGTTTTGCTGCTGAAGCCTATCTGTTTTATTTGCATTTGAAATTTCTTCACCAAATTACCTCTATTTCTGTAAAAGGCTTCTGGAATCCAGTTTTGCTGTTGAAGCCTATCTGTTTATAAAAGAAGTTGGTGAAAATGAAACATAGAGAAATTGACCTTGAAGACAATTCCATCAAGACTGAGGATAAAAGATTGGGCATAGAGGTCGGAAAAGGAGAATTCTCGTATGCTCAAGACTAGTAACAGAAGGCTAGAAGTACAAGAGATGTATGGACTAGTTGAAACCTGCATAGTATAGTTCTGTAGATATAAATCATATGTAAAATCCGGTATTAAATTTCGATATGTAAATTATAAAAAATAAAAAAGGACAAAAAGAAAACAAAAAAAATTTTTCGTATGTGTTTCTGGTATGAATTTCATACCAGAAACTCATACCAAAAAATTATAAATTATAAAAAATGACCAAAATGACAAAGAAAAATAGAGAAATTCTGGTATGTGAGAAATTTCTGTATGTGAGAAATTCCGGTATGTGAGAAATTCTGGTATGTGAAAAATTCTGGTATGAGAAATTCATTCCAGAAAAAAAAAAAGAAAAGACAAAAAAAAACAAATTCAGCAATTATAAATTAAAACTTATACTTAAAAAATAAATAACAAACATTATTTTTTTAAAATAGAGGGGTTAATAACTTTAACCTACCATTAAATGAAAGTGGTAAAAAAAATGGGGTACATTTACTAAACACAAAACTAAAAAGGTATAGTAGACCAAATTCTTTCAAATAAAAAAATTCCCACAAGAATTCTATTCTTACATATGTGATATTAACTTTAATTTATATAATAGGGTTAGTTCCGGTACGAATGTTTTTTAGAGTCAGAGTATGAACATCTAACGTCTATTAGATTAAAAATGGAACGAACATGATTAAAAGATCATGGCAAGTGTTTATAGGAGAGTTCACTGATTGGACTTAAAATATACACTAGCAATAATTATGTTGGTATTTTAGGTAATAATATATTTTGTTTATGGGTGAAATTATAGTTTTATATGAACAATAATTGAACAATATTTTTTTTAATAACAAAATAACGATCATTACCTATGTAACGATCGTTTTACATGTAACGTGTTCTAACATACGTTAACGGCTGTGAATATAAGTTAACGATCGCAAACCTCTGTTACAAGGGAAAAGAATAAATAAATAAAAAATTTAACAACTATAAAAACTATTTTATTTTGTAACGGCCGTTAACCTTTGTTAAGGATCGTTAACGGTGAAAAAAATTTCTTAACGATCGTTAGTTACATGATAACGCTCGCTATAATATACAAAATACGGTCACCGTTACACAATGACAACGGTTTTCACAATTTTATTTTACTTTTAAATTAAAAAATAAAGAGTTTTAACTAGTCACTTGGTAATAGGGTGGGTCTATGAATCAAAGTTCGAAATTCTATGGCGGTAGTTTTTTGTTTTAAACAATGAACGTGTTTATAAAATTTCACTATTTAATGTATGTCAAGTTATGCGAGAGACAACATGTAACACCCCAAATCCGTGGGGCTCGGGGCGTCACATTGGGCTAGGAACTTACAATGGATCCTGACCCCAGCCTGACAACAAGTTCACTGGATCTTACAACAAGGTACAAATAGATTAAAACCAAATACATAAAACTGTACATCACATATATCAAAAGGTTTACAACATCACAACCGAGTATAAAACGGCAACCATAAACATCCAAGTACAACCATTACAAACACAGGGTTTTGCGTGAGGGTGGAATTACCACATGTCCCCTGTGCTGCTGAGCTTCCGAGCACCTGCTCCACTCTCGGCGAGCATTGGCAAGTGGTCACCGCCCGGTTATAATACACTTGGGCCATATAATGTAATGAAGTGGTCATCCTTGTTTTGTTTAGGTTATAAATGCAACAATCATATGCACACACACACAACCATTACAAACACTCAATCCATAATTGCACGCTAAGTAAGTCTCATGGACTTACCTGAAATACTTGTAATCTTGTACCACGTCACAGTTTCCCCTTGGGGAAACGATCAACACCTGCATAAGCAAGACACACACAATTATCAAACGTCACAAAGGTTAGGAGATGTATATCCTACACCTCATAACCACAACCAACCTATAACACGCATCTAATGGGCCGGTTTCCTTATCTTTCTTTCGCTCGTTTTATCTTCCTTCCATAGATATTTTTTTCAACGTTATTCTATCGTTCGTTTTATCTTCCTTCCATAGATAGAATATCCTATATTCTATCTTATGAGCCGGTTTCCTTATCTTCTTTCTAAAACCTAGACGCCCTTTCCGTCTATCTTTCCAGCCCGTCTCCTTTATATTCCCGTCCTTTCCTCTTTTTCCCGTTTCTTGCTTACGTCTTCTTCAACCCTGAGAGCTGCAACCTTTTCTTGCTTCCTTGTGATCTTGCTGAACGTGTAAGTTCTTCTTTCTATGTTCTTCCTTACGTTCATGTACTACAACATGCTCCGTCTCTTCCTTTTCGTTTTCTCCTTCTTTCTCTCCTTTTCTTCTCCTCCAAGAATCAAGTTTGAACCTTGATTCTTATTGGCTTCTCGTTATTGATGTATCGTTGTTCTCAGGCTCTTTGGAGTTGAGTCTTGACGTGTTGGAATCAAAGATTCGAGTTTTGGTTGCCCTTGTTGTGAGTTCGGTCGAAGAGGAACCCCGTCAGAGGCCTTTGTCAGTGCACCACCCCCGCGACAAGCCGCCCGTGCGCCTTGCTCCACCGCCCCTGTGGTTTTCTCTGCAGTAACTCCCATCTTTGGTGAGTTGCTTCCTTCCTTGCTTTCCCCGTTCCTTTCCTTGATCCTTTTGGTTGTTTCTTGTTCTCTGAGTTGCTCTTAGACTAAGGTTGAGCCCTTATCTTGTGTAGATCTCTTAGAGATCCTTGAGACTAAAAGTTATAGACTTCTAGCAACCGTTTCGTTCCTGATTCATGATGCTTGTCTGAACAGGATCTTCTTGCTCCTATCCTGAGGGAAACCGAGCTTTTCCTGAGTGTTCTCTGAGTTGTTGCTGAGCTTTTGAGTTAACTTTGAGTGAGGTAAGTCCCTTGGACTTACTTAGCTTCATTCCGCGTATTAGTTGGATTGTATTGGCTTGTTTGTGTTGTTTATCATGTTTATAACGGATAACGGGAATAAGATTCACCCTTTATTAACTTTAATTGGCCCAAGTGTATGATAACCGGACGGTGACCACTTGTCTAGTTCTACAGGAGACTAGAATGTGCTCTTGCAACCCAAACCCGTAGGTAATGGATAGTACTGATCTATTCCTATTGGTAGACGGAAGCGGAGGCGAGTTTCGGGAGATTCTCGTGTGACAAAAGAAGTTGAATTAGTAATGGATAACCTTAATGAAAGATAATAACCGGTTGTGTGCAAGCATGCTATGTGTTTTCCTTACCTTATGTGTGTTTGTGCCTTTACGCTCTTGCTAGTATCTAGAATGTTAGCTAACGGTTTATACCGTCGTTGTAGTTGTTCCGCAGGTTCAGAATGCTGCCGAGTGATCCGGATGGTGTGGTCAGCCGGGGTTCCCGTACATTATAAGATGGGATTGGATTTTTGTTTCTTTTGTTATTTCCCTTTTGTTTTGAACTTGGCTGCGGAGCTTTTCTGTTTTCTTTTGTTTAAACCTTTGGTTTTATTTTGAGTTTTGGTTTTTATTCGTCTATGCCTTGTTGTAAGATCCGTTTGTTGTTTCTACTCTGAGGGTCGGGACCCATTGTGCGGTCCTAGCCCATAGCTCTTCGAGTTCCCAAAACTTGGGGTGTTACAATATGGTATCAGAGCCAGGTTGACAATAATGACACTCGAAATCTTCTAAAGGTCAAACGGATAAATAAATAGAACCCGCAAGGGGTCTAACGTTTTCAAAAAGGGGGTTTTGTTTTAACTTGTCGGTCTGGGATAGATGTACGGGTGACCACCACTACATCCGCGGATCTCAACAGTGTAGTTCTTATATGTTGGCCTTTATATGTGCTTTTTCTGGTTTTGTGCTTTATTTGTAGCATGGCCTTATCTATATTGTTTCTTATATCTATCCTTATAGCAGATGACGCGTACTAGAGCTACATTTGCTATGGGGCGAGGAAGGGGTCCACCACCACTTCCACCTGCCGTCCGTGGACGAGGACGTTTAGGAAGACATCCACTAGCTAGAGGTCGGGGCCAAGCCCTAGTTGCTAATCCGTCTACCGCTGAGGCGTTCGCTGAAGAAGTTGTTGAGAGTGTTGTTCCTGAGGCTGGTAACCGAACCGCTGCTAGGTCTGGAGCAAAGAGAGCGCCATCGACGGAGTCCACACGAGTGTCTTGTAACACCCCGAATCAGCGAGACTCGGGATGCTACGGGCGGAGACCTCACAATGGGTCCCGACCCTTAGCTTGACAACAATTTCACCAGATCTTTCCAACATGGCACAAATAAAGGCAATATCGAAATTGTTTTAATGCAATGCAAACAATCCCGAAAAGAAAGGTACAACTTGTAAACTCAGCCGAGTCTTCAAAACGACACAACTCCAAAACATAAATCCATAAGGTACAATATAAACAAAAACGACATAAACATATAACCATCCCCGTCCTATAATGTACGGAGACCCCGACTGTCCACTCCTCGACCTCACTCAGCGGCATCCCTAAACTGCAGGGCAACTACAACAATATCGGTATAAAACCGTTAGCTAGCATTCACAGCATTAGGATCATGGTATAAAACCGTTAGCTAGCATTCACACGCACATAACGTGATCTAACACACAAGTCCGGTTCATTGTCTCTTTGTTATTATTAAGTCATATCCCTTACTATTCCACTTATGGTGTGACACGAGAATCTTAACGATCTCGCCCTTTTCCCCTTTCACCATACGGGTTTGTACTTGATGCGGATCAGCATCACCCGTTGGATTGGTCGCAAGGCACCTCCCAGTCATCCCCATTTTGGACTGGACAAGCGGTCACCGCCCGTTATCATACACTTGGGCCAAATATAAACATATAAAGTCGGTGGTCCTATTACCGGTTTAGATGTTATAAAATAAATAATAAACACACACATAAACAATAACACACACCACCAAACACGCATCGAAACTAATACAGAGAATACGAGCTAAGTAAGTCCGGGGACTTACCTCGTCCCATAGATAATCCCGCTATATCCCGCTCTTAGCTTCCCGTAGGAAGACACTCAACGCCTGTCAATAGGCACACGATCAACAACTCTCTCATATGCTAGAAGGCCTTAGACTTCTAGTCCCAATGATCTCGCAAGATCATAAACTATAACCACATAAGGACATCTACCCTCCCAAGGATCTTGCAAGATCGTAACTCATAACAACATACTAATATAGGCCAAACCTAAATTCCAAAATCCCACATGATCATACAACCCCAACCTCGAGCCTCAAAACGCTCATAACATCAACCATATAACTTAAAGCCTTATAAAAATCTCATAAGATAACCAAGTACCTCAAGCCTTAGCGCAATCAAACTTCAAAACTCACCTAAAGTTCATGGCCACTACTTGGCATTCTCACTAGATTATGTTATGTCCAACCTATCATGATACTACCGCTAAAAAATAACTAGATCGAGGGAAATGGTACTCTCGCGACGCCAAAAGACGGAAGTCGTTCAGCGGATGTCGACTTGGACTCGTTAGGCCTTTATTGGGACGCTTCCAAACCTAACACCAAAACTAAGCAAGTTTAGCTCATACGCTAAACTTGAACGGAATATATAAAATAAATAAATATAAGGGAAACCCGTTTTCAAAAGCCAACGTTAAAACTCGTTAAACCCTTCCGGGGCGATAATATGAAATCAACCCAATTGGTCGTAAACCTGAAATTACAACTCGAACCATAAACCGAGTTTAAAATCCGAAATTATATATTTTGGGCAATCAAAACAACTTCATAAACCCCATGGTAAAACTCTTTCTCAAAGCCAAGAGTAAACAAAACCGTTATACCATTTTCCGGGCAAAATATACAATCTTGTAAATGCGGGCCATAAATCGTAAATAAACCTTGGGCTATTTTCCGAAAATATCACAACAGAAGCATAAAGTCACATTCCAAAAACCTAGGTTAAATCTGTAAATACAAATTACTGGGTCACTTATGTAATTAACCACAAATGCAGGGGGGGCGATTAAATTGAAGAAAAGGGTTTTCGTAACCCAACTTCTGTTGACGGCTGAAGAAGGATAGGCTGCACCAGGATCCGGAGGCAAGGCGAGGGCTGGGGCGTCGTTTGGTGGTCCGGCTTTGTTGGCGGCAATGGCAGCTCCGACTATTCGAAGACGGCAACACTTCTTGGGTCTCCGGTCGGCGGCGACAAACAGTTAAGGGAGGGAAGAAGGCGGCCCAGAGGTGGTCATCGATCAGGAGAAGGAGGCATGTCAGGCGACAGGGCTTCCCTTGTGGAGCAGCGGCGGAAAGGAGGCGATGGGACCCGGTGGTTATAAGGGGTTACAACTATTACGAGTCTTTCCAGCGTCGACAGCGAAGAGCACACAGAAGGGTTGCTCCCTGATGGTCCCGAGTCGGCAGAAGTGGTGGTCTCCGATCCGGCGTCGGCGTCCCTGGCGGTTGCAGCCCTTGGCGGCACCAACAGGCTCGACAGGGCTTGAGGGCGAAGTGTTCGCCGTTGCTTGTAGGAGAAGATGTAGATGAAAGAGGCAGTTTGAATGGTTGCAGTGGTGAGGAGAGTTAGACAAAGTTGAGGGAAATGAAATGAGAAGTTGAGGGAGTTGCAGGGGAGAGCTGTAGAGGAAATGTGAGTAGAGGGTCGAAGGGTCCGGTATAGCTCACTAGGAGGCTGCAGGGACAACAGAGGTCAGGCTAGGTTAGTAGCCCCAACAGATGGGCAACAAGTAGGTATAAGACAACATGGTCCTGTCTGGCTCCAAGAGAAAAGATGGACGAAAGATGCAGGGTGACGGGTAGGAAGAATAAGAAATAAGAAATGGGAAAAATTAAAATAATATAGAAATCGGGAAATAAAATAAATTCGATCAAAACTACCGGAACAAGATTTCCGAATCAGAAACTTCCCGACTTTTTCCGAAAATAAATTTCGGAATATATATAAACTCATAAAAATACACTTTGCAATACAAAACCAGTTCCCGTGAATTATTTACGAGATTATATAATACTTTAATTACGGGTAATAAAATAGATCGATATATATATACTCGTGGGGTTTAACTTAGATAAGATCCGAGAAAATAAATAACGCTACGCGCCAAAACTGGGGCGTTACATGTCTATCGGAGCTTCTGCATATTGCGACTATTTGTAGAGAGTTGAGGAGGCTATCAAGACTGGAGGACCAACACCAATACCACCAGTTCCCACGAGATCAAGTGAGGTTTCGCAGAGAGTTTCACAGGTTGTTTCCCCGCTTGCTGGAGCTATTGAGGTTGTCAAAGCGCCGGCTGAGGCAAAGGAGCCGAAGCCCGGCAGTTGGTTGAAGGCTTTCAATCAGCTGAAGGTTCCCACTTTCATGGGGAAGACTAGATTGGAGGTGGAGCAGTGGCTAGGACAGCTGTATACTACTATAGAGGCTATTAGTTGCCTAGAGGGACGTCGAGTCAACATAGCATAAAAGCTATTGAAGGATCAGGCTCATTCTTGGTGGAGGACCGTTCGCAGTAAGACCAGTTATGAGTAGATGAAGAAGGTGATTAGGGATCGCTACTGCCCTGCAGCTATGAGGAGAGACCGTCTTCAGGATTTCCTTGAGGCTGGATTCGAGGATTTGCCTATTGCTGAGATCATCAGCAAGTTTTAGGATGATTTGTCTTTGTTGGGTCCGTTTGCACCACCTGAGGATCAGCACGTTTACCTTTTCTCTTGGAGGTTGAGGGAGTCAACACGCTCTTATCTTGTTGGTTTCTGTTGTGATTCTTTGACGGACTATCAAGATAGAGCTTCTGCTTATGAGAGAGACTGACCGGGTCAAAGGAGAGCTTCTCAGACAAGAGGTCCTGAAAAGAGACAGAAGACTGGATCAGCTAGTGTTGGAGTTAGAGCAGCTGGTTTTGGGCGTAGTCAGACGCCTAGACATTCTAGTTTCCAGCAAAGTTCTGTCCGAGGACGACAGTGTCATAACTGCGGAGTAGCTAGACACATCCGAGCTGATTGCAAGAAGCCAATAGTGACTTGCTTTTCTTGTGGCAAGCCAGGACATAGAGTTGTGTTTTGCCGTCAGGGCAAGGCGCTATCACAGTAGGGTTCTTCACCTGCCAGTGTTGCTGGAGGAGGACAGAGATCTCAGTACCAGCAGCACTCGAGAGTTTCTGGTTCTACCGTTCCTCAAGGTTCCACTCCGGGACAAGGGAGAGGTAGAGGACGTGTTGGTGGATTTGCAGACACCAGAGATGCATCAGCCAGAGTGTATGAGTTGAGGAGTGCTATAGAGCACACAATGCCAACAACCACAGGTACCATTCATATTAATGGTTTTCTTGTCAGAGTTCTTTTCGATACCGGTGCTACGGATTCTTTTATATTTGATGCATGTGTAGATATATTGGCCTTAGTTACTGTAGAAGGTAGACCCTTCTTTATAGGATTACTCGATGGGGCTAAGATTCGAGGTACACGAGAGGTTCGCGATTGCCCTATCAAATTGGAAGGTCGCGATTGGCCAGTTGACTTCTTCGTCATGTACTTAGTACATGAACAAGTTATTCTAGGCATGGATTGGATGGATCGACATCGAGTAGTTCTGGACATCGAAAAGAGGACACTGACGGTGACTACAGATGCTAGCCATGTTGAGATCTTCCGAGGATGGGATCTCGGGAAGACTGTTACAGTCATCATTGCAGTTTGAGCTGCGAGACTTATCAATCAGGGATGCGAGGCTTTTTGGTGCTATGCCATGAAGGATAGTACTAGTTTAGCTTTGGAGGAGATTCAAGTAGCTTGCGAGTTTGCTGACGTCTTTGGAGAGCCATCAGGTTTACCTCCACAGAGGAGTGTAGACTTTGGCATTGACCTAGAGCCCGGTACGAGACCGATCTCTAAGGCTCCTTATCGTATGACGCCTATCGAGATGCTTGAGTTGAAGAAGCAGCTCGAGGAGTTAGCAGAGAAGGGCTTCATTCACCCTAGTGTATCTCCTTGGGGTGCACCAATTCTCTTCGTCAGGAAGAAAGACGGGTCAATGAGGTTATGTATCGACTGCCGAGAGCTGAACAAAGTGACAATCAAGAACAAGTCCCCATTGGCCTGTATCGATGATCTTTTAGATCAGTTGCATGGAGCTTCGGTGTTTTCGAGGATCGATCTGAAATCGGGATATCACTAGTTGAGGGTGAGAGAGCAAGACGTAGCCAAGATGGCATTTTAGACCAGATATGGACACTACGAGTTTGTAGTGATGCCATTCGGGCTTACGAATGTGCCCGTAGTCTTCATGAAGTTGATGAACAACTTCTTCATCGACTTCCTAGACTAGTTTGTAGTTGTCTTCATAGACGACATTCTAGTTTACTCTCGCAGTAGAGAGGAGCATGCAGGACACTTGAGGATTGTTCTTCAGGTCTTACATGATAGAGAGCTCTACGCCAAGCTCTCTAAGTGCGAGTTTTGGATGTCCGAGGTAGCATTCCTTGGTCACATTGTTTCAGCTGAAGGGATCAAGGTAGATGCATCAAAGATCGAGTCAGTAGCATCATGTCCGCCTCCTAAGAACGTCAAGGAGGTACGCAGCTTCTTAGGATTGGCGGGCTACTACAGGCGTTTTGTTGAGGGCTTTTCCGTTATCGCCCGACCGCTCACTTCCTTGTTGCGGAAGTCTACGAGGTTTGTATGGTCCGAGCCGTGCCTGTAGAGCTTCGAGGAGGTGAAGAATAGGTTGATCTCTTCTCCTATCCTAGCTCAGCCAGAGGGCATTGAGGATTTTGTGGTTTATAGTGACGCATCCAAGCTGGGCTTGGGATGTGTTCTGATGCAGAGGGGGTAAGGTGATTGCTTACGCGTCTCGGCAATTGATGACGTACGAGGAGAATTACCCTACCCATGATCTTGAGTTGGCTGTTGTGGTTCATACTTTGAAGATTTGGAGGCATTATATGTACGGAGCTACGTGTCAGATTTTCACAAACCATAAGAGTCTGAAGTACATATTCACTCAGCAGGAGTTGAATAACCGCGAGCGCAGATGGTTGGAGTTGATCAAGGACTTTGATCTTAAAATCTTATACCACCCGGGAAAGGCGAATGTGGTAGCTGACGCCCTTAGTAGGAAGACTCCCCGAGAGATGGCGATCGTTAGGCTGACAATTCAACCACAGTTACAGCGAGATCTTGCATGGATAGAGATGAATATTCACTTCCCGGATTCCGACAGTCAGTTATCCAACTTGGAGATAGTACCAGATCTGTTGGGCAAAATTAGACAGAAGTAGGAAAGTTGTCCAGCTTTGACACAGATCCGAGACCGGATGTCTCGAGTAGAGGCACCGCAGTTTGCAGTTTGTGCTGATGGAGTTTTGAGACACCAGGAGCGTGTTTGTATGCCGTTAGATCGAGAGTTGAGACAGAGGATCCTCCAGGAGGCTCACTCTTCACCTTACTCAGTGCATCCCGGTGCGAGTAAGATGTATCATGATATCAGACGCTCTTTTTGGTGGGGAGGTCTGAAGCCAAATATTACGAGATATGTAGCTTAGTGTGCGACCTGTCAGCAGGTCAAGATCGAGCATCATAGACCAGGAGGCGAGCTACACCCACTTCCCGTCCCTCAGTGGAAGTGGGAAGACATCTCCATGGGTTTTGTGACCGGTTTGAGACCGAGTCATGGTTTTGATGCTATCTGGGTTATCGTAGATCGAATGACGAAGACTAAATGTTTCATTCCTGTCAAGGAAACATGGCTAGTGAGTCGATTATCACAGGAGTTCACGAGACAAATAGTGAGACTTCATGGAGTACCTAGGACTATAGTCTCTGATAGAGACGGACGGTTTACTTCGAGGTTCTAGCATCAAGTTCATGCCGCCCTAGGTACGAGTCTGTAGTTCACGACTACTTATCATCCTCACACCGATGGTCAGTCTAAGTGGACCATCCAGACTCTGGAGGACATGTTGCGAGCCTACGTGTTAGACTGGGGATAGGTGTGGCCAGATCACCTTCCCTTGGTGGAGTTTTTGTATAACAACAGTTGGCACGCATCGATCAGGATGGCTCCTTATGAGGCTTTATATGGAAAGAGATGTCGTACACCGCTGTGTTGGGATGAGCCTAGTAGTGCTAGTGGAGTAGCACCTTAGCTGATTCAGGATGACATGGCTCGAGTAGTAGTGATCTTAGAGCAGATGTTAGCAGCATAGAGTCGACAAAAGTCTTATGCAGATAAGAGGCACAAACCTCTAGAGTTCAGAGTTGGAGCTCAGGTTTGGTTGAGAGTATCCCCGACACGAGGCGTCGGACGTTTCAGTGTCAAGGGGAAGCTGAGCCCTAGATACGTTGGACCGTGCGTGATTCTTGAGCTACTTTGAAGGGCAGCATACAGACTTGTGTTGCCACCGAGACTCAAGGGTGTTCACCCAGTCTTCCATGTGTCTCAACTACGGGAGTACATACCAGACCCGCGACACATCGTCAGTCACAAAGATTCAATGATCGAGCCAGCCCAAATGTTCGTAGAGCACCCGGTGGCTGTCTCGTAGCGTAGTACGAGACGCTTGCGTTCAAAGGACATACCGATGATGAAGATACAATGGTCGATGCGAGGAGTTGATGAGACGACTTGGGAGATAGAGGATAGTATCCAGAGGAACTATCCGGATTTTTACGCTGAGCTTGATGCACCGTCAGCGTAGTCGTTTTGTTTGGGTTTTTTTCCCTTTGTTGCGTTGCTTACGCTTTTTGTGACGTTTTGAGTTACGTGCCCCGAGTGGGAATATATGAGTTCAGTTCTGTTTTTGTGTGTTGTTGTGATCGTAAGGCTTTTGCAAGTTTCGGGACGAAACTTCTTTTTAGGGGGATTTGATGTAAGACCCCAGTTTGGCCTTCACCGCCCCTGCGGTGAAGTTGATCCGCCCTTGCGGCTGACGATAGATTGCGCCCGATCTTTCTTTCGTTCGTTTTATCTTCCTTCCATAATTAGAATATCCTATATTCTATCTTATGGGCCGGTTTTCTTATCTTCTTTTTTTTTTGAAAATGTAATATGTTGATAGGAAGAATGTACATATGGTTACAAGTCAACATCATATTCATAAGGGAGGGGATGCAAGATCAAAGACGACAATAAGAGAGATTAGACTAGGTTCATCTTCAGCATTCGGGTAGTGGCGAGAGAGGCATCAGAACGGTCCTTCCACGAGTGCTCAAAGTGGATTTTAATTGAGGTGATGGCCTCAGCAGCACAATCCACAGCACGAATGAAGGTGTTGCTGTAGAGTAGAGAGTTCCTAGCTTAAAAAACGTGAAAAATGAATGAGGTAATGGATACAGTCCTTATACTTTCCATAAGATTGTGCTTATGGATGGGTCTAGATTCGAGTCATGTCCAAACATTATGAATGTATGGGGCTGGATAGGGAATCCGAGTCCACCGAGAGATGATGTCAAGCACCAGTGACCCGTAGCTGCAGAAGGGCCAAAGGTGATCTTCATTCTCTGCAGCACTCTTGCATAACTTGCAGGTATCATTTCCAGTCAGATTCCAAGCCTTGATATTTGCAAGGGTGGGAAAGTCTCTTAAGTCCCGCAAGCCAAGAGATGTAGCTACATTTTGGGATGTTAGACTTGGAACAAATTGCCTTGAAAGGGTTGGGAAGAGTTTGAGCAGGTTCAGGCTTAAAGATTGCATAGACTCTTTTATGGGAGAATGTACCATTGGCATTGGTCAGAGCATCACAGTGGTGATGGCCGGGGTGGGGATACATTGCCATATACTTCTTTGACCTTTCATCAAGTGTCTAACAATCCATAGCTTCCCGATATTGTCATGCCCCCTGTCAATGCCATAAATGAGACGAACAAGGTTTACCTTGTTCCTTGCAGTAAGGTCGGGGAAACCCAGACCCCCATTTGTTTTGTTTGTACATATCGAAGACCAAGCCACTGAGGCCCGTTTTCTATTCTCAATACCAGACCAGAAGTAAGATCGGATGAGGCCTTGGAATGTGTTGAGGACGCTAACAGGGATCATGAACATGGATCTCCAGTAGTGGTTGATGGAGAAGAGAATTGTTTTTATGAGTTGAGCTCTCCTTGCATACGAAAGGGTCTTTTCACTCCACTACTGGATCCGTTTAGTCACCTTGTGGATCAAGGGAAGGTAGTCATGGATAGCTGGCCTCTTACTGTCAGTAGGTGCCCTAAGGTAAAGAAAGGGTAGCGTGCCAATCTTCATGCCAGTGAGGCTTGCAGCCCCATCTTGCTCCATGGGATTCATTCCTCCGGTGAAGAGCTGGCACTTGGATGGGTTAATTTTAAGACCTAAGAGGTCCTCAAAGTGGTCAAGGGTGTCAATTAGGATCTTGATGGAAGGGAGGTCACCTCTATAGATAAGTAGGAGGTCATCAGCAAACGAAAGGTGAGTAATTGGAGGGGAAATGCATTTGGGATGGTATTGAATCCAGGGTTTGAAGCGCTCATCTCAATCATTTTTGACAAGTAGTTCATGGCAATGGTAAAGAGAGGTGGAGAAAGAGGACACCCTTGCCGTAGCCCCTGACTACCTTTAAAATGGCCACAAAGAGCACCATTTATTTTGACAAAGAATGAAGGAGTGGTAATGCACTCCTTGATAAGGCTTATGAAGTGCGCAGGGAATCCCATTTTGTGAAGGCGATGGAGGATAAAATCATGACTGACGGTGTCAAAGGCTTTAGAGATTTCAATTTTCATTGCAGCTCTTGGAAATATGTTCTTCCTGTTGCATTTTTTGAGCATCTCCTGACAGATTAGTACATTATGCTTGATAGATCGATTAGCAACGCATGCACTTTGGTTTAAGCTAATGATGTTGGGGAGGATTGTATTGATGTGTGCCGAGAGGATCTTAGCTATAGTCTTATAGATAGTATTGCAGCATGATATAGGCATGTAATTAGAGGGAGCAATAGGACAATCAATTTTAGCTATAAGAGAAATGGAAGCGTAATTGACCTACTTCAAAAGTTTGCCATTGGTGAAGAAGTCCAGAATCGCAACATTAAAGCCCTGGTGAGTGGTAGCCCATGAAGTTTTGAAGAAAAGAGAGCTATAGCCATCAGGTCCCGGCGCCTTGTTATCCCCAATGCTTAAGAGAGCTTTTTTGACCTCGTCCGTCATCACCATCATTCCTAGAGAGGCAGCATCATCCTGGCTAAGGGATGGGAGGTTGATGTCAAGGAAGGTAGGAGGGGAAGTTAAGGCCGGAGGGTTAAGGACTAGGCTAAAGTGGTTGACAAAGGTTTTTTCAATGGTAGCAGGATCAATGGAAATGTTACCATCATTGGTTCGGACAGCAGTAATGCGATTTGCACACCTACGAGCCGTAATACCTCTAAAGAAGTAAGAGGAGCATTGGTCTTCATGGGCGTACCAGTTTGTAACACCCCAAATTCTGAGAACTCGGGGAGCTACTGGTTAGGACCTCACAATGGGTCCTGACCTTAGTTTGACAACAATTTTACTAGGATCTTACAACAAGACACAAAAGTATTTAAAACATTTGAAAACTTTAAACAATATATACATGAAGAATATGTATCATCCTTACAAAGCAAAGGAACCAAAATGACACATATGAAGAACAAAAGACATCCCCGTCCCCAACTAAATGAGTACGTGGACCCGGCTGACCATTCCCTCTGGATCTCTCTACAACTGTCTTAACGTGCAAGGCATCTGCAAGCGGTACAAAACTGTTAGCTAACATTCTAAGCATAAGTATAAAGTAAAAGCACACACACACAACATACACAATCAACATGCAACACTCAATCCTTTTATTATCTTTAATTAGGTGATATGTCATTACTAATGATACTTAATTTGTGACACGAGGGATTCCCAAACCTCGCCCCTGTCCCCGTTTACCAACAAGGAATGGTACTAATGCATCTAACCGTCTACCTGACTGGGCTGGTCGCAGGGAACCTCCTAGACTCTCGCAAGAGCTAGGCAGATGATGTCACGACCCGTTATCATACACTTGGGTCAATTACGTAAATAATAAAGTCAGCCTAATCCGGTTTCGTTGTTTATCATAACTAACAAACACCACTCATACACATTGCACTCATACAAGAAGCCAGCTAAGTAAGTCCGTGGACTTACCTCAATCAGATCTCGACTCTCATAATCACAACTCAATATGTAACAGTGTAACTCGGTTGCCTGTCAAAGGAGGCAAGTGTGTCAGCACACTTTCTAGGTAATTAGAAGTCTAAGATTTCTAAGGTAGTAGATCCTATTAGAACAGAATTTAATACAGTACCAATTTATGGTAAAATGACTATTTTACCCTTGGTCCCAAAACTTCCAAAAATTCCATAATTCATGCCTAAACTCTTATTTGAGAGTATAGAGTCATATTCTAACTCCTAAAGATGAGTTTGATTACAAACTGGCAATTTACTCATTTTCCTATTTTCGGAAAGATCGTTAAGGTCCAACTTCGGCTTCAAATATGAAATTCGAATAATCTTATAAAAATTCCGAAATAATTCCCTAGATCATCTATGATATCTCATCTACTCCTAGGAGCAAGAATTTCTTAAAACTATTCAACCATCACTTCTACAAAAATTTCCAAAGTTGGTTACAACAATTGAAATTTTCTATACTTAGCCAAAATCTGAGTATGTTTTCTAACTGTACAACAAGTCCACTTTGAGCCTCTATAACTCTAAATCTCACCTTTGGATTCATCCCAATTTTGACATATTAACCTATGCATGGCACTAAACAACATCCCAATAACTGAATGGTGGATCTTATATCTAAGGCATCGAAAAGTATGCTCAAACTTGACTGATCAACACAGTTTCTGGAAATTCAGCAAACACTTAACAAAACAGCACACTGTCTTAACTTTAAAAAATCATAACTCCTAAATCACTCGCTGGATTTATTCCAAATTTTGATATGTTCTCCTATAAAATCTTATCTATAATATATCCAAAATTCAGCAGCAAAGGAGCTTAAAAGCATATTCAAAACCATCTCACAAAACGGTATCACATGCTGTTTTTCTCAACACTCAGCACACTTATAAAACCTGCATGAGGAGTCAACTTTGCAACATCATAACTCTCAAACCGTAACTCCGATGCTTCCCAAATTTTAGTATGATCTCCTATGTACTACTGACTACAACATATCCCAAATTAAGCAATAGAGGAGGTGTCTAACATACCAAAATCTGAATGTCTGCTTGTCACTTCTGGAAAACTCGGAAAACAACACGAATCTTTACTGCTTCATCTATGATTGTTCTGAGAATGATAAAGAGACATAAAGGGTATCTATAAGGTATGAAAAATGTGGAAGGAACTGCATGGACGGAAAGGGGTATAAGCTTACTTAATTCCGAGACTCGAATGCACTAGGCTGCTGTTGACCGGATTTGGGCGTGCAGGAGAGGGAATGGATATGTCGGCTTGTACAGAAACATTTATGGGCGTGCAGGGAGAACGTTGCCGATGCTCAAGAGAGGAGATCGTCATTGCTGCTTCCGGGAGAGATTGGCTAGGGTCAAGGAGGGAGAATGAGGTTGCTGCGTTGAAGAGGGTTGTTGAAGGCGCTGGAGAGGGCTGCTGCGCTGAAGAGGGTTGTTGAAAACCGAGAATCAAGACAGAAGGAGGGGAACGGCTCGAAGTCCGATTTGATTCGGAATTAAACGGAATAAAAATTCCGGATATTACATCAACACCCCCTTAAAATAAGTTTTGTCCCGATACTTAGAACAAGGTACTTAATTAAACGACTTCCATAATTAAACTGGTATGTCCTAGTCCTACTAAATTTTTTATTCGTTTCTAATCTTCTCTAACCCTATCAAAGCGTAACGAAAAAAAAAACTGGTCGTTACACGGTTGGCCTTTGAAAGCTGGGCCAGGATGATATTAAGGACATTGGTGCTTTCATTCAAGGAGTTTGAGATTTGCTCGTCATAAATCACGTTATCAAAATGAATGCCTAAACTAACGTCATAAACTAAGAGATTTGCTCGTCATAATCTTAGCGTAACAAGTTTATAACGTCATAAACTTGTTATGATCATCTAGACAGAAAAACTATCTAAATGAATGCCTAAACTAACGTCATAAATCACGTTATCAAAATACCCCATACTTAAGATTTGCTCGTCCCCGAGCAAGACCCAACTATAGACTAAGAGATGACATGATTTATGCATGCAGAAAAACAAGAAAATCTTTTTGGAATTGTGCTTCTAACATTGGATCACCTTCATAGTCATGTTTCATGGCAATGGACAATCAATCATGCATCAAATGAATGAAGACATGGAAAGACAATTATACTTAACTAGAAAGCATGCATGAGAGGTGAAAATGAAGAAGTCAAGATGATCATGAATATATCCAATCTAGATCACTAAGTCTTACACACATGCAATTAGGTCACAAGGACTTAGAAAAGAAGAAGCTAAGAAACGTTGTGATTAGGTGGGAATTTTTAGGTCATGTGATGCTAATCCGGGAAAGAACTAACTCCACAATTTCGTTTTTGCTCAACTTCCCAACAAGTGTATAATTTTCTCCATCTTTTCTTTGTTTTCTTTTCTTTTTCACTTATTTTTAATACAATGGCATTGGTGTACAAAAGCCGAAACCTTGGTGATTAGCCGTCCTCGGGCTTTTTTTATTTTTTGAGGTGCATCCACACCGGGCACACATACCAAAGCTCGTTAGGACTATCGGTTTATTTGACTTTGGCAAGGCACAAACACCCGATTATGTGAATGGTGCCGAGTTACTCGTCATTTAAAGCAACGTCCCCAAACCTATATTTTGGTCTACACTTTCACAACATATTCAGCACTTCATTCACAACATTCTTTCATCAACAACTTCACCCCACACTTGCTTTTCACACACATCAACACACTAGCATGCTCCTATTCCCGGATGGGTCAAAAGAGGTAAAATTTTTCATCAATTGAGGTGCTCAAAAAACATGATCAAGATGAGAAGTAGAGAAAGATGAATTGCCTTAATCACTCCTAAATGATGTGCAAGAA
This sequence comes from Fagopyrum esculentum, assembly GCA_033239045.1. NCBI lineage: Eukaryota > Viridiplantae > Streptophyta > Magnoliopsida > Caryophyllales > Polygonaceae > Fagopyrum > Fagopyrum esculentum. The sequence goes on along the minus strand of BSUD01000008.1, from coordinate 6,053,141 downwards.
CTAGCATGTAATTTCGATTATCAATCCTCAATCCAATCAAGACAAGCATCATAATCACAAATCATTCATGGGATTCAAGATAAGTACTTCAAGTCCACATATGCATTCATCTATTCAACACATAAGGCCATCCATAGCCAATTCACAAGACAATCTCATCATAAGGGTCATTCCCAAGCTTAGAAGCACTAAAAATTTTAAAATTTTCTGATTTTTTTGGATTTTTCGAAATATGTATGTACAATGCAAGACGTAATGAAACATGTGACAATATTAAACTATCCTAGATGCTAATCATGCAAGTGATCATGAAAACCCCACCCCATACTTAGAAACACATTGTCCCCAATGTGGAAACTAAAGAAAGAAGTGAAAGAGAGTTCTCACAATGTAAAATTGGTGATGCTTTGGTATTTTGGTTCACATCGAATGATGATGGTGGATGATCGATCAAGGATGGTAGAGAGCTCTTGATGTTCATTATGGTGTCGGAACCCGCGCTTGGCACCGCAAGTCGTCCAAGTTCCACGTCCGCTCCACCCATGCTTGATTAGAGATCATCACTTTCCTTGACAAAAGGAAAATTTGGACCAACTACCCAGGAAAATCGGCTGATTTTGTGCAAGATCAGTCCGATTTTCCTGGGTGCTTTCTTCCTCAACCATGTGCTCGGATCTTGTACCTTCAGCAGTTCCATGAGGTTTTCACATGACCTCCAACATCTTATCACACATGACAACAACAAGATCTAGCACCCAAAAACACAAAAGAAAAACAAAGCACACCAAAAACAAAATCAAAAACGAAGACGAAAGAGAAAAGGGAAAGAGTTGTTACCCTTGGGTTGCCTCCCAAGAAGCGCTTCTTTTAGATCATTAGCTTGACCAAACTCAGAGGATGTGTCAATCCACCTCGAATACCATGGTTTGCTTGAGGAGTCCAAGCAACCATCGCTTTCCGGCATCCATGATGACAAGCAAGGGCCACTTGATGCCCAAATAAGCTTTAAGTTTTCTCTTCACCGGTGAGTAGTAGACTCCTTCATCACCGCTCCCTTGATGATAGTATGGAGTTGCAACCATAGGTGCCACCCCATACTTAGACAATTGGTACTCCGCTGTCACACCGGTGAGATGCTTGCCATCCTCATCCTCTATGATCCAATGAAGGCCGGTTCTTGGAAAGAATTCTTCATTGAGGTGCTTCATAACCATCATGGATCCATCATGCTTGCCTCCATCATTCAACATGGGAGACTCCTTAGGAAAGAGACTCCAATCTTCGTGTGTACTCCGGGCAAGCAAGAAAGGATTGGAAGGAGTTGAAGTTAACTTAGGGCTCTCCCTCGTGAGCTCTTCAAGTGTGGTTCCGGGGTTGATGGCAAGGATGTCCGAGGGTGAGAATACTTCATTGCGCTCCTCCAAAGGTGAAGGAGGTGGAGGTAAGTCTTGAAGGATGGTAGGATCTCCTAGCATAAGAGCATGCCTAATCTCCTCAATCTCCCTCCTCATTTGTTCTTCTCTCTCGAAATTCAATATTCTTTCATCCTTCAGGGCCAAATCCCTTAGCCTCACTTGATCCCAAGCTTTATCCAACTCTTCTTGAAGGTCTCTATTTGTTATGGTTGAATCGGGTAATTCTTGGATCTCCTCATGGTGAACCTCCTCTTGTTGAAATACTTCCGCTTCAAGCACCATGTGGGCACTCGAAATGGAAGCAAGGTTGCTCTCTAGATCATCCATCTTCCTCAACATTTCTTCTAGCATTGATTCCACTCGGTCATTGTGAGGTTGATGGCGAGGTTCCACATAAGGCAATGTAGTCATGTGAGCTTGATCATGTGACTCGTGATAGGCATTAAACTCCTCCCAATACTCAAACTCATCATGGAGAGGTCCTAGATCATGGTTTTCCATCTATCCCTCATACTCCATGTTGTCAAGGTCGTCTTGGAAGTACAATCCGTCCATGGCAAACATGAAAAGGCAAAGACAAAAACAACACAAGATCAAAAGTAACAAGAAAGATAAACACTCAAAGCAATCAAAATCAAATGACTTAATCTAGACCTAGTCCTCGGCAACGGCGCCAAAAACTTGTTACGCTAAGATTGTGACACGCAAAAAGCTTTACATATATAAACTCGATCTAATCTCCTAAACTACCTAGCGAAACCCGCAGTGTACGGATCGTTATGTAGGAAGAAAAGTATTCCGAGGTCGAACACAAGGACTGAGGCGAAATCAAGTCATTTAATGATCAAATATAGTGCAAATCTAAACTAAGATGAGATGAGGAATAAAGAAGGTGCAAAACACAATATTTTTTGTTTGTTTTATGATGTGAGCCCGCCGGACTTAAGCAACGAGACTGATGTGACCACACCAAGATCAACACCACCTCTCACTCGAGCTAGAGCATGCATGCTAGGCCAAACCACTTTGACCTACCACCCTTTCAGAGCTCCGACATTTAAGGACGGCCATGACTATCACTTGGTGAACATACTTGAGGTGATTGAGGATTCCGGATCACTTTAAACCTAGATGTAACCTTTTGTTTTATTTTATGTGGTCATGCTTGACTTTATTTCATGGTTTAAAACCACTTTTAGTTGGGTTTCTTTCAGCCACGTTTTTGGAACCTTGGAGCTCTAATGTGGTCGGCCATATGAATGGTTTTTAAGCCATTTATTGCTTGAAGTTGTTGGTTGAAAGACCCTAGGCTTTCCTTCATTTAGTATCCAACTCTTGAACTACTTGTAAGCTATTATTGTGGGGAGTTGGTGCTGAATTTTTCAGCCATATAAGGCCATCTCCTACCCACATTTTTAATCAAATTATAGAGTTGAGTTCAATCGAAGTTGTGTTTTCACTTTAAAGCAAAACAAACCTAGAAACTAAGGTGAGAGGCCAAGGTTTCGAAACCCACAAGGTGAGAGGCTGAGTGGTGTCCTTACGGTGCGAGGCTAGGAGGACAAAGGAGGTCTAATTTCCGAAGTGAGATTCCGAGGAAAGAAGAACTCGAGCCAAGGAGATCCAAGGTGCGAGGCTGGACGATTACTTGCTTGGCATATCCATAAAATCGAAAAATGAACAAAAGAGGTGAAAGGAGGAACAACACCGGCGGATCCTTGCGTTCAACTGACGAAGAGCGCATCAAGTGGTATCAGAGCCCAACGGTGCGAGTTCCTCAAGCTTTCGGGGTACGAATTGCTTACCTAAACTTGTTTTTAGTTTTTGCAATTTTGAGTAGTTCCCCAAAATTTTGTGTTTACAATCTTCTTTCTTGTGAGCTTTTAGAGAGATCTTGTTGACCTTTTATTCAAAAAAAAAAAAAACGAACGAAACAAAGAGAAAAGAAAAGAAAAAAAAGAAAAGAAAGTTGTTCTTGAAAATTTGTTTGTTATCAAAGTTGTTCTTGAAATTTGTTATCAAAGTTGTTCTTGAAATTTGTTATCAAAGTTGTTCTTGAGTGTTCTAGCCATTCCAAAACACAACCCACACGTTTTGGGGAAAACGCTTGTTATTGCTTTGACTAACTACTTGTCGGGACTAAGTAAATACTCGCCGGAAGGCTCGTATTTGTTGTTGCTTTGTTGCCTTTTGTTGTTTGTTTTTCTGAAGTTATATTGCATCGTAGGATACCTTGTTTACCTTGTGTACTATCTTGGAAAATTGCGGAATTTTGTTACCAAGAGAAATCTTTGTGGGGAGAGCATTGCCTAAGGCTTTGGAAAAGGTGAGGGAGAGCTTTGCCTCGAAGCAAAGGAAAAGGGGAGTTGTGTGAATCCAAACACTATCAAACACTTGAGTGAGTGTGAGGAGAAATACACTTGAGAGAGGAGAGAGAGAGAACGTTTTTGTCTCTAACCTTTGCCTTTGAGTTTGTTTTTTTGTGTTAGGCGAAAAATCTCGAAAAGGTGAAAAAACAGCCGGTTTTGCGGTTTTGCGGAAAAAAGGCGTCCGAACTCAGAATTACAATTGCTATACCTTTCCGAGAAGGGAAACGGGCCTCCGAGTCCAACTCACAACTTCACCGGAACTGCAGAAGCGGAGACCTACATTGAGTGGGAGACTAAGACTGAACAAGTCTTCCGTTATTATGATTTTAACGAGTATGAAAAGATTGAAGCTGCTACTATTCATTTTGTTGATTTTGCTCTAACTTGGTGGCAGGAAGAATTGGAATATGTGGAGGCACATCAACAGCCGCGGATCAACACCTGGTTTGAACTCCGTAGAAGGATGTGTGCTCGGTTCATACCTTCGGATTACAAGCAACAATTGTTGCTCAAACTTGAAAGGCTACGTCAAGGTAACCAAACTCCAGACGAGTACCACAAAGAGTTGAGAACTCTCCTTCAGAGATCGGGAACCCGACAGCCCGACGACTATATCCTAGCCAAGTTCCTATCTGGGCTTAACCCCGATGTGTCCGAAATAGTTGAACAAATCCGACACACAAGCCTAACTGATGCCCTACACCATGCTACCCATGCCTATAATGTCATCCAAAAACGTAAGGCATCCGGATCAACAAGACGAGGGACAAGTCATGAATCCACTGAGCCCTCTCGCAATAATCGTCCTACCCACACAACTGGTTCATCTCCAACAATAGTTCCCAAGGCCACCTCCGCCCCTAACCCTAGTATTCCACCAACTCCAGAAACGAGCTGGACTAGGGAAGTTAAGTGCTACAAGTGTTATGAGCATGGTCATTATGCCCGGGAGTGCCCTAATCCCCGTAAGGTTTTATTGAATGCATTTGGGGAAGAGGTCACCGAGAATCATGAATCCGAAGATGACTATGAAACAGTAGCTCCAATCATAGACGGTGTTGAAGTAGAAGCTCGTGCTCCTGTGGGAGATTTCTGCCTTGTCACAAAAAAGGCCCTACAAGCAAGCGAACTTGTTCCCGATGTCTCACAAAGGGAGAATCTCTTTAACACTCGTTGTTTAACTTCAAGACAATTGTTTACTGTTATTATTGATAGTGGGTCTTGCTGTAATATTGTTAGTCAGGAGGTCGTTGCACATCTAGGACTCAAAACGAAGGCGCACTCACAACCTTATTCGCTCCATTGGCTCAACACCAACGCCCCCCTTCAAGTCAAGGAGCAATGTTTTGTTCACTTTGCCATCGGACCATACCAAGACGACGTTGTTTGTGACGTGCTTCCAATCACAGCTTGCCATCTCTTACTTGGGAGACCATGGCAGTTTGACCGAAGGGTGTTTCATGATGGTTACACCAACATATACTTCTTCGCCATGGCCGGGAAGAAAGTAAAACTCATGCCCCTCAGCCCATCCGAGATCATGGAAGACCACATGTGTAGAGAAATGAAGAGGTTGGAGAAAGTTGAGGCAGCAAGGTCAAAGGGGAAGACTAAGATGGTTCTTAACCCCAAGACCCTACTCACCGCACGGCTACACGATGCCCGTCGAGCCCTACAAAGGGGGGATATTTGCTTCCTTCTTGTTTGTGTAACAACTTTATCTACTAGGGAAGCTAATGATTTGTCTTTTCCTTCTTGTATTTCAGGGCTACTTGAGGAGTTCAAGGAGATTATGCCCGAAGAGATTCCCCCGGGACTACCCCCTATCCGAGGCATAGAACATCAGATTGACTTCATACCCGGATCAACCCTTCCAAATCGGCCCGCATATCGAGCAAACCCGGTGGAAACAAAGGAGCTACAAGCCCAAGTGGAGGACCTTTTGAGTAAGGGATACATTCGGGAGAGCTTGAGCCCATGTGCCGTGCCTGTGCTATTGGTACCTAAGAAAGATGGGAGTTGGAGAATGTGCGTCGACTGTCGTGCCATCAACCAAATAACTGTAAGGTACCGACATCCTATTCCTCGACTTGATGATATGTTAGATGAACTTTTCGGTGCTACTCTTTTCTCTAAAATAGACCTTCGGAGTGGATATCATCAGATTAGGATGCATAAGGGTGATGAATGGAAAACTGCTTTCAAAACTAAGTATGGATTATATGAGTGGCTTGTAATGCCTTTTAGATTAACAAATGCACCTAGTACGTTTATGCGCCTAATGAACCATGTCCTACGTGATTTCTTAGGAAAATTTGTTGTGGTGTATTTTGATGACATCTTAGTTTATAGTCAGACGTTGGATGAGCATGTTGAACATTTGAGAAGTGTATTTCTTGTGCTTAAAGAACAACATTTGTTTGTAAACTTTAAGAAATGCCATTTTTTCTCGAAATCTATGGTTTTTTTGGGTTTTGTGGTAGGAAAGGAAGTCTTGCGAGTGGACGAAGAGAAGACCAAGGCCATATCAGAATGGCCACGTCCGACAACGGTCCCTCATATATGGAGTTTCCTTGGACTTGCCGGGTTCTATAGGAGATTCGTTCGGGACTTTAGCACCATTGCCACCCCCCTTACCGAGTTGACCAAAAAGGGCGTGCGATTTGAGTGGGGATCCGTTCAAGAGGAGTCCTTTATGATACTTAGAGAGCGGCTGACCCATGCCCCCGTTCTTGTGCTCCCAGACTTCTCGAAAACCTTCGAGATAGAGTGTGACGCTTCGGGAATCGGGATTAGAGGAGTTTTGATGCAGGAGGGACGCCCCGTGGCATACTTTAGCGAGAAACTGGGAGGAGCCGCCTTGAACTACCGAACATACGACAAGGAGTTATATGCATTGGTTCGGGTCCTCCAGGTTTGGGAGCACTATCTTCTACCTCGTGAATTTGTTATACATTCTGATCACGAGTCGTTGAAGTATTTGAGAGGACAAGCCAAGTTGAACAAACGTCATGCACGATGGGTGGAGTATATTGAAGCTTTTCCATATGTGGTGCGCTACAAAAAGGGAAAGGACAACATCGTAGCTGATGCGTTATCTCGTAGGTACACACTTCTATCTTCCTTAGACGCATGCGTTTTGGGTTTTGGACTGATTCGTGACTTATATGCTCTTGATGTGGACTTCCGGGACATTTTTGTGCTTTGTTTGCGCTCTAGTAGTGACTCTCATGCTAGTAGTTATTACATTCATGATGGATATTTGTTTAGAGCTTCTAAGTTATGTTTGCCTACTTGTTCTTTGAGAGCTTTGATTGTTTTAGAGGCCCATGAAGGGGGATTGATGGGTCATTTTGGGGTTACGAAGACTTTAGGCATATTGAGAGAACACTTTTATTGGCCTAAGATGAGAAGTAATGTTGAGAGATGTTGTGCTAGTTGTGTACCTTGTCGTAAAGCTAAGTCAAAGGCTAACCCTCATGGATTATACTTACCCTTGCCTATTGCTAGCTCTCCTTGGGAAGACATTTCCATGGATTTTTTCCTAGGATTACCTCGTTCTAGGAGAGGACATGATTCCATTTTTGTGGTTGTTGATAGGTTTTCTAAGATGGCGCATTTTATTGCTTGTAGTAAATCTGATGATGCGTCAAATGTGGCTAATCTTTTCTTTGAGCATATTGTTAAGCTGCATGGGATACCTAGGTAAATTGTGTCGGACCGAGACTCTAAGTTCCTTAGCTATTTTTGGAAGACACTTTGGGCCAAGATGGGGACGAAGTTGTGCTTTTCGACTTCTTGTCATCCCCAAACGGATGGACAAACTGAGGTAGTAAACCGGACTCTTGGCACCTTGCTTCGTACTATGATGGATACTAACTTGTGCAGGTGGGAGGATTGTTTGCCCTTGGTGGAGTTTGCATATAACCGGGTTATTCATTCGGCGACCAAGAAGTCCCCTTTTGAAATTGTTTATGGCAAGCATCCTCTTACTCCGCTGGATTTGACTCCTCAACCGGCTCCGCAACCCGTTGATGTGGATGGGCAATCTAGAGCTGAGTTTGTGAAAGGTTTGCATGAGCTGGTCCGAATCCAATTAGAAAAACGTACCGAGCAATATGTCCAACAAGACAACAAAGGGCGCCGGGAAATGCTTTTCATGGAAGGAGACCTCGTGTGGGTCCATTTGAGGAAGGATCGCTTTCCTTCTATTCGGCAATCTAAGCTCAACCCAAGAGCGGATGGTCCTTTCCGGGTCCTTGAGAAGATTAACGATAACGCATATCGCATTGAACTTCCTACTAAGTATGGTGTCCATAATGTGTTTAATGTTGCTGATTTGTCCCCATTTTATGTAGGTGATGAGGTCGAGGATACGGAGAACGAGTTGGCGGATTCGGGGTCGAATCCTTTCCAAGGAGGAGGGGATGATGTGAGCCCGCCGGACTTAAGCAACGAGACTGATGTGACCGCACCAAGATCAACACCACCTCTCACTCGAGCTAGAGCACGCATGCTAGGCCAAACCACTTTGACCTACCACCCTTTCAGTGCTCCGACATTTAAGGATGTCCATGACTATCACTTGGTGAACATACTTGAGGCGATTGAGGATTCCAGATCACTTTAAACCTAGATGTAACCTTTTTTTTATTTTATGTGGTCATGCTTGACTTTATTTTATGGTTTAAAACCACTTTTAGTTGGGTTTCTTTCAGCCACGTTTTTGGAACCTTGGAGCTCTAATGTGGTCGGCCATATGAATGGTTTTTAGGCCATTTATTGCTTGAAGTTGTTGGTTGAAAGACCCTAGGCTTTCCTTCATTTAATATCCAACTCTTGAACTACTTGTAAGCTATTATTGTGGGGAGTTGGTGCTGAATTTTTCAGCCATATAAGGCCATCTCCTACCCACGTTTTTAATCAGATTATAGAGTTGAGTTCAATCGAAGTTGTGTTATCACTTTAAAGCAAAACAAACCTAGAGACTAAGGTGAGAGGCCAAGGTTTCGAAACCCACAAGGTGAGAGGCTGAGTGGTGTCCTTACGGTGCAAGGCTAGGAGGACAAAGGAGGTCTAATTTCTGAAGTGAGATTCCGAGGAAAGAAGAACTCGAGCCAAGGAGATCCAAGGTGCGAGGCTGGACGATTCCTTGCTTGGCATATCCATAAAATCGAAAAATAAACAAAAGAGGTGAAAGGAGGAACAACACCAGCGGATCCTTGCGTTCAACTGACCAAGAGCGCATCATTTTGGGGTGATCAAATAAGGATCACAAAATATGCAAATCAAACAAGCAAACAAACACACGAATGCAAGATAGGAGATAAGAGGTAAGATAAGTGGATTCTAGAGATCAAGATTCCCGGTTATGGCATTGGACTCAAGCTTCTAAAGATTCTAAGGACAAGGTTGCGGTGTTGGGAAAGGGTGTTTCTCTAATGGAAGCAATTACCGGGTAAGTCTCATGCTTCACTAATCCCGCACCAAACTCCTATTACCGGGTAAGTCTCAAGGAGGTAAAGTTGGGAATTCTACACAAACCGGACACTACATAAGGGGCAAACCTCTCCTTACCGGGTAAGTCTCGGAAAAGGTAAGTCTCAAGCAACAATCCTAGCACACTCAGTCCAATAGCGGCTTATGAGGCTCACTACTACCTAGAGTTCGTCATCTTTGGTATCTAAGATCGGAAATTACCGGGTAGGTCTCTTTCCTCACTTAGTTTGCTAGCATTAGGTCACCCTAAGCTATATCATGCTCAACAAACACTAGGATTTCAACAATCTAACATCCTAACATACAAATTCATCAATTAAAGAGCAACAGAAGGAAAAATCGGGTTGATCATAGCAAAAATCGGCCGATTTACTCTGAAGAACAGGTCGATTTTCTTCTCTGGTTTAGGTTTCGGCCACAAAAATCATCCTAAACTAACATACAAGTCCATTCTATCATCACCCAAGCCATAACCATCAATCCATCACTCTAGAATCACAATAAACTAGCCAACAACATGAATTTCAAGATCTAAAATCATCATACAAGCATACATGGAATCCATAGCAAGAAGATGAAGTAAGGAAATGAAAGCAATGAAACTTAGCTGGATTTGAGTTCAAAACAAGTCTTTCAACACACCAAATGTAGCTCCAAGTCAGATCTTACAACCTTCAACAAGTTTCTTCACAAAGATCACTCAAATCTCCCTACAAAATTAAAACCTACACTAATCTCTCTCAAGAACACCCACAAGGGTGCCTTGAAGAGAGGCTACAATGGAAGAGTCTTTGGGAAGATGCTAGAGGAGAAGGGTCCAAAAGGAAGGAGAAGGATCCTCAAATCAGCCTGCAGGACCACTTAAATACTCCACAAAGAAGCAAGGGCCGGACAAAGAGATCGTGGGACACGTGGCTCAAGCTGTCAAAAGCCAGAAAATCGACCCAAACAGAAAAATCGGCCGATTTTCCTGAGTGTAGGTCGATTTTCTTCAACAGAAACTTGTTATGATCATCTAGCCATGAGTTGCTCCATTGCTTGCACCAACAAGGGTCCTTGTGTCCTTCATTGCTCCAATTATGTTCCTTCAAGGCCTTGGATATGTACCACCATGAGGCTTGGTCCTCGAATGTATCGATTAATTTCCAAAAGATCCCTGAAATACCTACAAAACCGACAAAAGCTCGTGTAGACGTCTTTTCTAGAAATATGCATGAATTAAGCGTAAACGTCATGAACTAATGCCAAACTGTGCATGAATAACGGGAAAAACTATCTAAATGAATGCCTAAACTAACGTCATAAATCACGTTATCACTGGGCCAGGATGATATTAAGGACATTGGTGCTTTCATTCAAGGAGTTTGAGAGGCAGCGTTCCTCTTCCTGGATATCATTATTATGTAGATTGGCTTGAAGGCGAATCTGGGTAGAGTGAAGCTTCCTACGATCATCCTGGATCCTTTGGTGGATCTCTTCAAGCTTGAGGCTAGAAAATTTCTAGATTTTTGGCTTGAGGAGTATAAGTGTCCGTTTGGTTGGAGCGGTGGAATGGAAACGGAATGGAATTAGATAAGGGTTAGGAATGGAAATGGAAATGATGAGATTACTTTCATGTGATAAAAGACCTTTAACCAAGCGTATTTTTTGATTGATTCGGAATCATTCTGTTACCGGGAATGATTCCTACAGCTTCCAAACGGGCCCTAAGTTTCCTGGTAAGTATGAACATTGGGTTACCTTCCAATGTTTCTCTGTCATTTATCCACGCTCTTTTGACACAACCATGAAACTCCTCATGCTTCGACCAGAGATTGTTGAATCTAAAGGGAAGATTTATCTTTACAGTCATAGCATCAAAGAAGAGGAGAGCCAGGGAGTGCTCCGAGATGTCAGCAGGATCAAAATGGGCTTTGGAGTGAGGGAAAGCAATGTGCCAAGCCGAGTTATTAATAACTCTATCAAGATTGCACCAAATGCGAGTGTCAACTTATTTATTATTCCATGTGAACTTACAGCCAGAGTAGGGGTGATCCGAGAGATTATTGTTTTCAAAACATTCAGCAATCTCATTTGAGGGCTGACTAATGCATGGGGCACTATTTGAGGTCTTCTCATCAGGGGATAGTGTAACATTGAAGTCGCCAACTAAAGCCCGGGGTTTGTTTTGGTTGAGTAGGTTGATGGTAGAGATAGTAGACCAAAGATCTGGTCTATCCTCAAGTGAATTATGGGCATAAATGAAAGATATCAGCAATGGTGGATTGGTTAGGGTTTGACAGTGGATTGGAAATGTGGCAATGAACTATTTGGTCGGTTTTGATAAGGGTTGTGAGGTGAAGTTTTGCTGGGTTCCACCACACCCAAATGCAGCAGTAGTTGGCAAGAGAGGAGTTAGAAACTTGACTCCAACTAGGGAAAAGAGATATTCGCTTTTCATTATTGGTTCTTAGTCTGATTTCAATGATAGCAAGTAGATCAAGGTTTTGCTTCTTAGCAAAGGATTGAATGGCATTTTACTTCACAAGGTCATTTAGGCCCCGAATATTCCAAGCACATGATCTAAATATCATTTAGACTTCGTAGTATTGTCCTCAGTAGCACTTGCTAGCGAGAGAAGGGTTGGGGATGCTGGGTGGTTTGTTTCCAAATTGGGGTGTTGAAGAGGGGGGATAGGATTGGTAATCTGGTTAGCGGTTATAGTATCTTCTGGTCATTCTTGAATGGAGTGGGTATCAATGGGAGGTGGACTATCATCATTAGGGAGATGTGGGTGAGGATGTGGGTTAGGTTTAGCGCCATCAGAGTGGGGTATGGTTGGGTCGGATTGGTTTTGAGAAGCTTCTATATTAGCCTGAGAGGAAGGTTGGATGGGATCAGGATTGATCTTGAGGGATATGTCAGGGGTTAGGAGAAGGGGTGTGGTATTAGGGCTAGGGCTGCGATAACTCCTTGTGATAGGGTAATACGTTCTAGGGTTTGGAGGCTTCTCAGTGCATGGTATCTCCTTAGAAGGCTTACAACAATCTCCGAAGGTTAGGCATTTTGGGCACCTAGAGGGAAGCCAATCATATCTGGACCAGCCAAAGTGACTTCACGAAGAAGAGGGCGTGCTGCTTGGATGTCAACAAGTATACGGGCAAACCCTAGCCTTTCTTGGTTAGCAGAGCAAGCAACAGTTAGAAGTAGAGTACCCAAGGTGGAACCAATCTTAGCCAGCATATGTTTGGACCAGAAACAAAAGTCTAAGTCGTGGAGTGTGATCCAGATGGGAATGGAGGTGAGACTGGAGTAGTCTAGGGGCAAGTCCAAGGTCCAACACTTTAGGAGGAGCGTGGTGGACCCGTTAGTGACCCAAGGACTACCATATAGAATAGTGTTTAGGACATCTTCATTGGTGAACTGGAAAACGAAGATCCCTTTCTCATTCCTTAGAATCTTGGGTTTGGGTATTGTGGTCCAGTTTTCAGTAGCATACTTGGTCCTTTTCTAGAAAGATATTGGCCTACCAAGCGGGAATCCAACAAGTGAGGGATGTCGTTTCCTTGTGTTATCTTCAACATCATCCTCAATGAATGGAATGTGTCCCGATTCAAGTCCTGGGGTGTAGGATAGTGGGATATGATTCCAGTTAACACTTTTCGAGACAATATCCTTGTCGCTATCCAAGGCAGCGACTAAAGGTACTTTTGGGGCGCTGCATGCATGGCTTTGGGTAAGAGTGTCGGAAAGCAATCCAACTTGGGCACGAGGGGCAGGCAAACCGTCATGAGCAGTTAAGCAATCCATCTTGGAAGTTGGGCCGACTCCTTGGGGAGCTTGAAGGTTAACAATGATGGCGTCTGGCTTACTCACTTCCGCCTTTTCCAGTTCCTGGTCAGGAATAGCAATTGTGTTTCCATTCCTAACCGACAAGGTAGAGTCCGGATGAGAGATGATAACAGCTAGTTGGTTCAGGGAAGATACCATAACGGCCTCCGAAGGAGCCAAAGTGTGTTGGGTATTTTGTGGTTTGGTGGTGACTTGTGGAGAAGGAGAGTGGCTTGATTGGGATTACGGGGGAAAGAGTGTATTTGATGATAGGGCTAGTGGATCCATGGGTTTTGGGTTGAGCCTTCTGTTGTTCGAGTGAATCAAGTCATCGGGGATGGGCTCAAACGTTTTGTTCGGTGTGGGAGAAGAGGGTGGTGGGCGGGGCTTCATTGGTGGGAGGTTAGCGGCTGAGGATGGTCGATGCAACTCTGATAGTTTGATGGTGAGACGACGAGATCTCCTAGAGCCAGCCATGAGGATGGAGACGAGGCGGAGGGGCGGGGCGTGGCCGGGGGGCCACACTAGGGTGGTGCAAGCGAAGCTTACACCGGTGGGGAGATGAGAGAGAAGAGAGTTCAACTCTCTAAAGTTTCCTTTCCTTATCTTCTTTCTAAACCCTAGACGCCCTTTCCGTCTATCTTTCCAGCCCGTCTCCTTTATGTTCCCATCTTTTCCTCTTTTCCCCGTTTCTTGCTTACGTCTTCTTCAACCTTGAGAGTTGCAACCTTTTCTGGCTTCCTTGTGATCTTGCTGAACGTGAAAGTTCTTCTTTCTCTGTTCTTCCTTACGTTTATGTACTGCAGCATGCTCCCTTTCTTTCTTTTCGTTTTCTCCTTCTTTCTCTCCTTTTCTTCTCCTCCAAGAATCAATTTTGAACCTTGATTCTAGTTGGCTTCTCGTTGTTGATGTATCGTTGTTCTCAGGATCTCTAGAGTTGAGTATTGCCGTGTTAGAATCAAAGGTTTGATCTTTGGTTTCCCTTGTTGTGAGTTCAGTCGAAGAGGAACCCCATCAGAGCCCTCTGTTTGTGCACCGCCCCCGCGGCTACACATCCCGCCCCCGCAACAAGCCGCCCGTGTGCCTTGCTCCACTGCCCCTGCGGTTTTCTCTGCAGTAACTCCCATCTTTGGTGAGTTGCTTCCTTCCTTGCTTTCCCCGTTCCTTTCCTTGATCCTTTTGGTTGTTCCTTGTTCCATGAGTTGTTGTTAGACTAAGGTTGAACCCTTAGCTTGTGTAGATCTCTTAGAGATCCTTGAGACTAGAAGTTATAGACTTCTAGCAACCGTTTTGTTCCTGATTCGTGATGCTTGTGTGAACAGGATCTTCTTGCTCCTATCCTGAGGGAAACTGATCTTTTCCTGAGTGTTCTCTGAGTTGCTGCTGAGCTTTTGAGTTACCTTTGAGTGATGTAAGTCCCTTGGACTTACTTAGCTTCATTCCGCGTATTAGTTGGATTGTATTGGCTTGTTTGTGTTGTTTATCATGTTTATAACGGATAACCGGAATGAGATTCACCCTTTATTACCTTTAATTGGCCCAAGTGTATGATAACTGGACGGTGACCACTTGTCTAGTTCTACAGGAGACTAGAATGTGCTCTTGCAACCCAGGCCCGTAGGTAACGGATAGTACTTATCTATTCCAATTGGTAGACTGAAGCGGAGGCGAGTTTCGGGAGATTCTCGTGTGACAAAAGAAGTTAAATTAGTAATGGATAACCTTAATGAAAGATAATAACCGGTTGTGTGCAAGCATGCTATGTGTTTTCCTTACCTTATGTGTGTTTGTGCCTTTACGCTCTTGCTAATATCTAGAATGTTAGCTAACGGTTTATACCGTCGTTGTAGTTGTTCCGCAGGTTCAGGATGCTGCCGAGTGATCTGGATGGTGTGGTCAGCTGGGGTTCCCGTACATTATAAGACGGGATTGGGTTTTTTTCTTTTGTTGTTTCTCTTTTGTTTTGAACTCGGCTGCGGAGCTTTTGTGTTTTCTTTTGTTTAAACCTTTGGTTTTATTTTGAGTTTTGGTTTTCATTCGTCTGTGCCTTGTTGTAAGATCCGTTTGTTGTTGCTACTCTGAGGGTCGGGACCCATTGTGCGGTCCTAACCCGTAGCGCTTCGAGTTTCCAGAATTTGGGGTGTTATACCTAAGGCACAAACCCAACATACAACTCATCAAGCTCATCCTAACCATACTAGCCTAGCTACATCTAAAGCCAAGGCCAAAGGAATGGAAGGAAGGAAACATACCAACTTGGTATGCCTTGGACGCACAAGCGGAAACAAGAGGTGCAGGAGCGCTGGCCTAGTCAGGCGTAGGGGCGGACCAGCTCTAGCGCAGGGGCGGCTCAGTCCAAGGCGCATGTACGGCTCAGCTCAGGCGCAGGGGCAGCTGGTGTGCATAAGCTGAACCTCGACTTCTCTTCGATCCTTCACTTGCTCTTCGTCGTCTCTTCATCAACCAGCAAGCAGCCGTACACATAGGTATACATATATACACATATATGAGCATCAAAACGTCCAGGAAAGGTCCACACAAGCCTAGGCTTGTGAATCCTAAGCTAAAGATGAAGAACGGAAGAAAGGATGAAGGAAAGAGGAAGAATAAGAACTCACCACAGCTGGAACCTAAGCAGAAGGGAAGATCAACACCACACAACCTCAACTGACTCCAAAGCTCAATATCACACTATCTCATCAATCCAAGCTTCAAGCTCAACAACTATCTCAAAACTCACACAAGATCAAAAGAAGATCAAGGAAGAGGAGAAGAGGAGAAGAGGAGAAGAATGTGAGGAAGGGAAATGGACCTGGAGAAGATGAGGAAACTGTTCGCTCTCAGACGTGTGTGTATGGTGAACGATATAGCTTTATATTTATAACCTAAAATATAAGCCTGAAATAATATGCGAACCCGTAGTGTATGGATCAATTGTAATAATGGAAAATACTCCAGGGTCGAACACAAGGACTATGGTGAAACAAAGATCGGTAATTCAGGTTGTCAATCAAAAACAAGAAACAAAGCAAAGATATCAAAGATGATGTAATAATCAGGTAAAGAAAATGCGGATTCTAAAGATTAAAGCATCCAATTACGGTTCCGAATCAAGATCTCGAAAGATAACGTGGACAAAGCTGAGGTTTGCAAAGGGAAGGTGTTTCTAAGGTGGGAACAGATCACCGGGTAAGTCTCACTACTCACTATCCCATACCAAAGATCCTCTCACCGGGTAAGTCTCAAGGTACTAAAAGGAACTATAATCTCAAACCAACACACCGCCCAAGGGAATAGAATCAACCTTTACCGGGTAAGTCTCAGGATAACTCTCAAGGATGGGATTAAGGCACACTCAAATCCCAATAAAGGATAAACCTTTATTACCTACACTCATGATCTTGGGTATACAAACAAAGGAATCACCGGATAAGTCTCATCCTAAGCTTGTGTTGAACCAGGAAAGGTAAAACAAGGATAAGATTTGGCAAACTGGAACCTCAACTCAGATAAGGATCAGGAAAGGTCTCGCCTCGATCAGTTCATGTGCCATCTTGGTCGAGATGCTCCACAACTGACCGAGGTGTTCGTCGGTTAAGGTAAAGGCTCAAGCTTTCAGGGTCCGCTGAGGTAATGGCTCATTCTTTCATCGTTTTTCCCACAACTTCCAGCCAATCACCCTAGAATCGCATAACGAACTTAGTCACCAATCATCATGATAATAACAATAATCAAATATATAAGAAAGGAATCAATATTCAAACAAGAAAACCTTAACACAAAGGTCTCAATAACTCAATCAAACAATCAATCAAACAAACAAACTGCGTTCTTCAATCACAACCAGAAAGACAACAAATCAAAACAAACTAAGAAAATCTTACAACTTCCTTCAAAGCCTTCAACCTTCTTCAAAACCAACTTCCTTCCAAACTTCCTTCCTTCCTTCAACTTGCTTTCGGATGTGGAGATATGCAGCTCCAAGATATCTAATATCCGGAAAATACACCTCTTTCTATAGGAGAATCACCTTCCAAAAATAAAATATCTTTAAAGGCAATTTCCTTCCTTAGAATATCTTCCAAAAAAACATGCTTCCATCCAAAAAAATAAATCCTAAAATATAGGAAAATCTCTTGCCAAAAATAGAAGATCTTAGCCTAAAATAAAGATCTCGTGGCCGGTGGATTATTCGCCTCGGTTCAGCCCATCCTGAAGATCACCTCGGTCGAGGTGACACTGTAGCCATCTGAGGTGAATCTCTGTTACGTGTAAATCTTTCCAATCTGATCCAAAGTCAATCTTCCATCTCATTTTGATCGTTCCTGAGCCTTTCTTGTAGCTCCTCAATGCTCCATAATGTAGCTCCAATAACTCCTTAGCTTCCTTAGCTCCATATTGTTCCAAAACGCGCTATTTTCCCTACAATTACAATGAAACTAGGTGTAGACCTCGATTCTCTCAAAGGTAAACAAAACAACATAATGATCAAAGGATATACATCCATACATGCAGATTTATGAAGATAAAACGTCTAAACCAATCCCAAAACATAGACTATAATACATGCTATCAGAAACCCTCATCTAGAAGCAAAAGGGAGGCTTATAAAGGAAGCCAACCAAAAGCGTGGTCAAGAGTCAACAAAGGTGGCTACAGCCGCACAAATCCGCAGGGGCGGATCCAATGAGGCGCAAGGGCGGCTCACAGAAGGCGCAGGGGCGGATCACAGAGCTCGCAGGGGCGGCTCAGCCAGACTCAGCATACTCAGCTCCTAAAAGACTAAGACTCTTACACAACTTTGTTCGATTGTCACGTGGTTAAGACTTTTCTTGGCATACATCAATGGTTTTCACGTCATTGATTGTCACGTACCCGAGGCGGCCCTTATTTTTCACATCAAACTTGGTATGAAGGCATGAGTGACTCAGTTCTCGCATTTTTTCATCAACACCTTGAAGAACATAAATACAACAAATGAAGATTACAAATTTGGCTTTCACATTTTGTAAGGAACAATTCAAATACTACCATAAATATTATTGACAAACATCCATAGAATCAATTCAGTATCATAGATCAATTTATTTGGGCTCTTCAAACCCTAGAAAAGATGAGAATTAGCTAGACATACCTGAATAATACTCGCGAGCTTTATTAATTGAGCGAAATCTGACCGGTCAATCGGCCACCAAGGGGTTGGTCAATCGGCAGGTGTTACATTTGTAATTGCGGGATGTCAAAAATTGGTAGAAAACAAGATGTATAAACTTATGGTTGAATGCCTTATTTATAGGGCGGTAATCCAGCATATCTATCATAAGGTCTTCCAAGATTCATCTTAACTACCAAAAATATCTTCTCATAAGATAGATTTGTTCATAATGAATAACTACAAATAAAAAAGTCCAATTTGGACGGGCTAAAATATAGCCCAAACTAAAAGGGAATAAAGGAAGAAATATAGATGTCGAAGGGCAAGAGCGTGGGCCCAGTCGATCGGCTTGTTGAGGCCCGGCCGATTGGCCCAATCCATAAAAATAACATCTTGACACCATTGCGATACTTCAGCATAAATGGATTTCTTGTTGTTGTAGTTGGAACTAGGAAACTCATGAGTACTAATTTCGAATGAAGATCCAAAGTATGTAACAAACATTCTCCCAAGAATAACTCCATTTTATCTCCAAGAATAATTAGATTTTTTGCATTATCATTAAAACACGAGTAGATCCTCAAAACACAAAAGGGAAGGAAATCAACCAATATGCAATGCAAATTTACACTACATACTCAATGAACATATGAGAATGATGGTGACAAAGACGCTAAAATGGATGTTATCAAATACCCCGTACTTGAACCTTACTTGTCCTCAAGTAAGATCCAAATATACCTCTATGTCAAGACTTGTATTCGTGTTTCACTTACAAAGATGAAGCTCAAGAAAAACCAAGTCCTTATAACATATATCATTGTATTAGGGGTAAGTCAAAGTTTATCCATTCACTCTCAAGTTAATGTGTTTAACTCACTCGCTCATATGTTTGGGGTGAATAAAATTACTCAACACATTTGCAATGATCATTAACCATTAGACTATCACAACATTCTCAATCTCCTCCACCCGTTTTCCTACAATTACAATATGAATCAAAACAACTTTTATAGGGTTGTAATGTGGGGGGTATGAAAAACAAGACTATAAATAAAAAGATTTTATACTATAGAGATCCAAGGATTACAAAGGTTGCTCGAGCAACGCCGGAAAAACCAACCGGTCGACTAGTATGAGGGTGATCGATCGACCAATGGTTGTTTGGTCACAATGGTCAACTTATGGAGTATCTTGCTTTCTTTTTACATTGAATTTCACGGGGAACATTACTTTTATTTGCTTTGATCTCTTTATACTTTGAAAGCTTTGATCTCTTTATACTTTGTAAGCGAACATTCCTTCTTTTATCACTTGTTCCTAGCGTATACTTTATTTTTGTTTTTCTTCTTTGACGAATGATGCTTCAAGGAACAAATATTATATTAAAGTTTACTAATAAATGTAACTATAAAACTATGAAATTTTATAATATTAATTCAAAATTTGGATATAATTAGTTTGGACATTGTGTTATGTTAGTTCAAACATTGTGTTTTATTAGTTCAAACATGTACAAGTAAAAATATTCATAAAATATAAGTAATAAATAGACCAAAATAATACATGAACTAACTATATAAAATATTAGAACTGGTATATAAATTTTGAATGAATTCAACTAAAATTATGAAGTGAGATAATGATTGTTACAATTTTTCATACAAACTTACAAAAAAATGTCACCGCGTCCACCCTTTTTAAAACATATTTTCAAAAGTATAAATTGTACTACACCTTCTAAAAATTGTAAAATTATCACCGCACCTCTCACAAATCATTAAATGATGTGGACTAATCTAGATCATTGGATCAGCTCCATCAACGACTGAACTTGTTTCATAACTCCTTACAAAAAGATCACTTCTTACTTGACCCAACCCCTTTATTTTAAATTCCGTCTTTCTCTATAAACTTTCTAAAACCACCATACTCGTATGAAGTCTTGCCCATATCACACGAATTCCATATTGTTCGTAATTTTTGTCATATAAAGATCACTACTAGCAAGTCTACAACATAATACGAGCATTAGATAGGATATAAGCCAAACAAGTATATTATAGATAACGAAAATTATGGGGTTATTAGACATACTAGCGAAAATCATTCTTTATTGTAACTCCCCAAGTTCTGGGAACTCAAAGCGTTACGGGTTAGGACCTCACAATGGGTCCCGACCCTCATAGTAGCATCAACACAATGGATCTTACAACAAGGCACAAATAAATGAAAACCAAAACTCATAATAAAACCAAAGTTTTAAACAAAAGGAAGCATAAAAGACTCGCAACCGAGTTCAAAACAAAGGGGAAACAACAACTGAAACATAAACTCAATCCCGTCCTATAATGTACGGGAATCCCGGCTGACCACACCGTCCGGATCATTCAACAACACCTATATCCTGCACGACATCTATAACATCGGTATAAACCGTTAGCTAACATTCTAGATATCAGAAAGGTGGTAAAGACACAAACACACATAAGGTAGAATAAATATATAGCATGTTGACAATCAACTGGTTATTATCTTTCATTAAGTTATCCCTTACTAATTCAACTTCTTATGTCACACGAGAATCTCCCGAAACTCGCCTCCACTTCCGCCTACCCACAAGAATAGATCATTACTATCCGTTACCTATGGGTCTGGGTTGTAAGAGCACCTCCTAGTCTCCTGTAGAACTAAACAAGTGGTCACCGCCTGATTATCATACACTTGGGCCAATTACGGTAATAAAGGTCAATCCTATTCCGGTTATCCGTTAAACAATAACAACGCAAACAAGCCAAAACACTCAAAACTATGTACGGAATGAAGCTAAGTAAGTCCAAGGGACTCACCTCACTCGAAGGTAACTCGTAGATCAAACAACAACTCAGTTTCCCGCAAGAAAGGAGGAAGAAAAGCCTGTTCAAACAACACAATACTAATCAGAACTGAACGGTTGCTAGAAGTCTGTAACTTCTAGTCTCAATGATCTCTAAGAGATCTCCACATGCTAAGGGCTCAACCTTAGTCTTACAGAACTCTCAAGGGGGTCAACACATCCACAAAAGACAAGGAAAGGAACGAAGGAAGAAGGAAGGAAGCAACTCACCAAAGACGGGAACTACTGCAAAGGAAACCGCAAGGGCAGAAGACAACACCGCAGGGGTGGCGCTGAGCAGGATCCACGGGGTCGGCATGATAGAGGCACGGGGCGGTGGCGTGACAACAGCGACTGTCGGGGTTTCTCTCTACATAAACTCACAATAAGGGATCTAAAGCGCAATCCTTTAATCCGCACACGTCAAGACTCAACCAAGGAAGCCTATGATCATCACATATCAACAAAGGAAAGACCAACAAGGATCAAGGTTCAAACTTGATTCTTGGAGCAGAAGAAAAGGAAGAACGAAAGGAGGAAATGAAACAGAAGGGAAACGGCATACAACAATACATGAACATGAGGAAGAAACAAAAAAGGATGAACTTACACGTTCAACAAGATCACATGAAGCAAGGTTGTAGTTCTCGAGAGTGAAGGAAACCGAAGCAAGAAATAGGAAAAAGAAGGAAAAGAGAGAATTTGTAGGAAATGGGGAAAAGATAGATGGAAGGACGTTCTAGGGTTAAGAACATGATAGGAAGGCTGACCCATAAGATAGAAGATCGGATCTTCTATCTATGGAAAGAAGATAAAACGAACGAGAAACATATCGGGGCGATCTGAGACAAAACCACAGGGGCGGCTCCCTTCACCGCGGGGGCAATGAGGGCTAAAAACAAGATCTTACATTATATCCCCCTAAAAAGAAGTTTTGTCCCAAAACTTGAAACAACCCGAAAGATCACAAAACAACAACACAAAAAAAAGCTAAAATCAACTCAAAAATTCCAACTCGGGGGACATAGCTCAAAACGTCACAAAAGCGTACGTAAAACTCAACAAAGGTGATAACACGATTTATGACTTAGGTTTAGGTAGTCATTTAGATAGATTTCTCGCTCATTCATGCATGGTTTAGCACTAGTTCACGACGTTTGCACTCAATTCACGTATTTTGTCGAGATAGACGTCTACACGGACTCTTGCATTGCTTTGTAGGTATTTCGGGGAGAATTAGGAGCTTAAACGATACGTTTGAGGATCGTTCATCAAGATGACACACCCTCGGATTCATTGGAATGAAAGCTAAGGGCTAGGGAGGACTCATGGAACCTTGCCAACACAAGCCATGCACCAAATTGAAGCTTAATGATCCAAGGCAAAGCTGAAGCACCAAACCACGGTCACTGAAAGTCCACGGCCGTGGAACCAACCTTGGTTTTTGCCAGACGGTTGTGACAGCTGTGCCACGGTCTCTTGGCCTTCTCTAGCATGGTGGTAGTATAAAAGTGGTCCTGCAAGGCTAAGAGAAGGCATCTTGGAGCAGCCCTCCATTATCCTCTATCATCCAATCAAAAACTCTCTCAACAAGAAGATTCTCTAAGGAGGAGAGCTACCATTGAAGGAGGAGAAGAACTCCATTGGAGAAGAAGAGAAGAGCACACCATTGATAGAGTTTGATAGCTTTTGTAGCGAAGAATTTCGGAATCGATTTCTAGAGTTGTATGAACCTTTTAAACCTTCTTTTGGAAGGGTTGTGAGTCATTCTAATCTCATTTTTAACAAGTTTTTGTTTGCTTCACTTTTGCATCTCTTTCTCTTCATTGTCTTGCAAATGGAAGCTATGATTTTATGTTTGATGATTTCGATTGTTATGATGAATGTTGTAGGCTAAATAGATGCGATTATAGGGTAAGGAAAGGATGGTTATGGCTAGGACTATGATAGGATGGACTTAGATTTGCCCTTGGATGAGTCACTCACTTGAACGAAACCTCTGTTAGGGTCCACGGTTTGTTCTTGCCAGTCCACGGCCGTGGACTTGGTAGAACAGCCCGTGATTCTCCCTGGTTCGATGGATCTAGTTTTAGGTTGTTAAATGTTGAAATCCTAGTGTTTGTTGAGTTAAATCTACCCTAGGGTGACCTAGTGTTAGCAACTAAGTGTTAGAAGAGACCTACCCGGTGATTCTTACTCTTAGATTTCAAAGATGACAAACCCTAGGTAGTGGTGAGCCTCATAAGCCGCCATTGGACTAAGTGTGCTAGGATAGTTGTTTAGGACTAACCCTTTCGAGACTTACCCGGTGAGGAAAGGTTAGATCCCTAGGTGACAATCCGGTTTGTGTAGAATTTCATCCCTTAGGTTCTTAGAGACTTACCCGGTGATGAGACCTTAGGGACGGATTAGTGGACCATGAGACCTACCCGGTGATTGATCCCAATCTAGAAACACTTACTCCCAACATATCATAGTTAATCCAAGGAATGATTAGATAGCTTGAGTCTTATGCCATAACCGGAACTTCCAACCCCTAGAATCCGCTTTTCTCTCTTTGATCTATACCTCGTTTTAGCTTGTTTGTTTTCTTTGATTTGTTAGCATAGTTGATTGTTCATTTTGCATGAATTGTGATCCTTGATTGATCACCTAAAAACCCACCAAAAACACTTAGATTTTCATTTCTTTATTCCTTTCTCTTTTCTTAACTAGATCTTCACTAAACTTAATCACAAATCGAATTATTCTCACCTTAGTCTTTGTGTTCGACCTCGGAATACTATCCCTACTACAAACGTCCCGTACACTGCGGGTTCGCTAGGAGTTAGGAGAAATATAACGAGTATAAATTTAAGGCTTATTGTGTGCACACGTTCTTAGCGTAACAAAAGGAAACCGAAACACAATAGCTATGCTAAAGGTACATCCAACTCAGCATAAAACTCCGGGTAGTTCCTCTGGATACTATCCTTTGTCTCCCAAGTCGCCTCATATGCTCCTCACATCGACCACTGAATCTTCATCATCGGTATGTCCTTCGAACGCAAGCGTCTCGTACTACGCTCTAAGATAACTCCGCATAATTCCTCTGGATATCCATCTCTAGTAAGCAAGGTCTCGTTGTAACTGTGATTGAGCTGTCAACCTAGCGATCGTCATCTCCCGGTGAGTCTTCCTACTAAGGGCATCAGCTACCACATATGCCTTCCCGGATGGTATAAGATCTCAAGATCAAAGTCCTTGATCAAGTCCAACCATCTCCTCTAGTGGTTATTCAACTCCCGCTGAGTGAATATGTACTTCAGACTCTTATGGTCTGTGAAAATCTGACACGTAGATCCATACAGATAATGCCTCTAGATCTTCAAGGCATGAACCACAACAGCTAATTAAAGATCGTGGGTAGGGTAATTCTCCTCATACAACTTCAACTGTCTCGACACGTAAGCAATCACCTTACCCCTCTGCATTAGAACACATCCCAAGCCTAGCTTGTATGCATCGCTGTAAACCACAAAGTCCTCAATGTCCTTTGGCTGAGCTAAGATAGAAGCGGAGGTCATCGTCCTCTTCAGCTCCTCGAAGCTCTACAAGCATGGCTCGGACCATACAAATCTCATAGACTTCCTCGGAAAGGAAATGAGAGGTCGGGCGATAACTGAAAAGCCCTCCACAAAAGACCGGTAGTATCCCACCAATCTTAAGAAGTTGCGTACCTCCTTAACGTTCATAGGAGGTGGCCCGATGCTACTGACTCGATCTTTGCCGGATCTACCTTGATCCCTTCAGCTGAAGCGATGTGACCAAGGAGTGCTACCTCAGACATCCAAAACTCACACTTAGAGAGCTTGGCGTAAAGCTCTCTTTCCTGCAGAACTTAGAGTACGATCCTCAAGTGTTCTGCATGCTCCTCTCTACTGAGAGAGTATACTAGAATTTCATCTATTAAGACAACTACGAACTAGTCTAGAAAGTCGATGAAGATGTTGTTCATCAACTCCATGAAAACTGCGGGTGCATCCCTAAGCCCGAAAGGCATCACTAAAAACTCTTAGTGGCCATACCTAGTCCGAAATGCCGTCTTGGCTATGACTTGCTCTCTCACCCTTAACTGGTGATATCCGAATGTCAGATCGATCCGCAAAAATGCTGAAGCTTTGTGCAGCTGGTCCAACAGATCATCGATATGGGGAAATGAGTACTTATTCTTGATTGTCACCTTGTTAACCTCTCGGTAGTCAATACATAACATCATCGACCCGTCTTTCTTTGGGACGAAGAGTACTGGTGTGCCACAAGGAGATACACTAGGGAGCATGAAGCCCTTCTCAGTTAACTCCTCAAGCTGCTTCTTCAACTCAAGCATCTCGATAGGCGTCATACGATAAGGAGCCTTAGAGATATGTCTCGTACCGGGCTCTAGATCAATGCCAAAGTCTACACTCCTCTGTGGAGGTAAACCCAATGGCTCTCGAAAATGTCGGAAAACTCACAAGCTATTGGAATCTCCTCCAAAGCTGGACCCGTACTATCCTTCATGGAATAGCACCAAAAAGCCTCACAACCCTGTCCGATAAGTCTCGTAGTTCGGACAGTGCTGATGACTATACCGCTCTTCCCGAGATCCCATCCTTTGAAGATCTCTAAATGGCCTGACTCTGTAGTTACAGTCACTATCCTCTTGCCGATGTCTAAAATAGCATGATGTCGATTCATCCAATCCACGCCCACAATGACCTCTTCATGTACTAAGTATATGACGAAGAAGTCAGTTGGCCAATCGCGACCTCGCAGTCTAATAGAGTAATCGCGAACCTCTCATGTACCTCTAATCTTACCCCCATCGGGTAATGCTATAAAGAAGGGTCTTCCCTCTACGGTAACTAAGGTCAATCTATCTACACATGCATCAAATATAAAAGAATGCATAGCATCGGTATCGAAAAGAAATCTAATATGAAAACCATTAATATGAATGGTACTTGTGGTCGTTGGAGCGGTCGGCTCTACTGCACTCCTCAGCTCATAAATTCTAGATGAGGCACTTCTGGTGTCAGAAGTACCACCTCCTCGTCCTCTGCCCTGAACCGGAGTGGAACCCTGAGGTGCGGTAAAATCAGGAGCTCTCTACCGCTGTTGTTGGTACTAAGGCCTCTGTCCTCCTCTTGTAACACAAACAGGTGAGGATCCTTGCTGCGATAGCGCCTTGCACTGACGGCAAAACACAACTCTATGTCTGGGCTTGCCACAAGAATAGCAAGTCACGGTGATCTTCTCACAACCAGCTTTCATATGTCCAATCCTTCCGTAGTTATGACACCGCCGTCCTCTCTCGAAACTCTACATTTCTTGTTGTGAACCAGAGCGTCCCGATGTTTGACTATGCCCGAATTCGAAAGCTCTAGCTCTAGTGTTGGCTGGTTCAGTCTTCTATCTTTTCTCAAAACCTTCTGCTTGAGAAATCTTCCTAGAACCCGGTTGATCCCTGATCATACTCCTTATCGATCCAAAGCTGAATCAACATGATCTAGCCAAATCTCAACCTCCAATCCAGTCTTTCCCATAAAAGAAGGAACCTTCAACTCTCTACACGTAGTTGCGGTATGTAGAAGCTTCTATAGATACTCGAACGGACTTGGTTGATTGCGCTCTATGTACTCCGGACCTAGTGACGGTTCCTTTCCCAACCTCTGGAACAACACTCTTAACAACTTCTTTAGCGAACGCCTCAACGACAGGCGGATCAGCAACTGGGGATTGGCCCCGACCTCTAGCTAGTGGAGGTTTCCCTACACGTCCTCGTCCACGGATGGCAGGTGTAAGAGGTGGTTGACCCCTTCGGTGCCCTATAGTAGATGTGGCTATAATATGTGTCATCTACGATACGTGTATATATATATATATATATATATATATAAATAGGGTGTGGTTCCCATGAGAACACCCCTAACGTGAGAACATGAGAACAATCGTACACCATTGGATGTGAGTATTAAGGGTTGAGATTTAGAGTAGATATCAAAAATAATAATAACTACGAATAATAATAATTAGGAATCCAACAATAACTATGAATAATCCACTCAACCAACAATAACTACGAATAATACATTAAACGATATGGCACATTCGTAACAAACCTAATAATAATTACGAATATGTTCTCATGTTCTCACGTTAGAGGGTGTTCTCATAGGATCTATACTCTATATATATATATAAGGCCACGCTATAACTAAAGCAAAAATCCAAGAAAAACACACAAAGGCCAACACAAAAGAAAACTACACTGTTGAGATCCGCGGAGGTTGTGGTGGTCCCCCGTACATCTATCCCATACCGACAAGTTAAAAAAAACAAAACTTTTGAAAGCGTAGACCCCTTGCGGGTTCTGCTTATCTATTCAACCTTTAGGAGATTATGAGTGTCGTTGTTGCCAACCTAGAGCTCTGATACCATATTGTAACACACCAAGTTTTGGGAACTCGAAGCGTTACGGGCTAGGACCTCACAATGGGTCCCGACCCTCAAAGTACCAACGACACAGCGGATCTTACAACAAGGCATAAATAAATGAAAATCAAAACTCATAATAAAACAAAAGGTTTAAACAAAGGGAAACATAAAAGACTCGAAGCTGAGTTCAAAACAAAAGGGAAACAACAACTGAAGCATAAACCTGATCCCGTCCTATAATGTAGGGAAATCCCGACTGATCACACCGTCCGGATCACTCAGCATCACCTATATCATACAAGGCATCTACAACATCGGTATAAACCGTTAGCTAACATTCTAGATATCGGAAAGGCGGTAAAGGTACAAACACATAAGGTAGAATAAACATATAGCATGCTCACAATCAACCGGTTATTATCTTTTGTTAAGTTATCCATGACTAATTCAACTTCTTTTGTCACACGAGAATCTCCCGAAACTCGCCTCCGCTTCCGTCTACCAACAGGAATAGATCAGTACTATCTGTTACTTGTGGGTCTGGGTTGCAAAAGCATCTCCTAGTCTCCTGTAGAACTAGACAAGTGGTCACCAATTGATTATCATACACTTGGGCCCATTCCGGTAATAAAGGTCAATCCTAGTCCGGTTATCCGTTACACAATAACAACGCAAACAAGCCAAAACACTCAAACCAATATACGAAATGAAGCTAAGTAAGTCCAAGGGGCTTACCTCACTCGAAGGTAACTCGCAGATCAAACAACAACTCATTTTCCCGTAGGAAAGGAGGAAGAAAAGCCTGTTCACACAAGGCATCACTAATCAGAATTGAACGGTTGCTAGAAGTCTATAACTTCTAGTCTCAATGATCTCTAAGAGATTTTCACATGCTAAGGGCTCAACCTTAGTCTTATAGCACTCTCAAAGGGGTCAACACATCCACGAAAGACGAGGAAAGGAACGAAGGAAGAAGGTAGGAAGCAGCTCACCAAAGACGGGAACTACTGCAGAGGAAACCAAAGGGACGGAAGATAGCACCACAGGGGCGGCTCTGGGCATGATCCGTTGGGCGGCACGATAGAGGCACAGGGGCAGTGGCATGACAACAGCGACTGTCGGGGTTTCTCTCGACAGAAACTCACAACAAGTGATCTAAAGCTCGATCCTTTAATCCATACACGTCAAGACTCAACCAAGGAAGTTTGTGATCATCAACATATCAACAACGGAAAGGCCAACAAGAATCAAGGTTCAAACTTGATTCTTGGAGAAGAAGAAAAGGAATAACGAAAGGAGGAAACGAAACAGAAGGGAAATGGCATACAACAATACATGAACATGAGAAAGAAACAAAGAAGGATAAGCTTACACGTTCAGCAAGATCACAGGAAGCAAAGTTGCAGCTCTCGGGGGTGAAAGAAACCGTAAGCAAGAAACGGGAAAAAGAAGAAAAAGAGGAAATTTATAGGAGACGGGTTAAAGATAGATGGAAGGACGTTCTAGGGTTAAGAACATGATAGGAACGCTGACCCATAAGATAGAAGATTGGATCTTCTATCTTTGGAAAGAAGATAAAACGAACGAAAAATAGGTTGGGGCGATCTGGGGCAAAACCGCAGAGGCGGTTTGCCCTACCGCAGGGGCGGTTCTCTTCACCGCGGAGCAGTGAAGGATAAAAACAATATCTTACATTTATCACCATAAATACGCAACTCGTGCGTAGTTTTGATTTTCACATTAAGGTTATGACTACCTCTATTGTATGTGTAGTTGGAGTTGATCTCATGAGGTTAAGAGCCGACTAACTACGCATGTAGTTTGCGTAGTTGTTGTTAACTTCTAAAAAAAATTGTGCTTGTAGTTTGCGTAGTTGTAGTTAAAAAAAAATGACATGTATAGAATTAATACAAAGCTAACTTAGCTGAGTTGGTGAGGCGGTTCATTGGGATGTAAGTGGTTGAAGGTTCGAATCCACATTCATGCTAATATGTTGAAACATGTTTCTTTTTTAAAAAAAAAAAGGAAAGCGGTTTGAACCTTTAGACGGCGCACCGTCTAATGGATCAAAAGGCCAAAACAATGACAAATGAACTAACCGTCAAGAAGGGTCGCACAACAAAGGAGAAAACAAATACAAAATTATACATCAAAAGAAACCCGGAAGCAAAAAAGTCTTCAAGGAAAAGCAAGATGATCCATCCACAGGAGGCAATGAGCATAAACGTTCATCTTCGAAGGACATACACAAGTAGGAAGTCTGGGCAACAACTGTGGACACCTCAGATTTGGACTGCAACAAAGGCATCAAGAGTCGATCACAAGAGTTAAAGGAAGTTTTTAACTTGGCAAATAATACCAATATTCGATCTAACCGATGTTATTCAGAGGTCAAAACCGGACCTGAAAAGAAAGAGTCGGAGCCAATGCAATGGTCATACAACACTAGTAAAGGTGGATAAACAAAATATACGTGACATGGGTCGTTAACCCCTTCCTTTTCAGGGTATAACCAACATCTTCAATTCTAAAAAATTGAATAGCTGTCAAAGTGTCAAGATTCTTCCCAGAACCGCGGTTCAATAGAGACCCTTTTTTGTGTTAGAAGTGCCAAGAAATAATTGGTTCATGATAAAGCATGTTCAAAAAATGGGAAGATTGATTAGTCTGAGCAAACTCAGAGTAGTTTATCAAGTAGTTCATACCTATACAGAAAAGACCATAGAAGTCAGAGTTGTTAACTCTATGAAACATGGGTTATAACCCAAAACGAGTAATGAATATTTTGAAAATGAAGTAGTTTAAGCCGCCATTATCAGATTCAACACAAACCTCCAAAGACATAGTCCATAAATTACAAAGGGTACAGAGAAAATGGTTGGTAAGTAAAATGGAGAAACTGAGGGGTGTAGAACTTAGGGCGTGTTCATTTCCCATATCCAGATATGGGATATGGGTATAGATATCACATATTCGATATCCATATTTCTTAATTAAGCATATGGGTATCAAAGTGATACCATATATCAATACTTTACTCTCTTTTTTTTATCGATCTTGATATCTTTAAAAATTAACAAATATTCACATTCTTTTTCTCCCAAGTCTCCATCACAACTCTCCCTCTCAAGTCTTTCTCTCTTGATATACCTCACCATCTTGCCAAACACAAGTATCTGATATCAGATATCAATCTCATATCCATATCCATGATATCAATACCGATACCGATATCTGATATATTCATATCAGGATATGGGAAAGGAACAAGCCCTTAACTTTACAACAAGTAAAGTCGTAATCTAGAACCGGGAAAGAGGAGAGGATGAAGGTCAGGGCAAATAAAACCCTCCCCAAGAACGGAGCCCATCCCGGCAGAAAAAGAAAGTGCCGGAGGCCAACAGCCAACCTAAGGAGGTCAACAAATAGAAATGCCAATCGGTGATCTTGGAGGGGAATAGAAAAACCGGACCATGGTTGCCCCCTGTACAGATTTCTTCGATCAAGGATGCGAGAAATGCGAAGGGCTTTAGAAAGCCCTCTCTTTCTTTTGTAGAATGGGATAAAATCATGCCAAAGCACACAATGGCGAACTGAGCTCGAGACATTAGGATTGAGCCACAGGCGAGGACATCGTCGGTGAAAGAATTTGTTTCGGGGGGAACCTTGATTCCATAGGCCAGTCTGAAGAAGAGCCAGCCCCGAAAGCGCCTTCCGGCCACCAGTGAATCCTCATAGAGAAGGAATCGAAAGGCTTGTGCTTCATGGTAGTACAAGGGTTTTGGCCTAGGATTTTCGGGGTTACGCAGCGGCGTGATTTTGCATTCAAAGATCTCGTTAGAGAATGAGAGTTTGGGACCTTGGGTGAGGGTGCTCTTCTATAGTAGAGAGCTTTCAGGCCCTTTTTTTTGTACTGAAACATGTTTCTTAAAAACAGATAAATGTGAAAGCGCTGCTAAAATAAACCAAAAACGCCCTTGCTCCAATTGGTTTTAGGCGCTCCTAGGTATAAGAGATTGGGAGTTCAAAGCTCATATTCAAGAATTTACCTAACAACTACGCTTCTAGCAAGAGTACTTGTTTTTCTTCTAAACTACGGCAAGCGAACGGATTGTGTAGTTACTTGGGTAATCCATATTCACTTCGCCTCCAACTAGTTAATTCAAATGCATATCCAAAACCCTATAGTCTACGCACGCTAATTACATAGTACTAATATTGAATGAATATTTTGGCTGGTACTTCTAGAAAATCCGAAGGTTATATAACTTACCTGAAGATGGCTAAATTTTGAACCATGAAAACAAAAGAGGATTCACTTATAAATGGTTAAACATTGAACTATCAAAGTGAAGAAAAGTCAGCCGGATTTCTAGTCCAAATTGAACAAAGCCCTAGTCCAAATTGAACAAAGACATCAACATGACAATTAGGGGTGGACACAAATTCTATAAATTCCGATCTTGTCCTAGTTTTTTCCTTGTTTGGTCCTGATCTCTGCGAGATTTCATTCCCAAATATCAATCTTATACTGTCAAAAAGTACTCGGGACGGTATACGGGTCTTAACTTTTTCATCCCGCTAGGCCCGTCTCGTTCCGTATATAATAAATTTTAATAAAAAAATATAAAATAAATTGAATTTCTAAACCCAAAATAATAGTTATATATTTCAAAAATTAAACAATACGGGTCCAAAATCATAAATAGCCAAATGGTTCAAATACATGTGTGACTTGTTACGGTTTGGACTTTTATTCTAGATGTTTAAACACAATTTAATTATATTTTGAGGAGATTACATAGTACGTTATTATGGATTAATGGAAAATTTTAATGAATTTGGTTTAAGTATGGTATATAGTATACACAAACTTTTTTGTATGTAAATCGTAAAGTTTAAACACTACAAGCAATTATTGGTCAAACGAGATTGATTTCGATCACAACCAAAATAAGGCTCGACGGGATTCATAAAAAAACACTAGACTGGTTCTAATGTCATCCCGTATATAATAGCCGTGACAGAAAGTAGGATGACCTTAAATCCGTCTCATCTCGTCCCGTGTCCGCCCATAATTACAATAATCTAAAACTAACCAAGTCAACTCCAAGTCTTACCCGAATATGAATCCCATTAATCCTGATGTACTCACCTTCGGAGAACCTCTCGTTAATGACTTGTCTTTATTTATTTATTTATGTAATAATTTTTAAACTAAATCATCCACAGAAAAATTATACAGAAAACTAAGTCTTCCGCATAAAAATTATATAATAGTAAAGTGTTAATTTTAGATTATTAAAATTACTTCCATTTTTAAAGAGAAAATTGGTGTAGAAGGGCCCTTTTTGTATCCATGATACAAAATAGGCCCCTCTATTTTTCTTCCAGAAAATAAAGCTAAAAGAAATTATAAAGCATGATTAATAAGGTAGCTAGTTAAGGGCAAATTAGTAATGTAGCATAATAACTGCCTAAAATTTAAAGATAATTAAATTTAAAAAAAGGCAAATGTGTGATACGGATCTGGCGTTCCTTCTTCTCTCCTAATCATTTCATCCAAAAAGGAAGCGTCATTCTACAGCTCCATAGTATCGTGCGATTCTGCAACTGCAACCTCCATCTTCAAATCTTCAACTTCGACCTTCTTCAACATCTTCGCTGATCTATTCTTTGTTTAACGACAATCAATCCTTGTAAGTATTCCAAATTCTCTCAACAATATACCATTTTAATGGCTTCGATTTTCGTTCAAATCGAAAACAGTTGATGAACGTTTTCCCTAAAATCTATACTCAAAACCGCCATTGTTGATCTGTAACTACATGGCCTTAATTTTGAAATTATCCATTTCTGTGAAATTTATGTATTCGAATCAACAGTGATGAAAGATGATGTACATAATTTTAAGCAGATACATAAAAATCAACGCCACATAAATTTAACAACTACATAATATTAGCAGATACATAAATTATGTTCGTCACCTTCGTCATTACTGACACATAAATTTAACAACTACATAATATTAGCAGATACAAAAATTATGTTCGTCGCCTTCATCATTACTGACACTCAGCACATAAAAATCAACGCCACATAAATTTAACAACTACATAATATTTAGCAGATACATAAATTATGTTTGTCACCTTCGTCATCACTGACACATAAATTTAACAACTTCATAATATTAGCAGATACATAAATTATGTTCGTCACCTTCATCATTACTGACACTCAGCACATAAAAATCAACGCCACATAAATTTAACAACTACATAATATTTAGCAGATACATAAATTATGTTCGTCACCTTCGTCATTACTGACACATAAATTTAACAACTACATAATATTAGCAGATACATAAATTATGTTCGTCACCTTCATCATTACTGACATACATAATTTATGTATCTGTAAATATTATGTAGTTGTTAAATTTATGTAGGGGACCACGTTTACAAGGAAATTATATTTGATATCCTAACAACATCCTAATTTGTAGGAGACCACGTTTACAAGGAAAGTGTATTTGATATCCTAACAACATCCTAATTTGTAGGGGACCACATTAAATAACCATATTTATTTAAAAAATTGTCACATCATATTTTTTATTTCCAGCAGGGGTATCAATTTATTTGGGAATTAATCTTTATCATAAAATTACTAGGGGCCTACTTTATCTACATTTTTACAAAAAAGACTAGTTAATCTACATTAATACATAATTAGCCTACTTCCCCTTTTATCTCATTTTTAAATATGACTTGCCTTTTTTATTTATTAGTTTTCAATTATTAATTACTTATATTCGGTGCCTTATCAACTAATACCTACAAAATTATTTTTATTTATTTATTTTAAATTTAATTGTAAATAAATGGGACAAAGGAGATCGTATGAGGACATTCGCGATACATTCAAGTAATATGTGCTCTTATGATAAGACATTATGGCGTCATTTAGACCATTTGTTCACTTGATTTAATGGCTTATAATCATCCATATTATTTAATTATTTTTTTTGAAAGGAAACCCGTAGGTTTATTAAATTAAGTCAATTACCGCCAATTCAATAATGCTTTGCGGGAATTGATCAAACCATACAGAGGAAGGAGTCGTATCCGGCATATATCTAGCCGGAAAGTGGGCAACAATATTAGCGGAATGACGGACGTGATGGAAAGAAACAAGCGAAAGATCAGGAAGAAGAGCCAGAATATTGTTACAAATGCTAGCTAAGTAGGAGCGATGGTGAGTTGTAGAGCTGCGACCAAGATGACGGACGACAGTGGAAGAATCCGACTCAATGATCACCTCATGTTGGAGGAATTGCTGCGCCGATTGGACTGCAAACTGAACAGCAAGGGCCTCTGCTAAGGAGGCGTCGACAACACCCTCAAATTGTTTGACCGCCACCATCCTCAACATACCATGAGCATCACGAACGACAGCACCCAAGCCTACATATCCCGGTAGGATTCCAGCATCTGCATTGATCTTGAACGTACCTGTTGGCGGGGGTGACCAGCTGGTAGTCGGGTGCAGAAGAGAGATTTGACGGGGTGGAGATGGGCATGTGATGAAATCAGAGACAAGTCTCCTGAAGCCCTCGCAAAGAAGCTCGCCAGATGGAGGGGTGGGATCGAACAAAGTTTTGTTTCGAATTGTCCATGCTACCCAGCAGTTCGTGATGAAATCAATAAGACCTTGATCACCCAAGGAGCTGCGAATATCCTCGAAGACAAGCAATGGGTCCGATTGGGAGGATGTTAAGAAAGCAATCTTTGATGAAGAGGATACCCAAGCAACTTCAGAAGCAGCACACAAAACTAGTGAATGCCATATGGACTCGGCCTGCTGGTTGCATCTGGAGCACGTCGGGTCTTAAAGAATGTGTTTGAATGCAAGACAGTGGCCGTGCTAAGGAACCCATTACCTAGTCATCAGGCGAAGTTGAGAACTTTAAGAGGCAGGGAGAGGTTCCATACAGAGGACCAAGCTAGAGGATGGACCATGGAAGTAGCACCGAGTCTCCCAAGCCAGTAGGCTGACTTAAAAGTGAATAAACCCGAGGTACTGGGATCCCAGATGCGTTCATCTCGTTGGTTGGGACCTAGTAAAGGGATGTTGAGAATCTTGGCAACATCCGGAGGTTCAAAAGCGGCTGTGAGGGCCCCCAAGTCCCAGTCGTGATTATCGATGTCAAAGAATTCAGAAACGGTGATGTCCGTCCCCATACTAGACAATAGTTGTGGACGTGCGAAACCAAAAGATGAAGGAACCCACCTGTCGTTTGCAACATCATTAGTCATACCATATCCTAAAAGCCATCTCATTCCTTCAAGAAGAAGGGATTTCGCACCCCATATGCTACGCCAAGTAAAACTTGGACGCCATCCCCTATATGATGATGCAAAGGTTGCATGGTTGAAGTAACGTGCCTTAAGTACAAATTAAACTAGGGAGGTTGGCGTTGTTAGAAACCTCCAGCCTTGCCGAGCAAGCAAAGCGTCATTGAATACCTTGAGGTGGCGAAAACCTATACCACCGTGACTCTTTGGGAGGCATAGATCTAACCAAGAACACCAATTTAAGCGGCGTTGTGTGGCTGAAGATCCCCACCAGAACCTAGCAAGAAGCACGTGAATTTCATCACGAAGGTTGTCTGGTATGCGGTATACCGATATAATATATGTTGGTATGCTTTGGAGGACAGCCTTGATCATGATTTCTTTCCCCGCTGCAAAGAGGAGCTTTTCTTTCCAACCATGAGCTTTCTTCCAAATCCTCTCCTTGATGAAAGCGAAAACTGATTTTTTCGAACGCCCGATCACTATTGGAAGGCCAAGGTATTTGGCATGTTTATCCACAAGCTTGATTCCCAGAATATTAGACAACAGTGTTTGCTGATTGCGATTCACATTTCTGCTAAAAGTAACCTCCGATTTCTACAAATTTATTTTCTGACCTGAAGCTCTCTCATATTGACTGAGTAATTCAGTTATCCTAGAGCATTCTATCGGTGTAGCTTTTGCAAACAGGACACTGTCATTGCAAAGAATAAATGGGAGATGGCTGGGGATCCGTGGCATATGGACACTCCATGAAGTAGTGAAGAGGAGACTGCTCGTGAAATGATATGGGAAAGCCCCTGATAGCATGAATTATAGTCTATATTTTGGGGTTTGTTTGGACGTTTTATCTTTCATAATCTGCATGTTTGTATGTACATTATGTGATTTTACTACCATTTCATCTACCTTTGCGAGAATCGAGGTCTACACCTAGTTTCGT
This sequence comes from Fagopyrum esculentum, assembly GCA_033239045.1. Lineage (NCBI taxonomy): Eukaryota > Viridiplantae > Streptophyta > Magnoliopsida > Caryophyllales > Polygonaceae > Fagopyrum > Fagopyrum esculentum. Next base: position 6,016,250 of record BSUD01000008.1, on the reverse strand, counting down.
TGTAATTGCAGGTAATATGGTACGTATTGCATCAAAAAGGAGCAAAAGGAGTCAAGAGTCATTTGGAGCTACATTCAGGAAGCACAACCATGGATTAAAGATTTACTTTGGACCAGTTTTGAGAGATTCTACATTCAGTTATGAGTCACCTCGGTTGACCAGAGATTCATCTCGACCGAGGCGATCCAGAGACGCCGACTCGACCGAGGCGAACACCTAGGACGCGGCGAGAATATTTTATTCTTGGCTGAGATCTTTTAAAATTGGAAAGTGATCTTATATTTTTGG
>BSUD01000008.1:5976228-6015374 GCA_033239045.1 Fagopyrum esculentum | reverse complement strand
ATCTCAGCTTTGTCCACTTATCTATAGATCTTGAGTTGGAACCACAACTAGATGCTTTAATCCCTAGAATTGCATGTTTGCTTATTTGACATCTTATTCATCTTTGATTGTATTACTTGCTCTTGTGGTTAGCATCAACACTAGCATACCGTATTGGACTTTGTTTCACTAAGTCCCTGTGATCGACCCCTGGAATTTTCTTGCTTTTACTACGATTGACCCGTACACTGCGGGTTCGCATCCTTGTTTTAAGCTTAAGTCTAGGGTTATAAATTTAAAGCTTGCACACACCGTTTGGAGCGAACAAGTTTTTGGCGCCGTTGCCGGGGACTGTTCTTGCTTTTGCTATTAATTTTTCTGCTTGAGTGTTCTTGCAGGTTTGTGTTCTTAGGTACATACGAAGTTCTTGTTCCGGCAACGGAACAGAGTTTTGCCAAAGAACAAGTTTTTGGCGCCGTTGCCGGGGACTTGGTCTAGACCGAGCCGGTTACGGTTTGCTTTTGGGGCACTTGCCCCTGTTGCTACTAACTACTCCTTCTATGAGTTTTGTAGTTTTCAGGATTTCTGATGGCTATGTTTGATCCAGCCTGGATAGCAAGACAAAGTGCTAGGGCAGATCATTATGAATACTTGGAGGAGAAGTACTCCTTCTATTGGTTCAACAATGAATGGGAAAGAGAAGAGGCCATTCAACACGAACTTGCAATGTGGGATGAACTTAATGTCCCTAAAAAGACTTATGAGCAACCTCTTGAAGATTCTCTCGAATCTAGGTTGGAGAAGTTAATGAAGAAGGTGACGGAGCTCAAGGAAAGCACCCTATCCTATGCTAAGCCGGAAGAGGAGCATAAGGAAGTGTTGCACGTTTCGAGCATACCTCCAGTCAAACCAGAAGTTTCTCCTGAAGCTTCTGAGGGAGAAGATGTGGAAGATCTCGATCTAACTGTTGAGACCTCGGTCGAGGTGGAAGTGACCTCGGTCGAGATGAAAGAAGAACTTGCCGAACCGGAAAAGGCAGATGCAGAAGACTTTGGCCAAATTACTGAGATTGTGGTCAAGGTGGAAGAAAGACCAGCTGAACTGAGAGAGATTTCGTGTGTGGATCATCAACCCAACATGAAACTTGTCTCAAACCTTGAAGAGCTTTGCAAGGTACATTCTCCTACTTCAATTGAATTCCCTATTAATATTTCTGAATTTTTCAGGAAGGCACCGGAGAGTTGGAGGTCTCTTCCGAAAGAACCTCCTAAGATCAAGATGAAACCTCCCTTAAAACTGTCGGAGGAAGATACTCCTTGGATTATAAGGAGTGGAGTTTGCAAGCACTACACCGTTAAGGCGATGAAGTGTTTCTTGTCCAAGTATGGGGTCCCTCGCATGCTAAGGACCTTGTACCATCCCCGTGCTAAAGATGGGGAAGCTACTAGGATTCTCGAGAAGTTATTTTCTCGATCAAGGAAAGGATGGGACGCAAGGCTAGATTATGTCCCATTGAAGTGCAGGAAAGCTAGAAGGATTCCGGTGAGAATCAAACCGTACAAGCTTGTACGTGGGAGATCTTACCATTTGCCGGTGAAATTAGGAACCGGAACCTTTTTGGAAGAATTTTATGATGGATGTGATGAGTACTCCATGGTGTTCAAGGTACATTGAGTAATTCTATGGAGAAGGGTCCAGCTAGCGACCTTAAACCAAGCGCTTCTTGGGAGGCAACCCAAGGTATTGCTTTCTTCTCCCTTTTCTAGTTTAGTTTAGATAGTTGCTTTGTTTTTGTTTTCCTCTAGATAGACAACAACCAGGTATTCCAAAAGCAAGGATCACAGTTCAGGAGCTACACTGGAAGAACAAAATTTCGAGAAGTTGAGGAAACGAGCTTTACTGAGATACATCTCGGGTACTGTCAGAACACTTCGACCGAGATGTGCTTCGCCAACCGAGATGGTTTTATCTGGGAGTTGTTTCTTACTTCTTCATGCAGTTTAGCTATGTTCGGTGAGTATCCCGTCCTTAGACTTATTTGACCCACTGGGACAGTGTGTCCCAAGTATGGGGTATTTGTACTTATCTGACTACGTGATGTATTTTGTTCGACTACCTTTGACATTCTATTTATCGGATATTTTATTTATGCTTCACTTCTGCATTTATATGATTATCTGATATTACATGCATACCTACAGGTTATCTGATTGAGAAAAACGTCGAAACCGAAAAAAAAAATGGTTTTAAAACAAAAAAAAATTTTTGACCTCGACCGGGGAGATTCTGGCGAAACGAGGCATTTCACCTCGGTTGAACCAAGAACATCTCGACCGAGGTGGCGTAACAGGAAGTTTTCGAAAACGATTTTTGTGTTACTTATCTGGATATGATCTCAGTGAAGATTTTGTTTACCGACTGGATTTAAATTCTTTATATGCTTGAAATGTTTTATGATATGTTTAAGTTGCTAAATGCTTTGTTTGAAATTATTGGCATGTTTAATACTTTATTTTTATCCAAATTATGTTGAATTTGAAGGTTGACACCGCAGCATAAGTTCTCTCACGTTCTTCTTGGAAAGACCAAGGCAATTCATTCTTCTTCTTCTTCTTCTTCTTGATCATGCTTAGCCCCTCATATACATATTGCCTCCCTTTACCTATCCGGGAATTTGGAAGCAAGCAAAGTGGTGAAAGCAAGTAAAAGTTGAGAAGTGGCTGAAAGTGAAAGTATTAGAAAGCAATAATAGGTTTGGGGAAGTCAATCATGAAGATGAGTAACTCGGCACCATTCACATAGCCGGGTGTTTGTGTCTTGCCAAAGTCGGATTGAGCGATATTCCTAACGGGTCATGGTATGTGCATCAAGGGTTTGACGCATCTCGAGAAATTGATGATTGCGGATTTCCTAGGCTTCGGTTATTGTGCACCTCTGTCCATGCATCCCAAAAAGTAAAGTAAAAGAAAAAAAGTGTGAAATAAGCAAAGCTTATTGGTGGAAGATGTTGCAAGTCAAAAGTGAAAGTGAAGTTCATCCTTTTCCCGGATTCTAGCACCACATTACCTTACATACATCCCTACCCTACACGTTTCTTGACCTTTTCTTTTGGGAAGCCCTTGAGACCTTGAGCTTGTTGATTGACTTAGCGGTTTAAATCGGATTATACATGATTAATTTTGATAATTATGATCTATTATGCATTCTATGATTTTATGCAAAGATGAACAACTTTCCTATATTTATAAAATGTTTTGATCATATTGAGTTTTTAATTTCCAGGAAGTACTCTCTTAGAGTGATCTATGATAGTTGCACGCCATAAAAATATTTTTGAAGGACTTCTCATTGATTTTCTTGACTTATAATCCATTCTATCTTGTCTTCTATATGAGGAACTTGCTTAGGGACAAGCAAGGGCTAAGTATGGGGTATTTTGATAGCATGAATTATAGTCTATATTTTGGGGTTTGTTTGGACGTTTTATCTTTCATAATCTGCATGTTTGTATGTACATTATGTGATTTTACTACCATTTCATCTACCTTTGCGAGAATCGAGGTCTACACCTAGTTTCGTTGTAATTGCAGGTAATATGGTACGTATTGCATCAAAAAGGAGCAAAAGGAGTCAAGAGTCATTTGGAGCTACATTCAGGAAGCACAACCATGGATTAAAGATTTACTTTGGACCAGTTTTGAGAGATTCTACATTCAGTTATGAGTCACCTCGGTTGACCAGAGATTCATCTCGACCGAGGCGATCCAGAGACGCCGACTCGACCGAGGCGAACACCTAGGACGCGGCGAGAATATTTTATTCTTGGCTGAGATCTTTTAAAATTGGAAAGTGATCTTATATTTTTGGGCTGAGCTTCTAGAAGGAAGGAGATATGCAGAATCATATATTTTACCTATTTTTATGGGAATATATCTTCTTAAGATTTATTATCTTTGGAGGTTTATTTTTCCTATAAAAAGGATTGGATTTTCCACAAATCCGATCATGCTTAGAGGCTGCATACACCGCATACAATCTGCTATCAGCAAAGAATACGCAGCAGCCGCATCCTACTCCAATTTGGGAGAGAGTTGAAGAACCTTTTTGAAGGTTGAAGGAAGATTGAAGACTATAGCTTTATAGCTTTTTGGAGGGTTTTGTAAGATTGTCTTCAATTCTTTTCCTTGTTGTCTTGTCTTGTTGGATCATTATCCAAGGAACGATTTTGTGTGATATTTGATTCAGTTATTGAAGTGTTTTCATTAAATTCTTCTTTGTTCAAATATTCACCTTCTTCCCATATATTTAATACTTTCATTATGATGATGAGTGGCTAATTTCCTTGTGTGATTCTAGGGTGATTGGCTGAAGGTTGTGGTGAAAACAATGATAGAATGATCTTAATCACAGTAGGATCCTGAAAGTTCGAGTCTTTAACCTTAACCCTAAGCATCTCGTTCAGTCGATGAACATCTCGGCCGGGGTGGAAACTGGCTGACCGAGGTGGCTTATCCGATCCTTAACTGAGAGTTAATGTGTTAGAGTTTGCCAAATCCTATTCTTATTATACCTTTCTGGTTCAAAGCAAGCTTAGGATGAGACTTACCCGGTAATTCCTTAGTTTGTGTACCAACGATCATAAGTTTAGGTAATAAAGGCTTGTCCTTTATTGGGGTTTGAGTGTGCTTCCATCCCATCTTTGTGAGTTAGCCTGAGACTTACCCGGTAAAGGTTGATTCTATTCCCTTAGATGGTGTGTTAGTTTGAGGTTATAGTTCTTTATCTTGATTCCTTGAGACTTACCCGGTAATAGGAGTTACGGTTTGGGATTAGTGTGTAGTGAGACTTACCCGGTGATCTACTCCACTTTAGAAACACCTTCCCCATGCAAATATCTCAGCTTTGTCCACTTATCTATAGATCTTGAGTTGGAACCACAACTAGATGCTTTAATCCCTAGAATTGCATGTTTGCTTATTTGACATCTTATTCATCTTTGATTGTATTACTTGCTCTTGTGGTTAGCATCAACACTAGCATACCGTATTGGACTTTGTTTCACTAAGTCCCTGTGATCGACCCCTGGAATTTTCTTGCTTTTACTACGATTGACCCGTACACTGCGGGTTCGCATCCTTGTTTTAAGCTTAAGTCTAGGGTTATAAATTTAAAGCTTGCACACACCGTTTGGAGCGAACAAGTTTTTGGCGCCGTTGCCGGGGACTGTTCTTGCTTTTGCTATTAATTTTTCTGCTTGAGTGTTCTTGCAGGTTTGTGTTCTTAGGTACATACGAAGTTCTTGTTCCGGCAACGGAACAGAGTTTTGCCAAAGAACAAGTTTTTGGCGCCGTTGCCGGGGACTTGGTCTAGACCGAGCCGGTACGGTTTGCTTTCGGGGCGCTTGCCCCTGTTGCTACTAACTACTCTTTCTATGAGTTTTGTAGTTTTCAGGATTTCTGATGGCTATGTTTGATCCAGCCTGGATAGCAAGACAAAGTGCTAGGGCAGATCATTATGAATACTTGGAGGAGAAGTACTCCTTCTATTGGTTCAACAATGAATGGGAAAGAGAAGAGGCCATTCAACACGAACTTGCAATGTGGGATGAACTTAATGTCCCTAAAAAGACTTATGAGCAACCTCTTGAAGATTCTCTCGAATCTAGGTTGGAGAAGTTAATGAAGAAGGTGACGGAGCTCAAGGAAAGCACCCTATCCTATGCTAAGCCGGAAGAGGAGCATAAGGAAGTGTTGCACGTTTCGAGCATACCTCCAGTCAAACCAGAAGTTTCTCCTGAAGCTTCTGAGGGAGAAGATGTGGAAGATCTCGATCTGACTGTTGAGACCTCGGTCGAGGTAGAAGAGACCTCGGTCGAGATGATGGAAGAATCTGCAGAACCGGAAGAGGCAGATGCAGAAGACTTTAGCCAAATTACTGAGATTATGGTCAAGGTGGAAGAAAGACCAGCTGAACTGAGAGAGATTTCGTGTGTGGATCATCAACCCAACATGAAACTTGTCTCAAACCTTGGAGAGCCTTGCAAGGTACATTCTCCTACTTCATTTGAATTCCCTATTAATATTTCTGAATTTTTCAGGAAGGCACCGGAGAGTTGGAGGTCTCTTCCGAAAGAACCTCCTAAGATCAAGATGAAACCTCCCTTGAAATTGTTGGAGGAAGATGCTCCTTGGATTATAAGGAGTGAAGTTAACAAGCGCTTCACCGCTAAGGCAACGAAGTGTTATTTGTTCAAGTATGGGGTCCCTCGCATGCTAAGGACCTTGTACCATCCCCAAGCTATAGATGGGGAAGCTACTATGATTCTCGAGAAACTGTTTTCTCGATCGAGGAAAGGATGGGACACGAAGGTAGATTATGTCCCATTGAAGTACAGGAAATTCAGATGGATTCCGGTGAGAATCAAACCGTACAAGCTTGTACGTGGGAGATCTTACCATTTGCCGGTGAAATTAGTAACCGGAACCTTTTTGGAAGATTCTTATGATGGATGTGATGAGCATTCCACGACGTTCGAAGTGCATTAAGTAATCACATGCCGTAGGGTCCAGCTAGCGACCTTAAACCAAGCGCTTCTTGGGAGGCAACCCAAGGTATTGCTTTCTTCTCCCTTTTCTAGTTTAGTTTAGATAGTTGCTTTGTTTTTGTTTTCCTCTAGACAACAACCAGGTATTCCAAAAGGAAGGATCACAGTTCAGGAGCTACACTAGAAGAACGAAATTTCGAGAAGTTGAGGAAACAAGCTTTACTGAGATACATCTCGGGTACTGTCAGAACACCTCGACCGAGATGTACTTCGCCAACCGAGATGGTCTTATCTGGGAGCTGTTTCTTACTTCTTCATGCAGTTTAGCTATGTTCGGTGAGTATCCTGTCCTTAGACTTATTCTGACCCACTGGGACAGTGTGTCCCAAGTATGGGGTATTTGATGTACTTATTTGATGACTTTGATGTATGACTCACGCTTTATCAGATATTTTATATTTATGCTTCACTTTTGCATCTATGTGTTTATCTGAGACTACATGCATACTTACAGGTTATTTGATTGAGAAAAACGTCGAAACCGAAAAAAAAAATGGTTTTAAAAAAAATTTTTGACCTCGACCGGGACAGTTCTGGCAAAACGAGGTGTTTCACCTCGGTTGAACCAAGAACATCTCGACCGAGGTGGGTTAACTGAGAGTTTTCGAAAACGATTTTTGTGTTACTTATCTGGATATGATCTCGGTGAAGATTTTGTTTACCGACTGGATTTAAATTCTTTATATGCTTGAAATGTTTTATGATATGTTTAAGTTGCTAAATGCTTTGTTTGAAATTATTGGCATGTTTAATACTTTATTTTTATCCAAATTATGTTGAATTTGAAGGTTGACACCGCAGCATAAGTTCTCTCACGTTCTTCTTGGAAAGACCAAGGCAATTCATTCTTCTTCTTCTTCTTCTTCTTGATCATGCTTAGCCCCTCATATACATATTGCCTCCCTTTACCTATCCGGGAATTTGGAAGCAAGCAAAGTGGTGAAAGCAAGTCAAAAGTTGAGAAGTGGCTGAAAGTGAAAGTATTAGAAAGCAATAATAGGTTTGGGGAAGTCAATCATGAAGATGAGTAACTCGGCACCATTCACATAGCCGGGTGTTTGTGTCTTGCCAAAGTCGGATTGAGCGATATTCCTAACGGGTCATGGTATGTGCATCAAGGGTTTGACGCATCTCGAGAAATTGATGATTGCGGATTTCCTAGGCTTCGGTTATTGTGCACCTCTGTCCATGCATCCCAAAAAGTAAAGTAAAAAGAAAAAGTGTGAAATAAGCAAAGCTTATTGGTGGAAGATGTTGCAAGTCAAAGTGAAAGTGAAGTTCATCCTTTTCCCGGATTCTAGCACCACATTACCTTACATTCATCCCTACCCTACACGTTTCTTGACCTTTTCTTTTGGGAAGCCCTTGAGACCTTGAGCTTGTTGATTGACTTAGCGGTTTAAATCGGATTATACATGATTAATTTTGATAATTATGATTTATTATGCATTCTATGATTTTATGCAAAGATGAACAACTTTCCTATATTTATAAAATGTTTTGATCATATTGAGTTTTTAATTTCCAGGAAGTACTCTCTTAGAGTGATCTATGATGATTGCACACCATAAAAATGTTTTTGAAAGACTTTTCATTGATTTTCTTGACTTATAATCCATTCTATCTTGATTTCTATATGAGGAACTTGCTTAGGGACAAGCAAGGGCTAAGTATGGGGTATTTTGATAGCATGAATTATAGTCTATATTTTGGGGTTTGTTTGGACGTTTTATCTTTCATAATCTGCATGTTTGTATGTACATTATGTGATTTTACTACCATTTCATCTACCTTTGCGAGAATCGAGGTCTACACCTAGTTTCGTTGTAATTGCAGGTAATATGGTACGTATTGCATCAAAAAGGAGCAAAAGGAGTCAAGAGTCATTTGGAGCTACATTCAGGAAGCACAACCATGGATTAAAGATTTACTTTGGACCAGTTTTGAGAGATTCTACATTCAGTTATGAGTCACCTCGGTTGACCAGAGATTCATCTCGACCGAGGCGATCCAGAGACGCCGACTCGACCGAGGCGAACACCTAGGACGCGGCGAGAATATTTTATTCTTGGCTGAGATCTTTTAAAATTGGAAAGTGATCTTATATTTTTGGGCTGAGCTTCTAGAAGGAAGGAGATATGCAGAATCATATATTTTACCTATTTTTATGGGAATATATCTTCTTAAGATTTATTATCTTTGGAGGTTTATTTTTCCTATAAAAAGGATTGGATTTTCCACAAATCCGATCATGCTTAGATGCTTAGAGGCTTAGAGGCTGCATACACCGCATACAATCAGCTATCAGCGCAGCAGCCGCATCCTACTCCAATTTGGGAGAGAGTTGAAGAACCTTTTTGAAGGTTGAAGGAAGATTGAAGACTATAGCTTTATAGCTTTTTGGAGGGTTTTGTAAGATTGTCTTCAATTCTTTTCCTTGTTGTCTTGTCTTGTTGGATCATTATCCAAGGAACGATTTTGTGTGATATTTGATTCAGTTATTGAAGTGTTTTCATTAAATTCTTCTTTGTTCAAATATTCACCTTCTTCCCATATATTTAATACTTTCATTATGATGATGAGTGGCTAATTTCCTTGTGTGATTCTAGGGTGATTGGCTGAAGGTTGTGGTGAAAACAATGATAGAATGATCTTAATCACAGTAGGATCCTGAAAGTTCGAGTCTTTAACCTTAACCCTAAGCATCTCGTTCAGTCGATGAACATCTCGGCCGGGGTGGAAACTGGCTGACCGAGGTGGCTTATCCGATCCTTAACTGAGAGTTAATGTGTTAGAGTTTGCCAAATCCTATTCTTATTATACCTTTCTGGTTCAAAGCAAGCTTAGGATGAGACTTACCCGGTAATTCCTTAGTTTGTGTACCAACGATCATAAGTTTAGGTAATAAAGGCTTGTCCTTTATTGGGGTTTGAGTGTGCTTCCATCCCATCTTTGTGAGTTAGCCTGAGACTTACCCGGTAAAGGTTGATTCTATTCCCTTAGATGGTGTGTTAGTTTGAGGTTATAGTTCTTTATCTTGATTCCTTGAGACTTACCCGGTAATAGGAGTTACGGTTTGGGATTAGTGTGTAGTGAGACTTACCCGGTGATCTACTCCACTTTAGAAACACCTTCCCCATGCAAATATCTCAGCTTTGTCCACTTATCTATAGATCTTGAGTTGGAACCACAACTAGATGCTTTAATCCCTAGAATTGCATGTTTGCTTATTTGACATCTTATTCATCTTTGATTGTATTACTTGCTCTTGTGGTTAGCATCAACACTAGCATACCGTATTGGACTTTGTTTCACTAAGTCCCTGTGATCGACCCCTGGAATTTTCTTGCTTTTACTACGATTGACCCGTACACTGCGGGTTCGCATCCTTGTTTTAAGCTTAAGTCTAGGGTTATAAATTTAAAGCTTGCACACACCGTTTGGAGCGAACAAGTTTTTGGCGCCGTTGCCGGGGACTTGGTCTAGACCGAGCCGGTTACGGTTTGCTTTTGGGGCACTTGCCCCTGTTGCTACTAACTACTCCTTCTATGAGTTTTGTAGTTTTCAGGATTTCTGATGGCTATGTTTGATCCAGCCTGGATAGCAAGACAAAGTGCTAGGGCAGATCATTATGAATACTTGGAGGAGAAGTACTCCTTCTATTGGTTCAACAATGAATGGGAAAGAGAAGAGGCCATTCAACACGAACTTGCAATGTGGGATGAACTTAATGTCCCTAAAAAGACTTATGAGCAACCTCTTGAAGATTCTCTCGAATCTAGGTTGGAGAAGTTAATGAAGAAGGTGACGGAGCTCAAGGAAAGCACCCTATCCTATGCTAAGCCGGAAGAGGAGCATAAGGAAGTGTTGCACGTTTCGAGCATACCTCCAGTCAAACCAGAAGTTTCTCCTGAAGCTTCTGAGGGAGAAGATGTGGAAGATCTCGATCTAACTGTTGAGACCTCGGTCGAGGTGGAAGTGACCTCGGTCGAGATGAAAGAAGAACTTGCCGAACCGGAAAAGGCAGATGCAGAAGACTTTGGCCAAATTACTGAGATTGTGGTCAAGGTGGAAGAAAGACCAGCTGAACTGAGAGAGATTTCGTGTGTGGATCATCAACCCAACATGAAACTTGTCTCAAACCTTGAAGAGCTTTGCAAGGTACATTCTCCTACTTCAATTGAATTCCCTATTAATATTTCTGAATTTTTCAGGAAGGCACCGGAGAGTTGGAGGTCTCTTCCGAAAGAACCTCCTAAGATCAAGATGAAACCTCCCTTAAAACTGTCGGAGGAAGATACTCCTTGGATTATAAGGAGTGGAGTTTGCAAGCACTACACCGTTAAGGCGATGAAGTGTTTCTTGTCCAAGTATGGGGTCCCTCGCATGCTAAGGACCTTGTACCATCCCCGTGCTAAAGATGGGGAAGCTACTAGGATTCTCGAGAAGTTATTTTCTCGATCAAGGAAAGGATGGGACGCAAGGCTAGATTATGTCCCATTGAAGTGCAGGAAAGCTAGAAGGATTCCGGTGAGAATCAAACCGTACAAGCTTGTACGTGGGAGATCTTACCATTTGCCGGTGAAATTAGGAACCGGAACCTTTTTGGAAGAATTTTATGATGGATGTGATGAGTACTCCATGGTGTTCAAGGTACATTGAGTAATTCTATGGAGAAGGGTCCAGCTAGCGACCTTAAACCAAGCGCTTCTTGGGAGGCAACCCAAGGTATTGCTTTCTTCTCCCTTTTCTAGTTTAGTTTAGATAGTTGCTTTGTTTTTGTTTTCCTCTAGATAGACAACAACCAGGTATTCCAAAAGCAAGGATCACAGTTCAGGAGCTACACTGGAAGAACAAAATTTCGAGAAGTTGAGGAAACGAGCTTTACTGAGATACATCTCGGGTACTGTCAGAACACTTCGACCGAGATGTGCTTCGCCAACCGAGATGGTTTTATCTGGGAGTTGTTTCTTACTTCTTCATGCAGTTTAGCTATGTTCGGTGAGTATCCCGTCCTTAGACTTATTTGACCCACTGGGACAGTGTGTCCCAAGTATGGGGTATTTGTACTTATCTGACTACGTGATGTATTTTGTTCGACTACCTTTGACATTCTATTTATCGGATATTTTATTTATGCTTCACTTCTGCATTTATATGATTATCTGATATTACATGCATACCTACAGGTTATCTGATTGAGAAAAACGTCGAAACCGAAAAAAAAAATGGTTTTAAAACAAAAAAAAATAAATTTTTGACCTCGACCGGGGAGATTCTGGCGAAACGAGGCATTTCACCTCGGTTGAACCAAGAACATCTCGACCGAGGTGGCGTAACAGGAAGTTTTCGAAAACGATTTTTGTGTTACTTATCTGGATATGATCTCAGTGAAGATTTTGTTTACCGACTGGATTTAAATTCTTTATATGCTTGAAATGTTTTATGATATGTTTAAGTTGCTAAATGCTTTGTTTGAAATTATTGGCATGTTTAATACTTTATTTTTATCCAAATTATGTTGAATTTGAAGGTTGACACCGCAGCATAAGTTCTCTCACGTTCTTCTTGGAAAGACCAAGGCAATTCATTCTTCTTCTTCTTCTTCTTCTTGATCATGCTTAGCCCCTCATATACATATTGCCTCCCTTTACCTATCCGGGAATTTGGAAGCAAGCAAAGTGGTGAAAGCAAGTAAAAGTTGAGAAGTGGCTGAAAGTGAAAGTATTAGAAAGCAATAATAGGTTTGGGGAAGTCAATCATGAAGATGAGTAACTCGGCACCATTCACATAGCCGGGTGTTTGTGTCTTGCCAAAGTCGGATTGAGCGATATTCCTAACGGGTCATGGTATGTGCATCAAGGGTTTGACGCATCTCGAGAAATTGATGATTGCGGATTTCCTAGGCTTCGGTTATTGTGCACCTCTGTCCATGCATCCCAAAAAGTAAAGTAAAAGAAAAAAAGTGTGAAATAAGCAAAGCTTATTGGTGGAAGATGTTGCAAGTCAAAAGTGAAAGTGAAGTTCATCCTTTTCCCGGATTCTAGCACCACATTACCTTACATACATCCCTACCCTACACGTTTCTTGACCTTTTCTTTTGGGAAGCCCTTGAGACCTTGAGCTTGTTGATTGACTTAGCGGTTTAAATCGGATTATACATGATTAATTTTGATAATTATGATCTATTATGCATTCTATGATTTTATGCAAAGATGAACAACTTTCCTATATTTATAAAATGTTTTGATCATATTGAGTTTTTAATTTCCAGGAAGTACTCTCTTAGAGTGATCTATGATAGTTGCACGCCATAAAAATATTTTTGAAGGACTTCTCATTGATTTTCTTGACTTATAATCCATTCTATCTTGTCTTCTATATGAGGAACTTGCTTAGGGACAAGCAAGGGCTAAGTATGGGGTATTTTGATAGCATGAATTATAGTCTATATTTTGGGGTTTGTTTGGACGTTTTATCTTTCATAATCTGCATGTTTGTATGTACATTATGTGATTTTACTACCATTTCATCTACCTTTGCGAGAATCGAGGTCTACACCTAGTTTCGTTGTAATTGCAGGTAATATGGTACGTATTGCATCAAAAAGGAGCAAAAGGAGTCAAGAGTCATTTGGAGCTACATTCAGGAAGCACAACCATGGATTAAAGATTTACTTTGGACCAGTTTTGAGAGATTCTACATTCAGTTATGAGTCACCTCGGTTGACCAGAGATTCATCTCGACCGAGGCGATCCAGAGACGCCGACTCGACCGAGGCGAACACCTAGGACGCGGCGAGAATATTTTATTCTTGGCTGAGATCTTTTAAAATTGGAAAGTGATCTTATATTTTTGGGCTGAGCTTCTAGAAGGAAGGAGATATGCAGAATCATATATTTTACCTATTTTTATGGGAATATATCTTCTTAAGATTTATTATCTTTGGAGGTTTATTTTTCCTATAAAAAGGATTGGATTTTCCACAAATCCGATCATGCTTAGATGCTTAGAGGCTTAGAGGCTGCATACACCGCATACAATCACCCGCTATCAGCGCAGCAGCCGCATCCTACTCCAATTTGGGAGAGAGTTGAAGAACCTTTTTGAAGGTTGAAGGAAGATTGAAGACTATAGCTTTATAGCTTTTTGGAGGGTTTTGTAAGATTGTCTTCAATTCTTTTCCTTGTTGTCTTGTCTTGTTGGATCATTATCCAAGGAACGATTTTGTGTGATATTTGATTCAGTTATTGAAGTGTTTTCATTAAATTCTTCTTTGTTCAAATATTCACCTTCTTCCCATATATTTAATACTTTCATTATGATGATGAGTGGCTAATTTCCTTGTGTGATTCTAGGGTGATTGGCTGAAGGTTGTGGTGAAAACAATGATAGAATGATCTTAATCACAGTAGGATCCTGAAAGTTCGAGTCTTTAACCTTAACCCTAAGCATCTCGTTCAGTCGATGAACATCTCGGCCGGGGTGGAAACTGGCTGACCGAGGTGGCTTATCCGATCCTTAACTGAGAGTTAATGTGTTAGAGTTTGCCAAATCCTATTCTTATTATACCTTTCTGGTTCAAAGCAAGCTTAGGATGAGACTTACCCGGTAATTCCTTAGTTTGTGTACCAACGATCATAAGTTTAGGTAATAAAGGCTTGTCCTTTATTGGGGTTTGAGTGTGCTTCCATCCCATCTTTGTGAGTTAGCCTGAGACTTACCCGGTAAAGGTTGATTCTATTCCCTTAGATGGTGTGTTAGTTTGAGGTTATAGTTCTTTATCTTGATTCCTTGAGACTTACCCGGTAATAGGAGTTACGGTTTGGGATTAGTGTGTAGTGAGACTTACCCGGTGATCTACTCCACTTTAGAAACACCTTCCCCATGCAAATATCTCAGCTTTGTCCACTTATCTATAGATCTTGAGTTGGAACCACAACTAGATGCTTTAATCCCTAGAATTGCATGTTTGCTTATTTGACATCTTATTCATCTTTGATTGTATTACTTGCTCTTGTGGTTAGCATCAACACTAGCATACCGTATTGGACTTTGTTTCACTAAGTCCCTGTGATCGACCCCTGGAATTTTCTTGCTTTTACTACGATTGACCCGTACACTGCGGGTTCGCATCCTTGTTTTAAGCTTAAGTCTAGGGTTATAAATTTAAAGCTTGCACACACCGTTTGGAGCGAACAGCCCCTCCGCTCACAAAATAAATAGTATAGGTGATAGTGGATCTCCTTGACGTAGCCCCCGGGTTGGGACTACGTTGTCGTCAATAACACCATTAACTTTATAGGAATACCGTGCACCCCGAACACAACTCATAGTTCGTGTTATCCAATCAGCCGAGAAACCCATAGCGAGCATAATCTTCTCAAGGAAACTCCACTCCATACGATCAAAAGCTCTGCCATGTCAAGCTTAATGGCCATATCCCCCTTGAAACCCTTATTTCTGAGCTTAAGAGCATGGAAAATTTTTGTTGCAATAAGGGCGTTGTCGGCTATTGAACGTCCCGCAATAAAAGCACTTTGGGAATGCGATATGATGATGTCGAGGATCGGTTTTAACTTGTTGACCATAACCATGGTGATGAGCTTATAGAGAACATTGCACAAACTGATTGGTCGGCACTCGGAAATGTGAGACGGTTGTGCGAATTTTGGGATGAGTGTGACAACAGTCGAATTGATGTTGTCTATAGTAGATCCCCACAGCCACCAATCCTGAATAAATCTCACAATATCATCCCCTACAATAGGCCAGAAAACCTGAAAAAAGCGAGTGTGCATCCC
Organism: Fagopyrum esculentum; assembly: GCA_033239045.1. NCBI lineage: Eukaryota > Viridiplantae > Streptophyta > Magnoliopsida > Caryophyllales > Polygonaceae > Fagopyrum > Fagopyrum esculentum. The sequence goes on along the minus strand of BSUD01000008.1, from coordinate 5,999,987 downwards.
ATCTGGCCCTGGGGCCTTATCGGGGTGCAATTGGGACAAAGCTGCAAAAATATCCTCGGCTGATGGGGTTGCAAGCAGCTGGTGGTTCATGTCATGAGTGACACGCGTATGCATTCCCGATACAAGCTCATCTATATTTTGATATGTGGGAAGAGAAGACGTGAAGAGCTCGTCATAGTACATAGAGATAGTGTTGGTTATACCTGCATAGGATGTGTGTGTGTTCCCATTGTCATCAGTCAGCTTGGAAATAGTATTGAGGCACGTCGTTGAGAATCCTTGTGATGAAAATATGAGGTATTGCGGTCATCCTCGCGAAGCTCCTTAACCCGCGCCCTCGAGTACCAATAAGTCTCCTCCTGACGGTATTGAGCATCTAATTCTGCCGCAATATTAGATCCCCTTCAAGCACAAGTGTAGAGGGGTCTGAGGTTTTGAGTTCTTTTAGCTCAACCTCTAGCGCTGAAATCTTGTGTTTTTGTTCGTGATAAATATTCCGGGCCTATTCAGTTAGTGTCATGGCACAGGTCGCAATCTTTGCAGGTGCTGAATCGGGACCATTTGACCATGTGTGCTCAACTAATTCACGGAATTCGGGATGAGATAACCAAAGCTTTAAAAAACGGAAAGGCCGTTGTTTACCTCTCGGAGGGGAATTGGCGATGAAAGTCCTTAAGAGAATGGGTGAATGGTCGGAGCGATAGCGCGGAAAGTGGGTAACTTTGATGTTTCGGTAGACTTCTCTCTAGTTAGGAGTCGCGAGGAACCGGTCCAACCTTTCCCTAGTACAGGTTGATGGCGAGAGACCCCTTTCCCAAATCATGAGAGGCCCCTCGGTGCACCCCAAGTCAAGGATTCCACAATCATCAATGGCGTCTCTGAATCCGTCCATAGCTCGTTGAGCCCGGGGAGGCCCTCCCTGCTTTTCTGATATAGTGAGGATTTCGTTAAAATCTCCCAACATGAGGATTGGATCGTTATTTCCATTGCAAATATCTCGCATAAGGGACCAAGTAAGATGTTTCTTGGAGGATTCGAGCCAACCATAGATGCCTACAATTGTCCAAGTTGTGCCTTTTGGGGTGATGAACTTTACGCGGATGTGATGTTGAGAATAGATTTCCACGGACAAAGTCATCCTTCACCACCAAAGCCCAAGGCCTCCTGACCTACCCTCTGAAGCTATACATAGACCTTGTGTGAACCCACATCTTCGCATAACTCTTTCAAGCTCGTAAGTCGAAATCTTTGTCTCCATAACGAAGACAATGTCCGGGCAATGCTTCCAAGACCAATCTTGGAGGTCACAAACTGTAGGGGCATTGCCCAACCCCTGACAGTTCCAGCTTAGTGTTTTCATTGTTGTTCGCGGGCATGGTCCTCCGCCATGCGCGCTACTTGATTGTTAACAATCATATTCGAGTCGTCGGGGATGGCCAGCTGTTTCTTAACATGTGTTGGGTGTATTTGATTTTGATCTGGGAGCCTAAGGGCGTCAGGGTTCTCTTTCTGTTTGCCGGGGGTGGAAACGTTGAGTGCCAAAGCCGTGCGAGCTTTCTTCTTGATATTGATTGCTTTCCTACCGGCAGAGGGAGCATGGCTATTATCTGAGGTGTCCCCAACAACTACAGAGGGAGCAGTAGTGGCCATGTTTTTCTTGAACTTAGTATACCACTCGTATTCTTTGTCAATGGCCTCCTGACGAGGCTGGTTTCTGAGTCGTGGCGGTGAAGTTCCGAGCCACAATCCATATTGGGTAACATCAGGATGGGTGTTAGATTGCTCTTGTGGGCAAGTTTTCTGCATATGCCCGATGAGGCCACATGTGAAGCAAAAAATCGGTAGTCTTTTGTACTGGAGACTGATTGCGAAAGATGAGCCTTGCAAGATCACATTAACTTGATGACATAGGGGTTGTGTGACGTCAATACTCACGTGAATGCGTAGGGTACAAGTCAGTCCCAAGAAATCTGTTTCATCCCAGTTGACAAAGCACCCTATTCGATTACCTATAACCTTGGCCAGAGGTAGAACAAGGCAGCCGAGAGGAGTGTTACGGACGACAACCCAAAAGTCCGTATGAGTGAACACCAAGTTAGACACTCGTGATTCCGGCGTGACTTCTTGTAGGAGGAGGAGAGCATCATTGAAACACCATGGTTCGTCGGATAAGGCATGTTGAAGGTCATTGATGTTAAAAACTGAAAGATGAATAGACCTCTTTCAATGACCCTTACAGCGAGACCATGCTTTGGGGCTCAAACATTCTTAAACGTGCTCATCAGTGCTTGTGCATTGAAGCGCTTGTGAGAGAGTAGTTTACCGGCTAGGCAAAGGCCTAACCGCTGGAATTCTGCATCCATGTCCTCAACGTGTACTGTCGTTTTCTCTTAATCAGTGAGACACAAATGCAAATTTGCGAGATTGAGGTCAAGGTTTTCTATCGCAGACGCAATAGTGAAACCAAAATTAGGGAACGGTTTTGGTGGGCGATGGTGGTTTAGGGCTGGAAAAAAGGGGAAACCGTAAGGGGTAGTGGTGGGCGTTGAATGTAGATGATTGAATTGATGATGATTGATTGATTGGGATGATAGCTGCAGACAGATTGGGCCAGAAATTGGAATCTGGGATGAACCCTAGAAAATCGCTTGGGAGACGAGGAGACGTCAAAAGAGACGAGATAGGATTCTATGAGAATTACATATTATTTAATTGTTTAGAAAAGGTGTGGTGACAATTTTGAGAAGGTGTGGGGAACAATTTTATCTTTTTAAAAATCTGTTTTAAAAAGGGGAACACAATAATTTTTAATATAATTTTTATAGAAAACTATACCATTTATTATTTCATTTCATTATTTTATTTCATTTTTTTCAAAATATACTCTATGATATTTTTTGTAATTAGTTTATATATTATTTTGTAAATTTTCTATGTATGTTTTTGTACACTTTGCTACTTGTACAAGTTTGAACTAATAAAACAAAATGTTTAAACATACAATACACAATATTCAAGCTAATGTTACCCAAATTTTGAACTAATATTATAAAAATTTATAATTATAATACTTTTATTATAATATTGTTCATTTAAAATATTTATACTATTAGTTAAAATCAAGTATTTTATGAGAGTAAACATTTTATATTATTAGTACATACATTATCTTGAACTTATGTTTTTTTTTAAATGTATGAAGTATATTATTAATACTATATAATTTGACTTAATAGAAAAAAAAAATTTGAACGAAAAAATGTCTCTTAAAAAAGTAGAAGAAGAGGGAAAACTGGAAGAAAAAAATTTCAAAATTTTTATTTATTAGTTAAAAAAATATAGGGGTGGACATTGGACGGGATGAGATGGGATTGAGGTCATCCTAGTCTTATACTCTTATCCATGCTATTTTACATGAGACGGGATCGGGACAGGACTTGTGTATTTTAGATTGAATCTCACCGGATCGTATACAGGCTGTTATCAAGACGGGATGAGACGGGCTCAATTCCGCTTGTCCATTATTTATTTACTGTGTTTAAAATTTATGTTTTATCCATTATATTATATATATATATATATATATATATATATATATATATATATATATATATGTTTTTTAAAACACACAAAAATATAAAAAATTTTAAATATTTATAATAACATGTTATAGTTTATATTTTTTGAATATCCATAATAAATATATCTAAATGAATTTAGGCCATCTATCAATTTTGACAATTTGAGTGACCAACATAATTTATATTTTAAAATACATAAGATAAATAAATGCAAAATATTGGCATCATCATTGTCGATACATGATTACGCAACAAATAAATGAGAATTAAAGGTTTTGACTTGTATTCGAATAACTCCAATCGATGGTACATAATAAGAAGATACTCGTCCACACAAACACAACCCAAACTACAAGTCTACAACATTCAGTCAAAAAGATAACATCAAGTCTTTCTAAATTCAATTACTTACCAAAGTCTTCCTTCCAAACCCTACTCAGTCTTGGAATGCTGAAGCTGTTTTTGAAAGAAAAAATCCCATAGATGACATCAAACACAATCTCCTACGTTAGCGCAACAACTACTCCAGCTTCTGTGGAGTCATCTCCTTCATAATTCGAGGTATCTGAATTCTTCATGTTTGAGAGTGTGAGAATATGATAAATTCCCCTTGGGGTTTTCATTGACTGATAGGTCATATAAATAACCAACGTATTTACAATAATTACAAAGAGAACCCGCAATAATATTCTGTTTACATATGCGTGCTATCATACCCCCGCACTCGAAACTGGAGGAGGTATTACAGTAAGACCGGATCTAAAATCTAGAAACAATTGTCGTGGAAGGCCCTTTGTAAATATGTCTGCATACTGATAAGCCGATGGAACGTAGAGAACGCGAACGTGACCACGGGCAACCTTATCGCGGACAAAATGAATGTCAATCTCGATATGCTTGGTTCGTTGGTGTTGAACTGGGTTGCTGGCAAGGTATGTTGCGGATATGTTATCAGTGTAGACTATAGAAGATTTGGTAAGTGGGCAATGAAGCTCAAGTAGTAAATTGCGTAGCCATGAACATTCGGACACCACATTGGCAACCCCTCTGTATTCTGCCTCGGCGCTAGAGCGGGAAACAACGGATTGTCGTTTGGCAGACCACGATATTAAGGTGTCGTTGAAGAAGACACAATAACCGGAGGTAGAGCGCCGGGTATCAGGACAGCCAGCCCAGTCGGCATCTGTATAAGCAATAACATCTGATTTCTGAGAAGGAAAAATTGTGATACCCAATGTCGATGTGCCTGAAATGTAGCGAATGATGCGCTTAAGGGCAGCAAAGTGAGCTTCTCTGGGTCATGCATAAAGAGGCAAACTTGTTGTACTGCATAGCTGATATCAGGACGTGTGAAAGTGAGGTACTGAAGTGCCCCAACTAAGCTTCTGTACAGCGTCGGATCACTTACTGTTGGACCAGAAGATGCACTCAGTTTCACAAATGTCTCAGCAGGTGTAGCAGATGGTTTACAGTTGGTCATCTTGGCACGTTCAACAATTTCCCTAGCGTACTTGTCCTGAGATAAAAATAGACCAGAGGAACACCGACGAACGGAAATGCCCAAAAAATATGATAACTGCCCGAGATCTTTGAGAGCAAATTCCTTACTGAGACGGGTGACCAGATGAGTGCGGAGCTCATCAGAAGATGCAGTAAGGATGATGTCATCAATATAAAGTAGCAGATAGGCGATGTTGGACCCATGACGGTAAATGAAGAGGGATGAATCACTCTTGTTGCCGATGAATCCTAACTGAAGTAAGAAGCCTGCAAATCGTTGAAACCAAGCTCTGGGTGCCTGCTTAAGACCATAGAGAGATTTCTGCAATAGGCATAAATGATTAGGTTTAGAGGGGTCTCGAAAACCTAGAGGTTGAAACATGTAGACCGTCTCATTCAAATGCCCGTGTAGAAAGGCATTTTGAACGTCAAGTTGATGGATGGACCAAGAACGGGATACTGCAATGCTAAGAACAGTCCTGATAGTGGCTGGTTTCACAACTGGACTGAAGGTTTCTTCACAGTCAATACCAACTTGTTGGGAACATCCATTTGCAACTAACCGAGCTTTATAATGTTCAAGGGAACCGTCAGACCTGTACTTATGACGAAAAATCCACATACATCGCACAATGTTAGCCTGAACAAGGCGAGGAACCAGAACCCAAGTCTTGTTCCGCATAAGGGCTCGATATTCGTCGACCATGGCAGTGTTCCACTGCGGGTCTTGGAGGGCTACATTGTGAGATTTGGGTATGGGGATATTTTTGTGGTGGATACGGAAAGATCAAAGATCGGTTTTGGTTTGGTGATTCCGGATTGGTTGCGGGTGTGAGGACGGGTTTGAGGAATTAATGGTGGGAGTTGTTCATTATTTGAGGAGGAGGTAACGTGGCTGGGGGAAAGAGCCGGTTGATGTTGGATTGGGGAAGGCGGGCCAGAGGATGTATCAATGGGGGGGCTGATACGTGTTGGGCCAGTCAGGGGTGATGGGCCGGCAGCGACTGGGCCAGGGGAATGAGGGAGGGCAGGAGTACGCTGGGCCAAGGGAAGGGCTGGGGAGCGCATTAAAGCGCTGGGTTGTGGAGGGCATACTGGGCCGGTGGGTAATGGGCCTGGTACAACAACTAGCGCAGGAGGGTGTAAGGGGTGCTGAGCCGAGTCAGAGCGACGGGGGACGGAATCCTGAGTTTGCATTTCAGCATGGTATGGAGAAATATTCGGATCACTCGGAAAAGGCGGGGAGGGAGGTGATGAGGTGGAAAAAGGGAAATTTGACTCGTCAAAGGTGACGTGGAGGGAAAGAATAATTTTGTGTGTTGCTAAATCTAAGCATTTGTACCTGCGGTGTTTAGTCGAATATCCCAAAAAGACACAGGGGATGGAACGGGGTTGAAGTTTGTGCGAAATGGTGGCACTTTGATTTGGATAACAAAGGCAGCCGAAGACTCGGAGATGATTGTAGGAGGGTGTTATAGAGAACAACACTTGAGTGGGTGATCGATTTTTGATTGTGGTGGAGGGTAAGATGTTGAGGAGGTAGCATGTCATTTCTAATGCATGAGGCCAAAAGAAGACGGGAAGGGAAGCGTGGAAAAGAAGCGAACGTATCATATTTGTAATGGTACGGATGATGCGTTCGGCTTTACCGTTTTGGGGTGAAGTGTAGGGACAAGAAAAGCGGAAAGCGATTCCATGAGAAGTGAAAAAGCGATGAAAGTTTGAATTATCGAACTCTCTACCCATGTCACATTGAAAAGTTTTAATGGATTTATTGAACTGAGTCTTGACAAATTGGTGAAATTGCACAAAAAGATCAAATACTTGAGATTTAAATTTGATGGGGAAAACCCATAGAAAATGTGAAAAATCATCAAGAAATAAAAGATAATATTTGAATCCTTCTTTGCTCTCAACTGGAGAGGTCCAGAGATCGCTATGAATGATGTCAAAAGGTGCAAATGTAGTGGTAATAGACCGTTCAAAAGGTAATTTGTGATGTTTTCCTAACTGACAAGCATGACAAAGAGAGGAGGATGACTCCTTCTTACATCGAAAAAGAGAAGAATTTCGAAGTAAATCTAGAACAGGAGCATCGGGATGGCCTAGACGAGCATGCCAAAGACTTGGTGACTCTAAGGAAAGAGCGTGGACTTGGGAAGACTCGGTGACCGGATAAAGTTCCCCAGAGCTATTGCATCTCATTCGGACCGCCCCGTTTGAAGATCCTTCACAGAAAAACCAAAAGGGTCAAACTCGACACTAGCCAGGTTATCAGAAGTGAAACGTCTAACTGAAACAAGATTTTTAACAATTTTGGGGACAACAAGGACATTGGATAAGCGTAATGGTTGGTTTGAGGTGTGAAAGCTGGTTTCTCCAATACCTGTAGATGGAATACACATGCCATTTCCAACAATTATCAAATTTGATGGACCATTATGCGAAATAGACGAGAGTATACCTGGAGTATGAGTCATGTGGGAAGTGGCGCCCGTGTCCATGTACCAATTATTGTCCGTCGGATTTAAGGACATAGTAGCAAAGGCATTATCCAGCGCAGTGGGCTGAAAATCAGCATGCAGATGGGCCTGTTGAGGAATTGGGCCCAACAGACTAGGCTGAAAAGGTTGCTGAGGATAGGGGCAAATGGGCCTGTTCGCAGGTGGGCCAGTGGGGAGCCAAACTGAAGCAGGTGGGCCGGAAGGTGGATGGGCCGTGTGCTGAGAGATGGGCACTCATCCGGCGTTAGGACGCCAAACGTAGCGCACCTGCTGGCCAGGGTTTCCGCCGCCGCCGGACGTCCGCTGCTTCCCCTTCCTTCCTCGACTTCGGCGCTGCTGAGTCTGGTCCGAGTCGGCAGAGGGTGTGCTGCTGGATGTCGGTGCTGGTGTAGGGGCGGACTGATTCCGGTGGGCTGCAGCAAGGGCTGATTGGGTTTGTCTAGTGCCGGATTGCGATGTCATACGCGTTTCCTCAAGTTGCAACTGGGATCGGGTTTTGGTGAATGACGGAAGAGGATCAGATTACTGAATGAAGCTTGCCGCAGCGTTGTATTCAGCGGGTAAACCCAAAATTAGTTGAAGAACAAGTCGAGTTTCAGGGATCGGTGAACCAACGCCTTTGAGTTGATCCACTAAAGACTTGAGTTGTAAACAGTAAGCATTGATTGAGGAAAAACCGGATAACTTACAGTTGGAGAACTCGTGTTTGAGATAGACGGCACGGGTGTTCTTGTTGTCCTGAAAGATGTCCCTGACTCGATTCCAAGCTTGAAGAGCCGTATCATTTGAGCCCAGAATTTGCAAGAGAATTTCCCGTGAGACCGTACTATAGATCCATTGAAGAACCGCAGCGTCAACTTGACTCCATAACGAATCATCAATATCCGTCGGTTTGGGAACTTTCTCATCGATGTGATCGAGCACGTTGTGTGCTTTCGCAGTAACGCGAAATAAGGTAACCCAAGAAGCATATGGAGTGCCATGGTCAAGGACAAGGGCAATGTTGTTTTTGATATTGGATATTCCGCGGGCGGAATGGAATGAAGGTTTCCGTTTGGCAGCCATCGAAGAATTAAGGAAGGGGAAGATCCGGCGTGAAGATGACACAGCCGTAGGGTTTGGAAGAGGCGGAAGAAATTTTAGAGGAACGAAGAGTCTGATACCATGTGAGAATATGATAAATTCCCCTTGGGGTTTTCATTGAATGATAGGTCATATAAATAACCAACGTATTTACAATAATTACAAAGGGAGCCCGCAATAATATTCTATTTACATATGCGTGCTATCATAGAGTTACAAAAGAGATGATCTTTCTACCATGGTTTCTGGGTATTTTCAAAACCATGGATACGCAATGCATGGAGAGATTGGTAGCAGCCCGATTTAAGGAGAGAGTAGCGAAGGTAAACAAATAAATTCGCCTTCATCAAACTCCTATATATAATACATGTATGTAAACTGTCCAAATACAAACATATATGTCAAAAAGACAAGAAACTCGATCTTTTATACATAATTACCAATATATAACCAAGTAAGGGTGTCATTGTGTTATTCGAGTCAACTTCAGGTTGTTTCGTTAGGCTAGAGGGCCACATAGTGAGTCCGGGGTCTTATCAGTTAGTCGGACCACATATTTACAAATATGCTCTTTCAACAAGAATCATGACGAAAATAAAAAAAAACATCATTCCAACCGGTCTATTTGACAAACTTTACAAAACCATGTCATTTGTGTAACATCGTAACAAATTAGAGCATAAACTTCACACTAGCACCCGCTTCAAACATGATGATTTACACGGACACATTTGATGAGGGATGAAAAGTGAGCCTTAAATCTCGCAAATACTTTACAAGAACCAATTGAAGTAAAAGGATTACGATCCAACGCTAGAAAAATAACGTAATGATTTGACAGTTGTATAACAAAAATAAAATAACACAAATACAAAAGAAGAAAACATAGCAGTAAGCCAATTAAAGAGACTAGTTCGCCGACTAGAACAAAAACAGAGGAATAAGAAGATGAAGATCATAAATCACAAAGAGGATAAAACACACATTAGTAGCCCGACTTACAAAACTCAATTTTCCTTCCAAACCCATGTCATGTTGGCCCATCGGACCCACATGGTATCAAAGTCAAGTTTCTTCTTGGGTCTAGGCTTATTGGGCTTGTGCCTTCAAACATTACGATTGCATTTGCGTCTTGTTAGATTAATGCAGTGAGCAAATACAAAGATTTTAGCATAGGACAATGAGGTTAAATAAGAATTTGACAAATTCTCATTATGATTGCATTTGCGTATTGTTAGATAAATGCAACGAGCTACATCCTATACTTGCGTTTTCGTAAATATATATTAGTTACTTCAGGAGTAAGAGAATCGAGGGTGCGCATTGCATTCAAGACCGAATCCGAGAGTGAGTCACTTGATGATGGTTACAAGTGGAGAAAGTATGGAAAGAAGATGGTCAAGAACAGTCCAAACCCGAGGTACGATTCTTAATCAATGAATTAGCAACTAGTATTAAGAAACCCGACTAATACTAACCAACAGGAACTACTACAAGTGTTCCATCAATGGGTGCCTTGTAAAGAAGAGAGTTGAACGAGACAAATGTGATACAAGGTATGTCATCACAACCTACCAAGGCGTCCACAACCACCACCCGACCTCCAACTAAAAAGGCTACTATGCAGAGTCATTTTGTGTATCGTTTATTTATGCATGGCTATTTCGTGTGATATTTATCTTTATGCAGGTCATTTTGTGTAAAATAGATAAGTACGGTGCTTTTAATAAAGCTAATCTCAACCACAAAATGCTCCCAAATTGCTGCTTTTTTAACAATCTGGACAATGCCATTATTGCCTTTGATTTCAACCCCTGGGGTTTATCGTTGATCTTGTTAGCAATCTCTCAATGTATCCTCGAATTCAACAAATCCATTAGAGACCAGTGAGGCCTGAGTCCTTATAACATCACTCATCTTAAGACCATTGAAACACGAGGGCCATCTCTCATTGTGGTGAACATGACAAAAGAAACAACAGTTGAATTTCCTACTCCAGATATGAGAAATTGCTTTCAGTGGCTTCCATGTCCAATTGAATTTTATTATTTCGTCCTCGTCAGTGTGGAACCCTGGTTTCTGAAACAGGAAGAATGTTATTTTGGGCAGATTCTGATTGGAGATTGAGGATAATAGCAAAGTAGCCCAATGGGCTTTAGGGTTTTACATATTCTGTTTCTTGTTATTCAAGTCTAATTGTGTATATATACGGTGTAACCCTATTATCAATATACGGTATTCATTCATTCTTATTCTCTATATGGTATCCAGAGCCTAGGTTTTTTTTCTCCCCTCTGCACGCCATTCAGCACCATGGCCAACCTTGGAACTACTCACAACTCGGGTGCCTTGCTATACGCTGCCAACTCCTCCTCTCTCAATTTTTCTCTCCCCAATCTCAACATCAAACTAGATACCCACAACTACTCTCTTTGGAAGACAACAATTCGGTCCTGGCTTGAGGCCTTTGTTCTCGACGAATTTATTATCACCACCACAGTACCACCACCTACAACTATCACCACTCCTGGTGACACTGATGTCAAATCCAACCCTAAATTTACCACCTAGCGCCGCAAAGACAAGATTGTTCTTCTGTGGATTCGCCTCACCCTCTCTGAACGTGCCCTGGCACTGGTTGCACGCTCCACCTCTGCCCTTGAAGCCTGGACGACTCTTGTCAAGTCGTATCAGTCCCAAACTCGAGCCAGACGTATGGCTCTCAAACAACAACTTCAATCTCTGCAAAAAGGATCCCTTTCCATGCTCAGTTATATTGAGAAGAAACGCTCAATATCGGACTCACTTGCTGACAGTCTGTATGTGGTATCTACGGAAGACCTCATCAGCCATATACTCAACGGCCTGGACTCTTCATACATTCCCTTCCGCACAGCCTTCCTTATACGCACTGATGATCCCACGGTTGATGATCTTGTTGGTCTCCTTCTCCAAGAGGAAGAGCGCATCAATATGGACACACACCAACTCACAGGTCTTGAATCACCACCGCCTGTCACCGCTCCTCTGCTGCCAACACCACCAACTGCTAACTATTCTACCACCAATAGTCGAGGTCAGTCTCGCTCTCAATACAGCAACTCCAATTCACGTGGACGCAACCCCAGTTCTGGACGTTTCCCCTCTCGGTCGAACCCCTCTGATCAGCAGCTTGTCTTAACTGATCGCCCTCGTGAGCCATGCCAAATCTGTGGTGGTGTTAACCATAGAGCTCTTAACTGTTTGAATCGAATGAATGAATCCGACTATCCTTCTCGTCGTCGATTCAACAACAACAACAACAGTTCACCAAACTCTAACAGCAATAGTCGTTCAGCACACTACTCCGCCCATATGTCATCACCCTCATCTGTGGTTGATCCCTCCTGGTACTTCGACACTAGTGCTATAGATCATGTGACATCTCAGTTTGATAATCTCCACACATCAGAATCTTACAATGGCCGGGATCGCCTCCAAGTCGGTAATGGTAACCAACTGTCTATCTCTCATATTGGGTCTTCTACTTTACCTGCACTGCATCAATCCCTCAAACTCAACAATATATTACATGTTCCATCTATCACCAAAAACTTACTTAGCGTGTCCCAACTTACCCGTGATAACAATGCTTATATGGTCTTTTATCCCAACTCTTGTTTTGTGAAGAACCTGCAGGGCAAAACCATTCTCCGAGGAATCCTTGATCGTGGACTCAGTCGGCTTCAACCCACCAGCCCTCACCCGTCAGTTGTTATACTGAGTTCACGTACATCCTTAGAAGATTGGCATCGTCGTCTAGGACATCCACATGAGTCTATTTTTAGATCTTGAGTTTCCAAATTTAATCTTCCTGTTTCTTCTAATAAACTCCCACCTGTGTGTGGACCTTGTCAATTGGGTAAGAGTCATCGCTCTCACCTCCCTATGTCGCATGTTCAATCATCAAAACCCTTTGATTTAATATACTTTGATGTTTGGGGGCCCTCCCCCGTTTTATCATTAAATGGCTCCCGTTACTTTGAGTTTTTCATTGATGATGCTACAAAGTTTGTCTGGATATACTTTATGTCTCACAAATCTCAAGTAAAGGATATTTTCATTGCTTTTCACGCAATGGTCAAAACTCAATTTCAAACCAACATCCGTTCTGTTCAAACGGATGGTGGCGGGGAATATCGATCTCTCTCAACTTTCTTCACCTCTCATGGTATCCTTCACCGTCTTTCTTGTCCTCATACCCAAGAGCAAAATGGAGCCGCCGAACGCCGAAATCGCATTGTCATCGAAAAAGGACTTGCTCTCCTTGCTCACGCCTCCCTCCCTCAAACATTTTGGCATACCGCCACATATCTTCACAATCGCACTACAACACCACATCTTCAACACAGTTCCCCATTCCATCTTCTCTACCAACGATCACCCGATTACAACTTTCTCAAAGTTTTCGGGTGTCTCTGCTATCCTTTTCTTCGACCGTATACCTCCCATAAAATCGATTTCCACTCCCTTCCATTTCTCTTTCTTGGTTACAATACCAAACACAAAGGATACCTATGCTATCATCTTCCATCTTCTCGCATGTATGTGGCTCGGCATGTTGCATTTGATGAATATACCTATCCATACAAACCACCTACACCTACCTCATCAAACCCAGACGTACCAATAATCACACTTGCTCCCACCTCCCTGCTTTGACTTGCTTTTTCCCAGCCTTCTTGTCCATCTCTTCCTAGTGACCCGCCCTCTCCATCCCTGCATCACTCACCGACACCTATACCAACCTCCCCACTCCCTGTTGTCTCCTCCCCCACCATGCAGCCGCCAAACACATCCATATCTCCACCCTCTCCACCCCCTTTACCTCATCCTCGCCGCAGTCAACGAACCCAAACCCCCAATATCCGCCTTCGTGATTATGAGTGTCATCACACCACCAAACCTACACCCGAGGAACCCAAAACCTACACACAAGCATCCAAAATCCCCGAATGGAACCTTACAATGCAGGATGAGTATAATGCCCTTTTGAGAAATAACACTTGGGAACTCGTTCCCCGTACTAATGGTTCTAACCTTGTTGGTTGTAAATGGGTTTTCAGAATCAAAACTAATGCAGATGGCTCTATTCAGCGTTATAAAGCTCGCCTAGTTACAAAAGGGTTCCATCAAGAGGAAGGAGTCGACTACTTTGACATGTTTAGTCCGGTTGTCAAACCAACCACCATTCACGTTGTCTTATCTATTGCTCTCTCTCAAGGATGACCTATTCGTCAACTCGACGTCAACAACGCCTTTCTAAACGGCGACCTTCAGGAAACGGTTTTCATGGAACAACCTCCCGGCTTTGTTCATCCCTCGTTCCCAACTCATGTATGTCGCCTCCATAAAGCTCTTTACGGGTTATAACAGGCACCTCGAGCTTGGTTCAACAAGCTCAAACTATTCTTCACACAACATGGGTTCTGGGCATGCTACTCAGATACGTCCCTCTTTGTTCGTCACTCGTCCACCGACACCACATTTGTTCTTGCCTATGTTGACGACTTAATTGTGACCAGCTCAAACCCATCCTCTGTGCAACATCTAGTTCGCAGCTTGAACGAGGTTTTCTCCCTCAAGGACCTCGGTTCTCTCCATTATTTCCTTGGTGTTCAGGTTGCAAATCACAATGGTAATCTTCTTCTTCATCAGAGAAAATACATTCAGGAGGTTCTGGTTCGAGCCAAGATGCATGAGTGCAAGCCGATCCGATCACCTGCCGAATCGTCCTCCCAGCTCACTGATCAAGGTGATCCCTTCTCTGACTTCTCTCTTTATCGCCAGGTTGTCGGAGCACTTCAATATATTACCATCACTAGACCGGAAATCGCATACGCAGTCAATCGTGTTTGTCAATTCATGCATTTGCCCTGTCTTCCTCACTAGAATGTTGTCAAACGCATCTTACGGTACCTTTAGGGTACAATTTCCTTTGGCTTACACATTCAACCGTCCAACATCTCTCGCCTCACAGCCTTCAGTGATGCCGGCTGGGCTGCTGATCGCACTGACTTCCGCTCGCAGTACGGGTTTGCAATCTATCTCGGTGACAACCTCGTTAGCTGGACCTCCCGCAAACAGCGTGTTGTCGCCCGCTCCAGCACCGAAGCAGAATATCGTGCACTTGCTTACACTACAGCCGAAGTAATGTGGCTTACTCAACTACTTCATGAATTGCATACACCTCTTACATCGCCTCCAGTTCTGCTTTGTGACAATGTCGGAGCCCAGTTCCTGACTACCAATCTAGTGGTGGGATCCCGCTCCAAACACATCCAGCTTGACTACTTCTTTGTTCGCGAACAAGTCGATCGAAAGCAGCTCCTTGTTCGCCATGTCTCCTCTGCGAGCAGTTTGCGGATATCTTTACCAAACCGCTGGGAACAACACGGTTTCTTCTTCTACGTGACAAGCTTCGAGTTCGTCCACAACCTACTTCAGCTTGCGGGGGGGGGGGGGGGGGGGGGGGGGTAATAGCCAAGTAGCCCAATGGGCTTTAGGGTTTTACATATTCTGTTTCTTGTTATTCAAGTCTAATTGTGTATATATACGGTGTAACCCTATTCTCAATATACAGTATTCATTCATTCTTATTCTCTATAGAGGAAAGAAATCAAAGGCCTTCGAGAGGCTTTGCTTACCTGCTCAATATCACGCAACAATTGCCCGTTACTATAATGACCTCCATTTTCAGATTGGAAACTTAAGGTAGTCATCTTTGCAAATTCATTAAACTATTCCCCGGCCAAAGACAGAAAAATAAAAACAATGAACGGAGTCACATTTGTAGATCCTGTATAGGCCAATGAAGCACAAATCAAAGGCGACTGATTACACAGTTGTTCAGATTATCATAAGTAACAGATAGAAAGAGTGGCTTACAGCTAGCGTGATTGCTCAATAGCGTGGATGCCTTTCTCTTATGCTAGCAAAGTGAAATGATATTGGCCAACACAATTCAATATGTGTAAATGAGTAACGGAGGAAGATTGAAGACGGAGAGGAAGAAGGAGAATGCGGAAAGATTGTACTTGTTACTTGACGAGTGGGAAATGCTTCGTTGGGTAACCCCGATTTAAAGGGATGCCGTCGGTTTAAATTGGGCGGTTCAAATATGATATTTCTTGTCGGTCCACATTTTCGGTAAATGATTTGGAGTTTGGATATTAGTTTTTTTATACTGTCTAGATGCAAGTCTCGTTTTTTATTTTGTTTTTTTTAATTTTGATCAAAATGACGTCGTTTTGACTAGCTATCTAGAATAGACGCTTCATGTGGTTGGGGTCTTAATTAATTTTGACTAACTCTCTTGGCCTCCCCAATGCTCACATACTCGAGTAGTTCCAAAAGAACCAAACGTTTTCTACCGAGGCTTCCTGATTTTTTGAATAAAGAATGCAATGGAATCTAAATCCAAAGCCTTGCTCACCACGAGCACCTGGACTCATGTCCCTCCCAGTGCTGCATCCAATGTAATTGGCGTCAAATGAGTTTTCAAGACCAAGCGAAACTCAGATGACTTCCTTGAACAACGGAAACCAAGGCTCATGCCAAAGCCTACCACCAACTATTTAAGTTGGATTTCAATGAGACTTTTAGTCCCGTAGCTAAACTTTCCCCGATTCGCCTTCTCCTCTCCCTATCTACAATGAACTAGTGGTTTGTCAACCAATTAGACATCCAAAACACATTCTTACATGGTACCCTTGAATTGGATGTTTACGTTTCACAACCCCCTAGGTTTTGTACATTGTGAATTCCCTAACCACATATGCAAATTACACAACTCCCTTTACGGCCTAAAACAACACCTCGTGCTTGGTTTTCTCGCCTAAGTTATGTTCTCGTTACCATGGGCTTTTCCCCATCAGTTTCTAACTCATCCTTGTTCATCTTTCGCCAAGGGAAAAAATTTATTTTTGTGTTAGTATATGTGGACGATCTGGTAGTCATTGCTTCCGACAAGCTCCTTTTGTTAAAGTTTGTCTCTACACTATTTAATCATTTTTCAATGAATGATCTTGGTGCAACTCATTATTTTTTAGGCCTTGAAATCAAGTGATCGACTAAAGGCTTCTCAATTTCACAATCCAAACACATTATGGAAGTGATCCACAAAGAAGAAATGAGCAATTCGAAACCAATTGCAGCACCTATGGCCTCAGACTTTGACACTTCCACTTCATCCAAATTATTTGAAGATCCTCATAAATATTGTAGTATTGTTGAAAGTCTACAATATTTGGCCCTCACTCGACCAGACGTTTCATTTGTTGTAAGTCGAATTTGTCAACTTATGCACAACCCACAACAAATTCCCTAGCAAGTAGCTACATCATTCTCAAGTATCTCAATGCTACCATAGATATGCAATTCATCATTTCTTCCATTCCACAACACAACATCTCCACTTTCTCAGATGGTGACTACGGAGTGAGAAGAATGACAGAAGATTAGTTAGTGCGTATTGTGTTTTTCATGATTGCTAGGTCCACAACAGAAGCCAAATATCGAGCTCTAATCCTTGGCACCTGTGAAACGATATGGATCAAATCCATTTTCAAAGAACTACAAATTCGTTTGTCACACTCTCGTTGGACTACAACTTTGTCCGAGAACGAGTGCAGTCCAAGCCCCTTCAAGCGGCGTTCATATCCTCTCATAATCAACTTGCCGTTCTTCTAACCAAGTTATTGTCCTTATTGAGGTTCTCTAGACTTCACTCTAACCTTTGCCTTCGACATCTTGGATCGAGGGGAATACTGGCACAAATAATACCTAGTCCTTTATATTCTAGAACATTCCTAGACAAAGGACTACTCAATATGATCGTGACACTTGTCACAAGAACCTAGATTGCAGTACATCTCATCCTAGTAAAAATACTATGCAATATCATGAGAATCAATAAAACAGAAATTACAGCCACTATATATCCTCTTTCATATTCTCAATATTACTAGTGACCTAAATCTTGTCGTACACATGTAGGTTGTTGTACCTACAAATTACAAGATAAAATTGACGAGTAAAATGCCTTGTCCGAAATAACCAAAAAATGAATGGATGGAGGTGAAATGACCCACCTAAACATAGTAACTAACACCAATTCCATTTGGTTTATCAAAAAGAATCCCACCATTGCACCTTTCTTTCTTCGAGTTGAGCCATATACCTTTGGGCCCTTTTCTTGATTGAGCGTCAAACCTACCGGGCTGCTGCGGTGGAGGTTCAGGTAAGGGGGCGGTGACCGGAAAACGTATATGGCTCACCAACGCCCACTGGAGGATTACATTCTACCATTACCCTTGAACCCCACCGCAGTCGCCATCGACAAGGACAAACATAGCCATTATGCCGTCAGGTGGGCTATCGATCATCTCTTGAATGAAGGCCAACCTCTCATTTTGATCCATGTCAAGCTCCACAGCTCTAACAATCGTGATGGCAAACCTGGTGCATCCTCTTCAGATGCAGATATGCAACAATTGTTCAATCCTTACCGTGGTTATTGTGCTCGTAAATCGATTGATCTTGTCGAGGTTGTCCTAGAAGATGCTGATGTATCCAAAACTCTTGTTGATTACATCAGCTGCAACTTCATCTCAAACATGGTCTTGGGGGCCGGACCAAGATCATTTATCAAGTTAGTATAGTATAATCTACAACAATAAATATATATAGAGTATAGATCATATGAGAACACCCCCTAACGTGTCACATCGTTTAATGTATTATTCGTAGTTATTGTTGGTTGAGTGGATTATTCATAGTTATTGTTGGATTCCTAATTATTATTATTCGTAGTTATTATTATTTTTGATATCTACTTTAAATCTCAACCCTTAATACTCACATCTAACGGTGTACGGTTGTTTTCATGGACTCGTTTGGTGATGTAAGATTACATAGAGAAAGATGAGGATGAATAAAATTATTTAGATGAAAATAGTATAAAATAAGTGAAACGAGTTTTTGGTAAAATTTATATAATTGTGGCTAAAATTTTTTAAAAAAAGTATGTTGAATTTTTGTATTGAGGAAAGAGATGAAAAAGAAAGAGAGGTAAAAATGAGATTTTAGTCTCAATAATCCTTATAATCGAAGTTATATAGCATTATAAAATTCTCATAATCTCCGTAATCTAACTTTATAATCTCCTTCATTCTCTTAACAAACGAGATTAAAAGAATTATTTCTCCCTCTTAACTCTCATCATCTTAATCCACTTAATTTATACAATTAGAGAACATGTATAATTCAAAGAGTTTGTGATTGATGAATTTGCATGCAGGAACTTCAAAAAGAGCGATGTGGGAAGCAACGTCTTGAAATTAGCTCCAGAGTTTTGTTCTGTATATGTGATTCAGAAGGGAAAGGTGGTGAGCGTCAAATCAGCACAACGTCCCATCATAAACACAACAACTCCTCCTAAGATTGGAGATGCTCATCAAGGAACACTCAAGCACATGTTTGATAAGAGCGACATCGGCGTCTCCTCTAGAACAAGTAATGCCAACTGCAAATTCAGCCCTACATCATTCTCCGCCGCCGACGCCACAAACTCAGCTCTACATGTCGAGGACAAAGAACACCAAGTTGGCTTTGGATCTATTGACATGGCATCCGTCACCTTGGACTTCTCCATGCCAGATGTAAATAGGGATGACCAAAGGAGAGAATCTACATCAGTAAGTAGTGACCCTTATTTAACGTACATCTCCATAAAATAAGTTCCCGTTTAGTTGAAGCGGTGGAATGAAAATGGAATGAAATTGGATAAGAAATAATTTTTAGCGCTTTCAAACGAGCTCTAATTCTGAGTGATCGATTGATTTTGTAGCCTGATATAGAAGCAGAGATGAGGCAGTTAAGACTGGAACTGAAGCAAACCATGGAGTTGTACAGCACGGCTTGCAGGGTGGCCATCTCCGCCAAACTCAAGGCAAATGAACTGAAACAAGCTAGGCTAGCAGAGGAAGAAGCAATGGCGATGATAGAGAAGGAGAAGGCTAAGAGCAAGGCAGCCATGGAAGCAGCTGAAGCAGCACAAAGATTGGCGGAGATGGAGGCGCAGAGGAGGATAATCGCCGAGGTCAAAGCCAAGAGAGAGAAGGAAGACAAGGAACAAGTTTTGACTGCATTGGCATTGCAGGATACAAGGTACAGGAAATACAACATTGATGAGATTGAACAGGCTACCAAGAAGCTTCATCCTTCTCTCAAGATCGGAGAAGGCGGCTATGGCCCCGTTTACAAGGGGATACTTGATCATACCCCAGTTGCTATCAAGGTCTTGAGACCCGACGCTTCACAAGGAATGAAGCAGTTCCAGCAAGAAGTACGTCTATGTATGCATGCATGCATGATTTTGAAACTAGATCATCTTATAAATGTCGAAGATAAATCGTTTTCAGGTCGAAAGTTAGAGACGAGCCTAGTATATAAGATCACTTGGTACTTCACCTATTGTCATTTAGTTTTAGATGGAATCTCATCGGGTTTATATGGTGGGTTTGGGCCTAATACGCATGTGCGGTCGTATGCACACGACCCACCTCTATCGGTCCGTCTGTATCGGACTCTGACATGATATCAGAGCGGTTAATTCGCCTTGCAATCCTAACCTATGAGAAAGTGTCAACTCAGTCTATACCTTAGTTGCACTAAATTCTCACATCGAAAGGTGCATAAACTTCGAACCTAATATATAAGGTGGTTACTACTGCATTATTGCAGGTGGAAGTCTTGAGTTGCATGCGCCACCCTAACATGGTGCTCCTCCTTGGAGCGTGTCCGGAGTATGGTTGCTTAGTCTACGAGTACATGAACAACGGCAGCTTAGAGGACAGGCTATACCGGCGGGGGAATACTCCGTCAATCCCATGGAAGATCCGAGTCAAGATTGCAACCGAGATCGTCACGGCGCTCACGTTTCTCCACCAAGCCAAGCCGGAGCCACTCGTCCACCGCGATTTGAAGCCGGCCAATATCCTCATCGACCAAAACTACGTGTCGAAGATCAGCGACGTGGGTCTGGCTCGCCTAGTTCCTCCCTCAGTGTCGCAGTGCCGTATGACGGCGGCCGCCGGCACCTTCTGCTACATAGACCCTGAGTACCAACAATCTGGGATGCTGAGCACCAAATCGGATGTGTACTCGCTGGGGATTATGCTACTTCAGATCATCACGGCGAGGCCTCCCATGGGGCTCACCCACCTGGTCCAGAAGGCGATCGACAAAGGCAGTTTTGAGACCGTGTTGGATCCGACGGTGCTCCACTGGCCGGTGGAGGAGGCGTTAAAGTTTGCCGAGATTGCACTTAAGTGCTCAGAGCTCAGAAAGAAGGACCGCCCGGATCTGGCCACAGAGGTCCTCCCGGAGCTCATTCGCCTGCAGGAACTTGCCGGAGATTCCACGCCGGTGGGTTTTTGGTGCTGAAAGATCCACATCGCCACATCAAATCCAGGTTCATACAATTTATATTTTAAAAAACTGCCAATTCGTACAATTTATAATTTAAAGATATAATCTTTATATATTTTTTATTTAAAAAGGTATAAATTGATAAAAAAAAAATTAAAAACTATATATCTATAGTTATAAGTGCCAATTCGTACAATTTATATTTTAAAAAATGTAATTATAATTATGATAAAAGGGTCGATTTACAATACCGGTATAACTACTTTTATATATATGTGTTATACATATTTATTGTTAACTTAAAAAAGAAATTATCATCAATTAACCTTCCAGTTTACCATAATTTCTAAATAGTATTTGGATATTTTTATTATAAATATAGTTTATTTTAGAAATTTTCTGTCTTGTAATATATTTTTAATAGTTCATTATATAGCCTATTTTTATTTATTTGAAACCCTTTATTTTATTATGGTAGTATATCTTCCATGGATGATCTGAGAGTTTCATACTTTCAGGAAGCTGCAATGAAGAAGATCAAGAGCATGAAATGGAGAAATTTTGATACAAGTCTTCAAAATTTTGTTACAATTGATTTGATAGACTACGCTGCACTTCATTAAATTGTTCTGTGGTAGTTAATTACGCTGCAATTCATTGAAAAAATCCAAACTATGGATAAGCTGTTATTATAAAATCTTCTTTTCTTCATAAACAAAAATTTAGTGTTTTGAAAGATTATATTTTAATTATAGTATTTAAATAACAATGCCAGCAATATAATATCAGAAATAAAATATAACATTAGAATTTGATATTCAGAATAAAATAACTAAAATATAATATTGAAAAGATTATACCAGAACAATAATATCGGAGACACCAAAAAAGTGAGCTTGTTCTCCATTAAAAGCAAAATCTAATGCACCATATCTCAGATGGGATCGATATAATTACATAAAAACGAAACCTAATGACAAAAAACATATTATCAAACAGATTATATTGGATATAATCTTTCGCATACTGTATTATAATTTTAACTAGTGTAATTTGTGTTTTCTATAATTTTTGTTTGTCAAATTAGCTTCAATAAGCATTTTTGAGATTTCTCTTTATTAGTTAGATTCATAATATAAATACGTTTGGTAAATATATTCCTAATTAAGTCTCTTACCTTCCAACTTCAATTTAATTTACATTTTAAAAGTGGGAGGGTATACAAACCTAATGAAAATAGAAAATGGTATATTTGACAAAATTCTTTTATTATTTTTTATCTAATTATAAATAGTTATTTTAATTGATGTAAAATACAATTAAAATAAGTACATTTTCTTTTGTTTATTACAAACCTTACTATTCAATTAAAAATTGAGTCGGAAAAGAAATATGTGTGTGTGGCTTGTGCATCTCATGGGCAGAGCCACAAATTTTAAAAGGGTGGGCAAGATTAAAATTTTTTTTTAAAAAAAATTCATATATTTTTTTAGTCATAATATAATATACAATATAATAAATATTTAATTTTTAGTACATTAAAAAAAAAAGAACACAACGATATTACGACAACTTAAGACTTTTTGCCTTTACAACTTCATGAGTAATCGAATTTTATATATTTTACTAGCGAAGTATCTTTAGTTTCTACGGAGTTAAAAGTTAAATCAAGTAAAAATAATAAGATTAACTATTTTATAATTATATATAATAGTTCTCTATTTAACTTTAATATAAATTAAGGTGTAAATTTATATTAATTACTAAATTTTTAATTGATAATTAAATCTTATTAGTAAAAATAATAGGGCTAATTAGGTAAGTAGGTATTTTTATTTTATTGTATACTAACTAGGTTTTTTCTAGTTTTCTATTTAGTAAATATACCCATGATTTTTTTTACCACTTTCATTCAATGTTAAGGTAAAACTAATTAACTCTTCGATTAAAAAAGAAAGAATATTTGATGTTTGTTATGTAAATTTTGATTTTAATTACTGAATTTGTTTTTATTTTATTTTATTTCTCTTTTTTATTTACTGTTTTCATACCGGACATTTACATACGGGACATTTTATATACCGGACATTTACATACTAGACATTTACATACCGGACATTTTACATACCGGAAGTTCATAACGAAAATTTTCACACCGGAAGTTCATACCGAAATTTTTTGTACCGGAAGTTCATACCGGAAGTTCATACCGGAAGTTCATACCGAAATTTTTTATACCGAGAGTTCATACCGAAAGTTCATACCGGAAGTTCATAACGAAGTTTTTCATACAGGAAGTTCATACCGAAATTTTTTATACCGAGAGTTCATACCGAAAGTTCATACCGGAAGTTCATAACGAAGTTTTTCATACAGGAAGTTCATACCGAAATTTTTTATACCGGAAGTTCATACCGAAAGTTCATACCGGAAGTTCATACCGAAAGTTCATATCGGAAGTTCATAACGAAATTTTTCATACCGGATGTTCATACCGAAATTTTTAATGCCGGAAGTTCATACCGAAAGTTCATACCGAAAGTTCATACCGGAAGTTCATACCGGAAGTTCATACCGAAAGTTCATACCGGAAGTTCATAACGAAGTTTTTCATACCGGA